>CM076575.1:1015268236-1015724392 GCA_034641835.2 Pinus albicaulis | reverse complement strand
GGGGCTGAAGCTCTGAAAAACCGACGGCTGAAACAACTAAAACTCTTCCACAAAAAGTGGAGGGTACTAAAGCCCTAAGGGGCTGGGTTCCCACTTAGATGAGTAAAAACAGATCAGATCTTGGTCAAGGCGGGCTGAGACAGAGGCTGGAAAACCCTCGGCTGCCGCACAGTAACCTTAAAAATTGTAAAAATCACTCGAAAATCGGCAGTCACGCTTCGACCAAGCCAAAGTCGTTGCAGGCCTGGGTAGAGTGCAAGTGACCGAGGTCCAGGCCGCGTGCCAGGCTGTGGGGCAGCACTCCCTCAGTTCCGGCTGTCTCATGGTGCATTTTCGTGTTGTCGCCTCCCGGTGCGGCCGGGTGCTCACCTGCGCAATAGGGCCGTAAACACACGGAAGTTAGAAATTTTAATGTTTTTAGGTTTTATGTGAGAAAAATGACATAAAAAGAGGAAAAATAGGCGGGCTGAGACAGAGGCTGGAAAACCACGACGGAAAGAGCACGACGGAACCCGGAAAAATTGCGGAAAAATCGAAAAGCGGCGAGTCCACGGTTTCGACTGTGCCGGTGCGGGTCGCGGAAAATGGGCGGAAAGTGCGACACCGGAGGTCCGGAGTCGCGAGGTTATGGGCCAAAGTGCGACCCCCCGTTCGATTGTCTCGGCTGATTTTTCGAGAGAAAAGTTGTGTCGTCTGCGAGTGCGGTGGTGTATGTCGGTTTACTGCGCGCAATAGGGCCGAAACACACGGAAGTTAGAAATTTTAATGTTTTAGGGTTTTATGTGAGAAAAATGACATAAAAAGAGAAAACTAAGCAGCTAAAAAAGAAGCCCTAGGGTCTGAAGTAGCTGGATATGCAGGAATAGGAAAAATGACAGCGGTCGTAATTTAAAACCCGTGTGGAGTCGCCATTTGTTAGTATGAATTCTTCGTCGAAGTGTACGAAAAAGAACCACTTTAGCTACACATAAATAATAGCCCTAACAACAATAGAGGCTGCCAAACATCTTCAGATCTGCAATTAGTAGTTAAAATGCTGCAACAAACAGATCTATAAATGGAAAGACATTAAGCAGTAAAGTAAAGAGTTTGCTCCATGCATCCAACGGACAAGACAAGAACACGATTTTTTGAATGAATTTTTATATTACAGGGCACCTGGGAGGAAACAAGAAGGTGTATCCAGATCTCCTCAATGGGATGGGTTCTTTATAGTCCTCAGCACTTCAGATCTAAGCTTTCTCTCTCTTGTAGATGTAGAAAACCCAATGTAGAAGATAGAGCTCAATGGGAGCAAAATGGTAGAAATGAGACCAAGTGTATAGATCCAGAGTGATCTAATAGGCAACAAAAAGGTGAAGAATGATGGGGAAAACCCTCCTATTTATAACAAAATATTGGGTCATTCTAGATCTTGGTGCATGATTAAAATAATGTTAACCAAATCTAGATACACCTCTATGGAATATTTTATTATTATTTGTTGGAGGGAAAGGGACTTTGACTTGGGTCAAAATCCCTTGATTAGTGAAGAATAAATAAATAAATGATTTATTTATCTTTTTAAGGAAGTGGTTAGGATATAATCAAATAAATAATGATTTATTTGATTAATGGTGGTTGATTTGGTCATCTTTAACAAGGAATATTATTTAAATAATTATTCCTAGAAAATAATAAGATAACTATGGGTTTATCTCATTAATTTCTTTGTTTTTGGGTTAAACTTGACTGGGAATAATAATTAAATTATGGTTTAATTAATTATTCCTTTTGGGGTTTCCTAATTAACATAGTGAAAGCAGTTTTACTTGGGGTAAAACTGGTCTTACATGGTGTACTTGGGTCCATCTAATGATGAAAGGTTAGATGACCAAAAAATGGCGTAACATTTATCACGATCTTGGGGGGCTAAGTTACAGGGGACTATGCAAATGGACATAGCCTATGCAACCATCCCTGTCTTCAATCAAACTAGGAGGCTTTATAGGTAATCTCACATGCAATACACAGTAACAAGCCAGGAGCGGCCTAAAAACTCCCCACTCTATGCTATAAACACGAGCCTTGATTCTTTTATCATGTTCAATAATGAAATACTCACCGAACAAATTGTTTCGAAAGAATCCATGGCTGGAGGAAAAGAGGAGGAAAACACGGCGAAGATCCTAGCAAACTAAACTCAGATCTTGAACTGCAAGTTATCAATCCTTTGAGCTTAAAACTTGACAATCAGAAAGGCAGTCCTCAACCCGATGAGAAACTTGAGGAATCAAATGATACAACGTCCATTCACCAAACTGAAAATCTGCCTCTCTGGACTATGTATTTTGATGGGTCATGCACCAAAACGAATGCTGGTGCAGGTGTCTGGATCACTAACACTGAAAATAATCATACAGAATGTATCTCATGCAAATTAAACTTTCAGTGTTCCAACAACATAGCAGAATATGAATCCCTTCTCTTAGGCTTGCATCTTTTGAAAAAATTAGGTGCCAAGAGAATCGATGTATATGGGGATTCTGAATTAATCATCGGGAAAGTCAATGGGGAGTACAATGCAAATCACCCTAGACTTAGGGCCTACAGGAATGATGTCATTGATCTTTTGAAAACATTTGAGGAGTACACCTTATCTTTTGTCCCAAGAAAAAGAAACATTGCAGCCCACAATTTAGCCTTTGCTGCTAGAACCTGCCCAATACTGTATGATGACACCTCTCAGATAAAATTCAGACCAGCTATCCCGGATAACAAGAAATATTGGCAGGTATTTGATGGAGATAAACAAATAGAAGACTTCATGCAATTCAGAAATGAGTTTGAACCCCATAGTTCAGATTCAGACTATGATACAGACTGCAGTGAAGAAAATTTTCTTGGTGAAGAAGAACCATCTCCACAGCTGGTAGATATAAACCTTCAGACTATCATATCTAGAAACCCAACCAAATTAAGTGCAAAATCTGAAACAGAAGAAATGGAAACTCTGCATTCTAATAATGATAGTCTGCCCAAGGGTTTGGCCCCTCTAGAAGAACTGTTTGATTTTGATGATGTGGCCAACAAACCGAAACTGGAACCTGTAGAAACTGAAGTGGAGGAATGTAATATAGGCAGTAAGGAAAAACCAAGATTGATCAAACTGTCTAAAACTTTACCAGCTCACATTAAACTCAAATACTTAGAGCTGTTTAAAGAATTTTCTGATGTTTTTGCATGGAGTTACGAAGATCTTAAATCCTATGACACTAAAATAATACAGCACAAAATCCCTCTTAAAGAAAACCAAAAACCATTCAAACAGAAACTGCGCAGAATCAACCCTGTCCAGTTGCCTTTGGTTAAGAAGGAAATCATGAAAATGCACGATGCTGGTATTACTGTCCCTATTAGATATTCTGAGTGGGTATCTAATCTGGTGTCTGTTAGGAAGAAGACTGGAGAAATCAGGCTTTGTATAGACTTCATAAATTTAAACAAAGCTTCATTGAAAGACAACTACCCTTTACCCAAGATGGACCATATTTTGCAAAGGGTGGTGGGGTCTAAAAGAATTTCTTTGTTGGATGGCTATTCAGGGTATAATCAAGTTCTAGTCCACCCTGATGATCAATTAAAGACAACTTTTACTACACCATGGGGCACTTTCATGTATGTGAAAATGCCTTTTGGTTTAATGAATGCTAGAGCAACCTTTCAGAGAGCCATGGACATAGCATTCTTGGAAGAATTGGGCTTCTTCATCATTATCTATCTTGATGATGTAACTGTGTTCTCAAAAACAGATGAAGAACATTTAGAACATTTGAGGAAAGTTTTCGAGAAGTGCAGAAGGTTTCGAATATCTTTGAACCCCAAGAAGACATTATTTGGTCTCCAAGAAGGTAAACTCCTTGGGCACATTATTTCAAAAGAGGGTATAAAGATTGATCCTATGAGGATTGAGGCCATATTGCAAATCTCTCATCCTCGAAACATCAAAGAGTTGCAGTCTTTCATTGGAAATATTAACTTTTTGAGAAGGTTCATTCCCAACTTGGCTGAGCTCCTTAGGAATATCACAAACATGTTGAAAAAGGAGCAAGGGGTAAAATGGACCTCAAAAGCAAAGACATCCTTTGAGCTGGTGAAACAAGCATTAAGCAAAACACCGGTTCTCATAAGTCCTGATTTTTCAAAAGATTTTTATATCTTCTCATTTGCATCAGAACATACCATAGCTGCGATCCTTTTACAGAAAAATCCACAAGGACAAGAGCAGCCCATCGCATTCTTTAGCAAGGCATTGAGGGATGCCCCTTTGAGGTATAACATTATGGAAAAACAGGCTTTTGCTTTGGTGAAGGCTTTGAAAGACTTCAGAGTATACATCCTTCACTCACACATCATTGCCTTTGTCCCAAATTCAGTTGTAAAGGACATTCTAACACAAGATCCAGATGGTAAGAGAGGTAAGTGGATTGCTATTATTCTTGAATATGATTTAGAGATTAAACCCACTAAGCTCATCAAAGGTCAGGGTCTAGCTAGGTTAATGGCTGAATCAAATTGTGAAGTTCTTGATATTAATATGATTAATGCTTTGGATGACCAAGAAGAATTCTCAACTCCTATTGTTGAAGATCATTTCACGAATTCTCCTTGGTATACTGATATTGTTTATGTTTTGCTTAATCTAAATACACCTCCTGGTTTATCCAAAACAAAGGCAAGGTTCCTAAAGTTGAAAGCTGTAAGCTATTGCATTATTGATAAATGTCTTTATTGGAAAAATGCTAGTGGTATATTGCTTAAATGTTTGCCTGAGTTTGATGCAGAAAAGATTAAGCAGGAATTCCACGAAGGAGAGTGTGGAGGCCATTTGTACTGGAAGTCAACAGCCAAAAAAATTTTAAGGGCTGGTTTCTATTGGCCTACTCTTTTTCCTGATGTACACAAGCTGACAACTACTTGCCATAAATGCCAATTGTTTGAGGGCAAGAGAAAGTTACTACCCCTTCCTCTGCATCCAATTACTGTTGAAGCCCTTTTTCAACAATGGGGACTTGACTTCATAGGAGAAATCCACCCACCATCCTCTGCCCAACACAGGTGGATCCTTACTGCCACAGACTATTTCACTAAGTGGATAGAAGCCATTCCTTGTAGACAGGCCAATGATTCAGTTATCATTAAATTCATAGAAACCAACATCCTCTCCAGATTTGGCTGTCCTACCAAGATCATTACAGATAATGCAGCAGCATTTGGATCAAAGAGAATGGTGGAATTCTGTCATAAATACCAGATAACATTGGGACACTCCACAGCCTATTACCCTCAAGGTAATGGACTTGCAGAGTCTTCCAACAAAAGCTTAGTGAACATAATAAAGAAACTGTTGGAGGACAACAAGAAGTCTTGGCACATGAAGCTGAATCATGCACTTTGGGCTGACAGATTAACATTGAAGAAGTCCATTGGTATGTCACCCTTCCAGCTTGTGTATGGTACAGATGCAATTTTTCCTAACAGCCTTGGTGTACCAGTTATGAAGTTAATTCAAGAGTTACAGACTGAAGAGAATGACATAATCAGAAGAATAAATCAGACCATTCATCTTCAACAAACCAAAGAGGAAGTGTACAACAAAGCATTGCAGAAGCAAGATAATATCAAAAAGATATTTGACAGAAAAACAAAGGCCAGCAACTTTAAAATTGGGGACAAAGTTTTAAAGTGGGACTCAAAGAGGGAGGACAAGGGAAAGCATGGTAAATTTGACAATCTGTGGCTTGGCCCTTACTCCATTCATTCAGTTGCTGGAAACAATGCATTCTTCTTACAAGAGCTGAATGGAACAGAATTGTTTGGGGATCCTGTCAATGGCAGGATGCTTAAACATTACCTTTCTTAAGCTATTCTATGTTTTGAAGCCTTTTACCTTTTGCCCATTGTAAATGTTTCATCCCCCATTGCATTTAGAGTCATGAAAAATCAAAAATCAAAAAAGAAAGAAAGAAAGAAAAGAGGGCAGAAATGAAAACAAGAAAGGCACAGCCCCATGCCAAAAAGAGAAATGAATCTGAAAGTGTGCAAGCTTAAATGTCACTCCTTGAAACACACTTCTAATTGGTCAAACTGTTTAATCTTGACTAATTAGCTTTCAATTTTCTGCTGATAGGGTAGCAAATTTGATTTGCCAAACTGTTTAATCTTGGCTTATCAGTAGATAGATTAAGGTAGAAATTAAGGTTCAAAGAAACTCAAAATCTGAACCAAAGTTTCCAAAGAGATGACTCAAAACTACTCCAATTTCTGAGTCAAAGAGAAAAGACCTGGTTCTAATTCGCTCAAAACTTGAACCAGAAGAGAAGCAAAGATAGCTCACCAAAAAGGAAAAACAGAGCTGCAAAGATAAGAGAAGGCCATAACAAGAAATTTTCAGATCTTAAGCCTTCTGTTTTGATTTAAAATTTTCTGCAAATAATAATCTATGTGCAGCTTGTCTTTATGCCATAGATCATAGCAAGTCGAACAGCTCAATCTTGACTTGACTATTTTTAAATTTCTGTTGTAGAATTTAGTGAATGAAAGTTTGTTGGACTGTTTAATCCCAACAGATAGTAGATTAGGTAGAGGAATATCTGAGCTCAACTATTTAATCTGATTTCAGGGAGAAATAAGGAGTAGAAGTAGATTAGATTTCCTGTTTTCAAAAGAATAAAATGTTGTGTAAAGAGTTTGCCAATCCAAGTGCACTCTGATGAAGAAAAAATGTTAGATCAGTAGGATTGGGGTAGGTAGAAGTTGTATTGATAAAATCCATCTTTCTTTCATAAACTGATATTATTTTTCAAAGGGAAAGCAAGAGCAAGCAGTAGGTCAAGCACCAGTCAGCATCCCAGAGAAATCAAGTCTGAATTCTTGATGCCTTCAAGAAGACACCATCCCCAAGTGGAGCCACTGTTAGCCACCTATATTTTTCAAATATATCAGCTGGTGGCTAAATTTTCTTTGCAGCCTTCAAGAAACAAATTTAGGCTTAAAATTGTTGGTACTTGAAGTCTGATTGGTAAGATCCTAAACTACTGGTTGGTTCTACATACTTTTCCCCCTCTCTGCCTCTGATATTCCATGAAAATCCTAGTCAAGTATTGCTGCATCCTCCTCCTTTTTTCCTCTCCCCTTCTTCCATCTTTCCTTCATTTCTTCAGTCTCCTTTCATCCATAAAAACCCCACCAAACCCTATTATATTCCTTACCCCTTCAATAAATCTCATTTCTAAGGTGGAAAACCTATTTTGCTTTATCGAACCTTCTTTCTTCTTCAAAAATCAGTGAAAAACAGCAGCAACGCTTATTTTTCTGAGCGGCCGGCTTTAGCCCCTCAGGCTAAGCTCCTGCTTTCTCTCCATCCATATGTCCCCACGCCGGAACCGTGTGCTGAGTCCTACGGGCGCTTAACACTTGGAATTTATCTATTACCCGAAAACATTGAAAACCTTTGTAAAACGCAAAGTCGGGTTTATTTTATTTTTCCACCAAAGAAAATCATATTGGAACTCAGCCGTCGATCTGTCCCACAGATCAACGGTGCGGAGTGTACCCCATACCCTGGTGGACCCCCCTTTTTCCCCCACGCTCGTTTTCAAAACCGTGGTATGTATCCCGCACCGCTTTCCGCGTTAAATGGTTTTCTCCCGTCGGCCAGCGATTCCGCCCGCTGGCCGACACGTGTCCTCCACCTCACTCCAAAACTGCTGTGCAAATCCCATCGCCCGCGCTTTAATCCTCGTCCCGTGGCCCCGCAGCGGGATTCACCCCCGCCGTCGGATCTGGGATCACCCATCCGACGATCGTTGATCGCCTCTCCTGCTCGCCCGTTAAATCTTTCCCGGCGCGTTCGAAGGCCGATCCCCACCGTCGATCTCTGTAGATCGACGGCTCTCATTCACTCTCCCGATTCCATTGTACAGTCCACCGTTTTCTCCGACGACTTTTCCAACGCTCCCGACGGGTGATTTCGGCCAAGGCTTCCTCACGCATGCTGCTCACTTCCCCGCGCGCATCGCGCACCAGCGCGAGCCGCCCCTTCTTCGAGGCCTTGTTCTTGTATCTTGCAGGTTTTTAAGGTTTTTTCTTCGTGTTCTATGAAAATCTAAAGGATGAGGGTGAAGACTCCAGTCCTTCCGATTAATCCAGGGAATCAACCACAGGGTGATGAATAAAGATATCAACAAGGTTTCATGAGCCTTGGTTGCTACGTGTCCCTGTAAGGCCTGAAAAATGCAGTTAACATCGACGCAGGGAAGAGTATCAGATTTTGAAGACAGAATGAACCAGAGCAGCAATTTTTTAGATAGATTGGCGGGGATTACGGCTAAGACAGTTATCAAAAGCCTAATCCCCGGCTTCGAGCATAGATTAAAGCAAAACCTAAAAGTGTTCATCAGATGTTGCCTCCACCGCCATACTTTGAGGCAAATTGATTCCTCAACCACCGCAGTGCCACCTATTGCCTCAGAATGCTCAATCAGAGGATGAACTTATTGAACAAGATCAGATATTATGCCTAGGAACAACCAAAGAAGTTATTACTGCACCAGATTTAATGACAGAATGTTTGCTGAGTAACCCTAACAGTACGCAGAGCCTCAAAGGTCAACAAAATCTCCCTTCGAGCTTACTTCATAAGTATAAGCGCGTAAATGCAGTAGAACACCTGTGTAAATTCTTCATCGAGCCTCCCAGGCCAGGAAGACATTAATTCTGCATTAATTGTATTTGAGATCTTTTTATTAGATCTCACCTCCTCATCCTTCTATAAATATCCCAGAGGAAGATGAGTGAGTTGTGGGATTAGTTGGTTGTCAATGTAATTGCTGAAGTGTTGTAGCTGTTTCTGAGTGGAAAACTCTTGACTGTAAATAGTGGTTTCATAGGCCCTTGGAGCTCTGCTTGTAACAGATAAGTTAGATTGTGAAAAGAGATGGATTAAAACATTGGATTTGAAGATTGTAACCGGTTTGAAGCAATCAATACAAGCTGATTTATGGGATCCTGGTCTATGCTAATGGTGATGTTATTCTCACTGTAACTTGTCATTTTATTTCGGATTTCAATTTGTTTCATTTTCCACTGTAAAGAACAGTTTAAACAGTGTTAGGACTTGCTGTATATCAGTAACCTTCTCTGGCTGAAAAATCTTTATCCCAATGTTTTCTTCTAATTGTGTTATTTAGAAATGATTTAATTCAGTCTAAGCACAGAGATGCTGGCGTTCCCTCATCTTTTCGTCACTGCTTAATGTTATTTTTAAATGTTACTTTCATATATGTTGTGTAAGGAATGAATTGAGGAAATCAAAGGTTAGCCCTGAGTCCCTTTCTTGTTTGCTCAACTATTTGTCTGTTTCCCTTAGGATGTGTCTAAAGCTGACTAGTTTCAAAGTACTTATAAGATCTTGGGCCATTCTGTGTTATCTCGGTGATTGTCTTGGAAGTAACTAAGTAAAGAAGAACTAAGATGAGGAGAAAGGTGAGCCCTGCCCGCTAGTTTCTGCTCCAAAGGTTGCCTTCAAGTTTCCCTTTGTTTTTAATCTGTGTTCTATTAGAAGTGTATCAAAGGCTGGATAGTTTCAAAGTACTTACCAGATCCTAGTTTGCTTCTATGTTTTTCTTAAGTGCTTGGTCAAAGGCTGGCTAGTTTCAAAGTACTTACCAGATCCTGGGCTGCTCTTTGTTCTGCATCTGTTAATTCCCTTTCTTGTTGTTTCACCCCATTCCATAAATCAAACTTTAAAGAGATCCTTAGGCCTAGATGACTTGCCCCATAGATTACTCTTGAACCTGGATGTTTCAATTAAATTCTCTTATGACTCCATAACCCAATGGATTGAAAACTTGCCATCATCTTTCTTTAGAATCGAAGATTATTCTGTCTGCTTGCAACTTCTCACCTTTGAACCTATTTGCATATAGATATTTCCGCCTCAGACAACAACTATGTTCAACCATCCAAGAAAACCAAACAAAACCCTTGACCTTCATAACTAGCCTAATATCATCACCCCAAACTTCAAAGACAATATCCATCTTTGTACATATTGGAGAGATCCCTCTCCGGATTCAGGAGGGCTAGATCCTAGAATCCCAAAGTTGGTTGAAATGATGTTAACTCTGTGATCGGACTTTGCCAATCTTGCTTGTTACAGAGACCTAACATTTCTGGCGACTCCGCTGGGGACAGCTTACCCAGAATCTTCCTAACATCTTGAGAGTCATAAGTAGCCTTTTCAAGCACTACCAAGAAAATGGTAATTAAGATGAAGATCAAATTGAATCAGTGACAAACTAGGTCAATCCTAGGATTCTTTTAAGTTTTTATCTAACCATGGAAAATCAGCTAGCTTAGCCATGAGGATAGACTGTCTTTGTTTCACAACCGTAGCTAAGTTTTGAGGCGAAGTTAGGACATTATTTTAAAACCACAAATATAAACAATTCAGAAAATACCAAAAACATTTCAGATTGGTAGTAAAACACTAGTTTTGATATCTTGTATACGTCTTCGATGTGTTTTACCCTATACTCTTAGACAGAGTCTGGAAAGGGCCAGGTAGCCTCTGGATCTCATCCTCTTTTAGGGGTGACATATTTGGTGAATGCCCTCCCAGTCAATCTCTGGTTAGAGTTTGTTGTGTTTTGAGATATACTTGAAAAGGAATGTTTCACAAACACTATGGTGGACAGTGTACTCCTTTGAAAACACTCCGAACCTTCCACCTGGCGACTCCACCATCCTGAACAGACCTTAAGACTCCACTGGGAAGAACCCTTATCATTATAAAATCATTAAAACTCAGTTAGAGGGCTGTAGGATTTGAAAATTGTAAAACAGATTGGTTAACCTCTTAAAGATTGTCATATCTGGTTGAACTTTTCTTGTTTAGTTGGGTCTAAACATACAAACATTGTGGCTCCTAAAAAGATTCACACTAGAGCCCATCCTGACCCAGATCCTCCTGAAATAGTTGATAACCCAGAAAAAATTCTTAGGAAGTCTCCTAGGATACAATCTTCAACTATTTTCAGACCACCCCTAAGAGCTAATTCAGTCCCTGAAAACCTTTCAGCTCTTCATGAATCACAAATTGACTTATTAAACCCATTCAGAACTAGGTCTTTTGGTGATTTAGATCAGTTAGATTCTGAGCCTACACTTTCATCTCCCGAAACAAGTGAAACTCTTGGGAATAGAGAATCAACACCTCCTGATTTACATTTCTTACATAATCTAGGTGTTTCTCATCCGAGATCAGCTCAGAGATCTACTGCTGTTCCATCCACTTCTGTTCATCTTTCATCCACTGTTCAAACCACTCCACTTCAACCCACACCTCCACTTGTAAACCCACCCCCACCACATATCATGGCAGCATGGTATGCTCCCTTAGTCCTTCCTGTACCATTAGTCAATCTTCCACATGACTATCAGTCCAAAATTCCATTATATGATGCTAATAATACCATAACAACATCTCAACATGTGGACAAGATGAATGACTACTTTGACAGAAATGAAATTGATAATGAGTCTGTCAAAATCAGATTGTTTGCTCAAAGTTTGGGGGGAGAAGTGAGAAAATGGTTTAAAGGTTTAACCCCCCATAGTATTAACGACCTCCAAGCCTTCCATCAAACATTCTTAAACAAATGGGAAGTAAGGAAAAATCCTCTCCAAGTCCTTGCGGACTATAACAATCTCCATAGGAACCCCGGGGAAAGTGTACAAGCTTATTGTACCAAATTTAACAGTGTGTATAATGTACTTTCCCCTGAACTGAAACCTCCTCAGGGATCAGCTTTGAACAAATTTCTTGAAGGGTGTGATCCGGACATGACATATTCACTCAGAGAAAGAGTCTTTGCAACCCTCGAAGATATGCAACGAGGTGCTCTTTCTGTGGAGGTTAACCTCATGGAGAAGAGAGCAAGGATGAAAGCCGAAAAGAGAGTATCTTTTAGAGAGGAATCCACCCCTTCTACTTCAAGCTCAAATATGGAAAGAATGATGGAAGAAATGATGAAGAAAATGAGCATTCTAGAGAGAGCACAAGAAAGTCTAAGTCAAAACGCTCCTCAAAATAGAAACCAAAACCAGAATCAGAATCTTAGAAGAAATCAGCCTCCAAACAGACCCAGGGAAGATGATCAGTAGGTCATTCCTCCCTTTCATCAGAACTTTTTAAGTGAGGTTGAACAAACAGATCAAATAACAGAGGAAGATGATATAAACTTATTTGGGGTAGATGATGATGACTTTGAGGTTCATTATGATGAAAAGCAAGGTCTTTATACACCTTGTGATGACAGGAGAGATGATAATCATAATTACTATCAAAATATGGAAAACGTTGTCATAGAGCCTTTAAGGGAATATGAAATCAGAAGTAGATATAATCAACAAACCCCCAACAATAAGACCTCTGATAAACCTTCTCAAAACAGCACTGCAGCCAAGTCTAAAACAATCAAACAAAAGGACAAAACAGTGGCTGTTAATTCTGGTAATGGTAAAGAGAAAGACACTCAAAATATCGAAAAACAGAGTGCAAACATTAGTAGTACTAGCACCTCGGTTAGTACTCTTGGACAGGCAACTGTTTCAACTGTAGATAAACCGAATTAGCAAACTGTCATTGCTGATAAAGCGGAAGCAAACAAGGCTGAAGTCAATGCTATGAAGAATCAAAACCTTTTCAGCCTAGAACAGGAAATCTCAAAGATCAAAATCTCTGTTCCTTTGACTGAGTTAGCTGCCCAGCATGTGTATAGGTCCAAAATTTTGAAAGCTTTGAACTTAGAAGATAACGAGGATACTCTCAATCTTAATGATGACCAACCAGAGCTTATTTTTGGTCCGAAGATTGAAGGAAAGTTCCAAGAAGGTCCTGTCCCTCCCTTTTATGTAAGCCTAAACATTCATGACAAAATTCTACATAATGCTATGCATGACTCAGGCGCTTCCCATAATTTAATGCCAAAGGCTGTAATGGAAAGCCTGGGTCTTCAAATTACCAGACCTTACAAAGATCTGTACTCCTTTGACTCAAGCAGAGTTAAGTGTCTAGGATTGATTAAAGATCTCTGTGTTAATTTAGCCCAAATTCCAGCCAAATGTTTAGTCATGGATGTTGTTGTGGCTGATGTCCCCCCAAAGTATGGAATGCTTTTATCACGATCTTAGGGGGCTAAGTTACAGGGGACTATGCAAATGGACATGACCTATGCAACCATCCCTGTTTTCAATCAGACTAGGAAGCTTTATAGGGAATCCCACATGCAGTACACAGTAACAAGTCAGGATCGGCCTCAAAACTCCCCTCTCTATGCTATAAACACGACCCTTGATTCTTTTATCATGTTTAATAATGAAGCACTCACAGAGCAAATTATTTCAACAGAATCCATGGCTAAGATGAAAGAGGAGGAAAACAACGCTGAAGTGCCGAATCAGTCTATTGTGTCTGAAGATCCTAGCAAACTAAACTCAGATCTTGAACTGCAAGTTATCAATCCTTTGAACTTAAAACTTGACAGTCAGAAAGGCAGTCCTCAACCCGATGAGAAACTTGAGGAATCAAATGATACAAAGTCCATACACCAAACTGAAAATCTACCTCTCTGGACTATGTATTTTGATGGGTCATGCACCAAAACAAATGCTGGTGCAGGTGTCTGGATCACTAACACTAAAAATAATAATACAGAATGTATCTCATGCAAATTAAAATTTCAGTGTTCCAACAACATAGCAGAATATGAATCCCTTCTCTTAGGCTTGCATTTTTTGAAAAAATTAGGTGCCAAGAGAATCGATGTATATGGGGATTCTGAATTAATCATTAGGAAAGTCAATGGGGAGTACAACGCAAATCACCCCAGACTTAGGGCCTACAGGAATGATGTCATTGATCTTTTAAAAACATTTGAGGAGTACACCTTATCTTTTGTCCCAAGAAAAAGAAACATTGCAGCCCACAATTTAGCCTTTGCTGCTAGAACCTGCCCAATGCTGTATGATGACACCTCTCAGATAAAATTCAGACTAGCTATCCCATATAACAAGAAATATTGGCAGGTATTCGATGGAGATAAACAAATAGAAGACTTCATGCAATTCAGAAATGAGTTTGAACCCCATAGTTCAGATTCAGACTATGATACAGACTGCAGTGAAGAAAATTTTCTTGGTGAAGAAGAACCATCTCCACAGCTGGTGGATATAAACCTTCAGACTATCCCATCTAGAAGCCAAACAGAATCAAGTGCAAAATCTAAAACAGAAGAAATGGAAACTTTGCATTCTAGTACTGATAGTCTGCCCAAGGGTTTGGCCCCTCTAGAAGAACTGATTGGTTTTGATGATGTGGCCAACAAACCGAAACTAGAACCTGTGGAAACTGAAGTGGAGGAATGTAATATAGGCAGTGAGGAAAAACCGAGATTGATCAAACTGTCTAAAACTCTACCGGCTCACATTAAACTCAAATACTTAGAGCTGTTTAAAGAATTTTCTGATGTTTTTGCATGGAGTTACGAAGATCTTAAATCCTATGACACTGAAATAATACAGCACAAAATCCCTCTTAAAGAAAACCAAAAACCATTCAAACAAAAAATGCGCAGAATCAACCCTGTCCAGTTGCCATTGGTTAAGAAGGAAATTATGAAGATGCACGATGCTGGCATTATTGTCCCTATTAGATATTCTGAGTGGGTATCTAATCTGGTGTCAGTTAGGAAAAAGACTGGAGAAATCAGGCTTTGTATAGACTTCAGAAATTTAAACAAAGCTTCATTAAAGGACAACTACCCATTGCCCAAGATGGATCATATTTTACAAAGGGTGGTAGGGTCTAAAAGAATTTCTTTGCTCGATGGCTATTCAGGGTATAATCAAGTCCTAGTCCACCCTGATGATCAATTAAAGACAGCTTTTACTACACCATGGGGCACTTTCATGTATGTGAAAATGCCTTTTGGTTTAATGAATGCTGGAGCAACCTTTCAGAGAGCCATGGACATAGCATTCTTGGAAGAATTGGGCTTCTTCATCATTATCTATCTTGATGATGTGACTGTGTTTTCAAAAACAGATGAAGAACACTTAGAACATTTGAGGAAAGTTTTCGAGAAGTGCAGAAGGTTTGGGATATCTTTGAACCCTAAGAAGACATTATTTGGTCTCCAAGAAGGTAAGCTTCTTGGACACATCATTTCAGAAGAGGGCATAAAGATAGATCCCATGAGGATTGAGGCTATATTGCAAATCTCTCATCCTCGAAACATCAAAGAGTTGCAGTCTTTTATTGGAAAGATAAACTTTTTGAGAAGGTTCATCCCCAACTTGGCCGAGCTCCTTAGGGATATCACGAACATGTTGAAAAAGGAGCAAGGGGTAAAATGGACCTCGGAAGCAAAGACATCCTTTGAGCTGGTGAAACAAGCGTTAACCAAAGCACCGGTTCTCATAAGTCCTGATTTTTCGAAAGATTTTTATATCTTCTCATTTGCATCTGAACATACTATAGCTGCTGTCCTTCTACAGAAAAATCCACAAGGACAAGAGCAGCCCATTGCATTCTTTAGCAAGGCATTGAGGGATGCCCCTTTGAGGTATAAAATTATGGAAAAACAGGCTTTTTCTTTGGTAAAAGCTTTAAAAGACTTCAGGGTATACATCCTTCACTCACACATCATTGTCTTTGTCCCAAATTCGGTTGTAAAAGACATTCTAACCCAGGATCCAGATGGTAAGAGAGGTAAATGGATTGCTGTTATTCTTGAATATGATTTAGAGATTAAACCCACTAAGCTCATCAAAGGTCAAGGTCTAGCTAGGTTAATGGCCGAATCAAATTGTGAAGTTCTTGATATTAATATGATTAATGCTTTGGATGACCAAGAAGAATTCTCAACTCCCATCGTTGAAGATCATTTTGCGAATTCTCCTTGGTACTCCGATATTGTTTATGTTTTGCTTAATTTAAATACACCTCCTGGTTTATCCAAAACAAAGGCAAGATTCCTAAAGTTAAAAGCTGTAAACTATTGCATTATTGATAAATGTCTTTATTGGAAAAATGCTAGTGGTATATTGCTTAAATGTTTGCCTGAGTTTGATGTAGAAAAGATTAAGCAGGAATTCCATGAAGGAGAGTGTGGAGGCCATTTGTACTGGAAGTCAACAACCAACAAAATTTTGAGGGCTGGTTCTATTGGCCCACTCTTTTTCCTGATGTACACAAGCTGACAACTACTTGCCATAAATTCCAACTGTTCGAGGGCAAGAGGAAATTACTACCCCTTCCTCTGCATCCAATTACTGTTGAAGCCCCTTTTCAACAGTGGGGACTTGACTTCATAGGAGAAATCCATCCACCATCCTCTGCCCAACACAGGTGGATTCTTACCGCCACAGACTATTTCACTAAGTGGATAGAAGCCATTCCTTGTAGACAGGCCAATGATTCAGTTATCATTAAATTCATAGAAACCAATATCCTTTCCAGATTTGGCTGTCCTACCAAGATCATTACAGATAATGCAGCAGCATTTGGATCAAAGAGAATGGTAGAATTCTGTCACAAATACCAGATAGCATTGGGGCACTCCACAGCCTATTACCCTCAAGGTAATGGACTTGCAGAGTCTTCCAACAAAAGCCTAGTGAACATAATAAAGAAACTGTTGGAAGACAACAAGAAGTCTTGGCACACAAAGCTGAACCATGCACTTTGGGCTGACAGATTAACATTGAAGAAGTCCATTGGTATGTCACCCTTCCAGCTTGTGTATGGTACAGATGCAATTTTTCCTAACAGCCTTGTACCATCACACATTCTATCTTCAAGAAACCAGAGGAAGTGTACAACAAAGCATTGCGTAAGCAAGATAATATCAAAAGATATTTGACAAACTTAAAAACAGCGTCAACAACTTTAAAATTGGGGACAAAGTTTTAAAGTGGACTCAAAGAGGGAAGGACAAGGAAAGCATGGTAAATTTGACACCCGTGGCTCGCCCTAGACAAAGAACTATTGTGGTCGGAAACAATGAATTTTTGCAAGAGCTTTCAAATGGAGCAGAATTGTTTGGGGGTCCTGTCAATGGCAGGATGCTTAAGCATTACTTCTCTTAATCAATTCTATGTTTTGAAGCCTTTTTATCTTTTTCATTATAAATATCTCATCCACCATTGCATTTAGGAGTAGTAGGAGTCATGAAAATCAAACTTAAAAAACAAAGAAAGAAAGAAAAGAGGCGTAAATGAAAACAAGAAAAGGCATGTACCCCATGCAAAAAAAGAGAAATGAATTCTAAAAGCTTAAATGCCACCAAACACACTTCTAATTGGTCAAACTGTTTAATCTTGACTAATTAGCTTTCAATTTTCTGCTGATAGGGTAGCGAATTTGATTTGCCAAACTGTTTAATCTTGGCTTATCAGTAGATAGATTAAGGTAGAAATTAAGGTTTAAAGAAACTCAAAATATGAACCAAAGTTTCCAAAGAGATGACTCAAAACTACTCCAATTTCTGAGTCAAAGAGAAAAGACCTGGTTCTAATTCGCTCAAAACTTGAACCAGAAGAGAAGCAAAGATAGCTCACTGTCTAAAGGAAAACAGAAGCCGTGGCCCTAAGAGAGGCCATAATGAGAAATTTTAAGATCTCAAGCCTTCTATTTTGGTTTAAAATTCTTCGCAAAATATAATCTATAAAGTGCCTTGGGTCTTTATGTCAGATCATAGCCAATAAGCAAGTCAAACAGTCCAATCTTGGCTTGACTATTTTTAAATTTCTGTTGTAGAATTTAGAGAATGAAAGTTTGTTGGACTGTTTAATCCCAACAAACAATAGAATAGATAGAGGAATATCTGAGCTCAAATGTTTAATCTGGGTTCAGGGAGAAATAAGGAGTAGAAGTAGATTAGATTTCCTGTTTTCAAAAGAATAAAATGTTGTGTAAAGAGTTTGCCAATCCAAGTGCACTCTGATGAAGAAAAAATGTTAGATCAGTAGGATTGGGGTAGGTAGAAGTTGTATTGATAAAATCCATCTTTCTTTCATAAACCAATATTATTTTGTCCAAGGAAAAGCAAGAGAAAGCAATAGTTCAAGCACCAGTCAGCATCCCAGAGAATTCAAGTCTGAATTCTTGATGCCTTCAAGAAGGCACCATCCCCAAGTGGAGCCACTGTTAGCCACCTATATTTTTCAATTATATCAGCTGGTGGCTAAATTTTCTTTGCAGCCTTCAAGAAACAAATTCAGGCCTAAAATTGTTGGTACTTGAAGTCTGTTGGTAAGATCCTAAACTACTGGTTGGTTCTACATACTTTTCCTCCTCTCTGCCTCTGATATTCCATGAAAATCCTAGTCAAGTATTGCTGCATCCTCCTCCTTTTTCCCCTCCCCTGCTTCTATCCTACCTTCATTTCTTCAGTTAAAATTCATCCATAAAAACCCCACCAAACCCTGTTATATTCCTTACCCCTTCAATAAATCTCATTTCCTAAGGTGGAAAACCTATTTTTAGCCTATCGGAACCTTCTTTCTTCTTCAAAAATCATTGAAAAACATATAAAAACGGCTGTTTTCTATGCGACGGTTCTTCAGCCCCCTCGGGCTAAGCTCATGCCCGTCTTTCTCCACATATTCGAGCACTGGAACCAACGGTCAAACCTTTAGGCGCTTAATCAAAAAATAACCCCTCTCCGCCTCGTTTTTCCTTTGAAAAAACAAAAACCCACATTTCTAAAGTTTCAGCTGGGAAATTTTAAATCACGTGTTTACATTTCGCGATCAACCAGAGCCGTCGATTTGCTCCCCAGATCCGACGGAGCGGAACGAGCCCCCACCTGGTGGACCCCCCTTCCCGCGTGGTTTCCTGTTTCCACCGGTTTCATCCCGCGCCGCTTTCTGCGTAAATCTGGTTTTCCCCGTCGGCCAGCAATTCCACACGCTGGCCGATGCGTGTCCTCCACCTCATTCCCAAAACCGCCTTCCTCCCACTTTGCCCGCGCGTTATCTGTTGTCCCATCACCCCGCAGCGGGATTAATCTCTGCCGTCGGATCCGGGCCTTCCCATCCGACGGTTGCGAATCGCCTTCTCTGCTCGACTTTTAATGGGTTTCCCCACCTGTTGAATCTTCCCCCGGCGCGTCCGAAAGTCGATCTTCGCCGTCAATATCCGCAGATCGACGGCTCTCATTCATTCTCCCGATTCCATGGTACAAGTTCACTTTTCTCCGCTGACTTTCCAGAAATGCTCCCGACCATTGATCGCAATACGATCGACGGCTCAGATTGCTCCATTTTCTCGCAAGTCCTCCGATGCAGTCTGTCCATATAATGCAGGATTTTCTCATTTTTCTTGTATTTTGCAGGTTTTAAGGTTCATTCATCATGTTTTAATGAAAATCTGAAGAATGAGGGTGACGACTCCCGACCTTCTGATTAATCCAGAGAATCCACCGCAGGGTGAAGAATAAAGATATCAACAAGGTTTCATGAGCCTTGGTAGCTACGTGTCCCTGTAAAGCCTGAAGAATGCAGTCAACATCGACGCAGGGAAGAGAATCAGATTTTGAAGACAGAATGAACCAGAGCAGCAGTTTTATGGATAGATTGGCGGGGATTACGGCTAAGACGGTTATCAAAAGCCTAATCCCCGGCTCAGAACACAGAATTAAAGCAAAACCTAAAAGTGTTCATCAGACGTTGCCTCCACCGCCATACTTTGAGGCAAATTGATTCCTCAACCACCGCAGTGCCACCTATTGCCTCAGAATGCTCAATCAGAGGATGAATTTATTGAACAAAATCAGATATTGTGCCTCGGAACAACCAAAGGAGTTATTTCTGCGCCAGATTTAATGACAGAATGTTTGCAGAGTAACCCTAATAGTACGCAGAGCCTCAAATGTCAACAAAAGCTCCTTCCGAGCTTACTTCATAAGCACAAGTGCATAAATACAGTAGAACACCTTTATAAATTCTTCATCGAGCCCCCCAGGCCAGGAAGACATTAATTCTGCATTAATTATATTTGAGATCTTTTTATTAGATCTCACCTCCTCATCCTTCTATAAATACTCCAGAAGAAGATGAGTGAGGGGTTGGATTAGTTGGTTGTCAATGTAATTGCTGAAGTGTTGTAGCTATTTCTGAGTGGAAAACTCTTGACTGTAAATAGTGGTTTCATAGGCTCTTGGAGCTCTGCTTGTAACAGATAGGTTAGATTCTGAAAAGAGATGGATTAAAACATTGGATTTGAAGATTGTAACCGGTTTGAAGCAATCAATACAAGCTGATTTATGGGATCCTGGTCTATGCTGATGGTGATGTTATTCTCACCGTAACTTGTCATTTTATTTCAGTTTTCAATTTGTTTCATTTTCCACTGTAAAGAACAGTTTAAACAGTGTTAGAGCTTGTTGTATATCAGTGACCTTCTCTGGCTGAAAAATCTTTATCCCAATGTTTTCTTCTAATTGTGTTATTTAGAAATGATTTAATTCAGTCTAAGCACAGAGATGCTGGCGTTCCCTCATCTTTTCGTCATTGCTGAATGTTATTTTTAAATGTTACTTTCATGTATGTTGTGTAAGGAATGAATTGAGGAAATCAAAGGTTAGCCCTGAGTCCCTTTCTTGTTTGCTCAACTATTTTTCTGTTTCCCTTAGGATGTGTCAAAATCTGACTAGTTTCGAAGTACTTATCAGATCTTGTGCCATTCTGTGTTACCTTGGTGATTGTCTTGGAAGTAACCGAGTAAAGAAGAACTAGGAGAGGATGAGGGTGAGTCCCAGCCCACTAGCTTCTGCTCCAAAGGTTGCCTTCAAGTTTCCCTTTGTTTTTAATCTGTGTTCTATCAGAAGTGTATCAAAGGCTGGATAGTTTCAAAGCACTTACCAGATCCTAGTTTGCTTCTACGTTTTTCTTAAGTGCCTGGTCAAAGGCTGGCTAGTTTCAAAGTACTTACCAGATCCTGGGCTGCTCTTTGTTCTACATCTGTTATTTCCCTTCCTTATTGTATCACCCCATTCCATAAATCAAACTTTAAAGAGATCCTTAGGCCTAGATGACTTGCCCCATAGATTACTCTTGAACCTGGATGTTTCAATTAAATTCTCTTATGACTCCATAGCCCAATGGATTGAAAACTTGCCATCATCTTTCTTTATAATCGAAGCTTATTCTGTTTGCTTGCAACTTCTCACCTTTGAACCTATTTGCATATAGATCTTTCCGCCTCATACAGCAACTGTGTTCAACCGTCTGAGAAAACTAAACAAAAACCTTGGCCTTTATAGCTAGCCTAATATTATCACCCCAAACTTCAAAGACAATATCCATCTTCGTACATATTGGAGAGATCCCTCTCCGGATTCAGGAGGGCTAGATCCTAGAATCCCAAAGTTGGTTGAAATGATGTTAACTCTGTGATCGGACTTTTCCAATCTTGCTTGTTACAGAGACCTAACATTTCTGGCGAATCCACTGGGGAAGTTTAATCCAGAATCTCTGGTTCCATGACAATTGTTCTATTTTGCAGCTGAGCCACCAGAACCTAACATTTCTGGCGACTCCGCTGGGGAGCTTACCCGGGATCTTTATAACATCTTGAGAGTCAAGAGCAGTCTTTTCAAGCACTACCAAGAAATGGTAATCAAGATAAAGCTCAATTGAATCAGTGACAAACTAGGTCAACCCTAGGATTCTTTAGAATTTTTATCTAACCTTGGAAAATCAGCTAGCTTAGCCTTAAGGATAGACTGTCTTTTTTTCATAACCGTAGCTAAGTTTTGAGGCAAAGTTAGGACATTCTTTTAAACCACAAATATAAACACTTCGGAAAATACCAAAAACATTTCAGATTGGTAGTAAAACACTAGTTTTGATATCTTGTATACGTCTTTGATGTGTTTTACCCTATACTCTTAGACAGAGTCTGGAAAGGGCCAGGTAGCCTCTGGATCTCATCCTCTTTTGGGGGTGACATATCTGGTGAATGCCCTCCCAGTCAACCTCTGGTTAGAGTTTGTTGTGTTTTGAGATATCCTTGAAAAGGAATGTTTCACAAACACTGTGGTGGACAGTGTACTCCTTTGAAAACACTCTGAACCTTCCACCTGGCGACTCCACTATCCTGAACAGACCTTAAGACTCCGCTGGGAAGAACCCTTATCATTATAAAATCATTCAAACTCAGTTAGAGGACTGTGGAATTGAAAAAGTGTGAAAACAGATTGGTTAAACCTCCTAAAGATTGTCATATCTGGTTGAACTTTTCCTGTTTAGTTGGGTCTAAACATATAAACATTGTGGCTCCTAAAAAGATTCACACTAGAGCTTATCCTGACCCCGATCCACCTGAAATAGTTGACAACCCCGAAAGAATCCTTAGGAAGTCTCCTAAGATACAATTTTAAGCTATTTTCAGACCACCCCTAAGAGCTAATTCAGTCCCTGAAAACCTTTCAGCTCTTCACGAATCACAAACTGACTTTTTAAACCCATTCAGGACTAGGTCATTTGGTGATTTAGATCAGTTAGATTCTGAGCCTTCCCTTTCATCTCCTGAAACAAGTGAAACCCTTGGGAATAGAGAATCAACACCTCCTGATTTACATTTCTTACATAACCTAGGTGTCTCTCATCCAAGATCAGCTCAGAAATCTACTGCCGTTCCATCCTCTTCTGTTCATCCTTCATCCACTGTTCAAACCACTCCACTTCAACCCACACCTCCTCTTGTAAATCCGCCCCCACCACATATCATGGCAGCATGGTATGCTCCCTTAGTCCTTCCTGTACCATTAGTCAATCTTCCACAGGACTATCAGTCCAAAATTCCATTATATGATGCTAATAATACCATAACAGCATCTCAACACGTGGACAAGATGAATGACTACTTTGACAGAAATGAAATTGATAATGAATCTGTCAAAATCAGATTGTTTGCTCAAAGTTTGGGGGGAGATGTGAGAAAATGGTTTAAAGGTTTAACCCCCCATAGTATCAACGACCTTCAAGCCTTCCATCAAACATTTCTAAACAAATGGGAAGTAAGGAAAAACCCTCTCCAATCCTTGCTGATTATAACAATCTCCATAGGAACCCTGGGGAAAGTGTACAAGCTTATTGTACCATTGAGGACAGGTACAGAACAAAGACTTTCTCTCCAACTCAAACTCCTTGTGGCTTCAGCCACCCTGTCTTAACAAATTTCCTGAAGGGTTTGATCCGGACATGACATATTCACTCAGAGAAAGAGTCTTTGCAACCCTGGAAGATATGCAAAGAGGTTCTCTTTCTGTGGAAGTTAACCTCATGGAGAAGAGAGCAAGGATGAAAGCTGAAAAGAGAGTATCTTTTAGAGAGGAATCCACCCCTTCCACCTCGAGCTCAAAGATGGAAAGAATGATGGAAGAAATGATGAATAAAATGAGCATTCTAGAGAGGGCGCAAGCTAGTATAAATCAAAACGCTCCACAAAACAGAAACCAAAACCAGAATCAGAATATTAGAAGAAATCGGCCTCCAAACAGACTTAGGGAAGATGATCAGCAGGTCATTCCTCCCTTTCATCAAAACTTTTTAAGTGAGGTTGAGGAAACAGATGAAACAACAGAGGATAACGATATAAACTTATTTGAGGTAGATGATGATGACTTTGAGGTTCACTATGATAATAAACGAGGTCTTTATACACCTTATGATGACAGAAGAGATGATAATCAGAATTACTATCAAAATATGGAAAACGCTGTCATCGAGCCTTTAAGGGAATATGAACTCAAAAGTAGATCTAATCAACAAACCCCCAACAATAAAACCTCTGACAAACCTTCTCAAAACAGCACTGCAACCAAGTCTAAAACAATCAAACAAAAGGACAAAACAGTGGCTGTTAATTCTGGTAATGGTAAAGAGAAAGACACTCGAAATATTGAAAAACAGAGTGCAAACATTAGTAGTACTAGCACCTCAGTTAGTACTCCTGGAAAGACAACTGTTTCAACTGTAGATAAACCGAATTAGCAAGCTATTATTGCTGATAAAGTGGCAGCAAACAAGGCTGAAGTTAATGCTTTGAAGAATCAAAACCTTTTCAGCCTAGAAAAGGAAATCTCAAAGATCAAAATCTCTGTTCCTTTGACTGAGTTAGCTGCCCAACATGTGTATAGGTCTAAAATTTTGAAGGCTTTGAACTTAGAATATAGCGAAGATACTCTCAATCTTAATGATGACCAACCAGAGCTTATTTTTGGTCCAAAGATTGAAGGAAAGTTCCAAGAAGGTCCTATCCCTCCCTTTTATGTAAGCTTAAACATTCATGACAAAATTCTGCACAATGCTATGCATGACTCAGGTGCTTCCCATAATTTAATGCCAAAAGCTGTAATGGAAAGCCTGGGTCTTGAAATTACCAGACCTTACAAAGACTTGTACTCCTTTGACTCAAGCAGAGTTAAATGTTTAGGATTGATAAAAGATCTCTGTGTTAACTTAGCCCAGATCCCAGCCAAATGTTTAGTCATGGATGTTGTTGTGGCTGATGTACCCCCGAAGTATGGAATGCTTTTATCAAGGTCTTGGGGTGCTAAGTTATAGGGAACCATGCAAATGGACATGACCTATGCGACTATCCCTGTTTTTAATCAGACTAGAAGACTCTACAGGGAATCCCACATGCAGTACACAGTGACAAGTCAAGATCGGCCTCAAAACTCCCCTCTCTATGCTATAAATACAAGCCTTGATTATTTTATCATGTTCAATAATGAAACACTTACAGGACACATCATTTCAACAGGATCAATGGCTGAAACGGACGGAGAGGAAAACAACGTTGAAATGCCGGAACAGTCTATTGCGTCTGGAGATCCTAGCAAACTAAACACAGATCTTGAACTGCAAGTTATCAATCCTTTGAACTGAAAACTTGATAGTCAGCAGGACAACCCTCAACCCGATGAAAAACTTGAGGAATCAAATAATACAAAGTCCATTCACCAAACTGAAAATCTGCCTCTCTGGACGATGTATTTTGATGGGTCATGCACCAAAAAAAATGCTGGTGCAGGTGTCTGGATCACTAACACTGAAAATAATCATACAGAATGTATCTCATGCAAATTAAACTTTCAGTGTTCCAACAACATAGCAGAATATGAATCCCTTCTCTTAGGCTTGCATCTTTTAAAAAAATTAGGTGCCAAGAGAATCGATGTATATGGGGATTCTGAATTAATCATTAGGCAAGTTAATGGGGAGTATAATGCAAATCACCCCAGACTTAGGGCCTACAGGAATGATGTCATTGATCTTTTGAAAACATTTGAGGAGTCCACATTATCTTTTGTCCCAAGAAAAAGAAACATTGCAGCCCACAGTTTAGCCTTTGCCGCTAGAACCTGCCCAATGCTGTATGATGACACCTCTCAGATAAAATTCAGACCAGCTATCCCAGATAACAAAAAATATTGGCAGGTATTTGAGGGAGATAAACAAATAGAAGACTTCATGCAATTCAGAAATGAGTTTGAACTCTATAGTTCAGATTCAGACTATGATACAGACTACAGTGAAGAAAATTTTCTTGGTGAAGAAGAACCATCTCCACAGCTGGTAGATATGAACCTTCAGACTATAATATCTAGAAACCAAACAGAATTAAGTGCAAAACCTGAAACAGAAGAAATGGAAACTTTGCATTCTAATAATGATAGTCTGCCCAAGGGTTTGGCCCCTCTAGAAGAACTGTTTGATTTTGATGATGTGGCCAACAAACCAAAAATGGAACCTATAGAAACTGAAGTGGAGGAATGTAATATAGGCAGTGAAGAAAAACCGAGATCGATCAAACTGTCTAAAACTTTACCAGCTCACATTAAACTCTAATACTTAGAGCTGTTTAAATAATTTTCTGATGTTTTTGCATGGAGTTACGAAGATCTTAAATCCTATGACACTAAAATAATACAGCACAAAATCCCTCTTAAAGAAAACCAAAAACCATTCAAACATAAACTGCGCAGAATCAACCCCGTCCAGTTGCCATTGGTTAAGAAGGAAATTATGAAGATGCACGATGCTGGTATTATTGTCCCAATTAGATATTCTGAGTGGGTATCTAATCTGGTGTCAGTTAGGAAAAAGAATGGAGAAATACGAGGCTTTGTATAGACTTCGAAATTTAAACAAGCTTCATTAAAAGACAAAGCACCCTTTACCCAATATGGATCATATTTTGCGGAGGGTGGTGGGGTCTAAAAGAATTTCTTTCTTTGGATGGCTATTCGAGGTATAACAGAGTCTTAGTCCACACGACAATCAGTAAAGACGCTTTTACCACACCATGGAGCACTTTCCTTGTATGTGAAAATGCCTTCTGGTTTGAATCTTTGAGCAACCTTTCAGAGAGCCATGGACATAGCATTCTCGGAAGAATTGGGCTTCTTCATCATTATCTATCTTGATGATGTAACTGTGTTTTCAAAAACAGATGAAGAACATTTAGAACATTTGAGGAAATTTTTCGAGAAGTGCAGAAGTTTTGGGATATCTTTGAACCCTAAGAAGACATTATTTGGTCTCCAAGAAGGTAAAATTATTGGACATATCATTTCAGAAGAAGGCATAAAGATAGATCCCACGAGGATTGAGGCTATATTGCAAATATCTCATCCTCGAAACATCAAAGAATTGCAGTCTTTCATTGGAAAGATTAACTTTTTGAGAAGGTTCATTCCCAATTTGGCTGAGCTCCTTAGGAATATCACAAACATGTTGAAAAAGGAGCAAGAGGTAAAATGGACCTCGGAAGCAAAGACATCCTTTGAGCTGGTGAAACAAGCATTAACCAAAACACCGGTTCTCATAAGTCCTGATTTTTCAAAAGATTTTTATATCTTCTCATTCGCATCAGAATATACCATAGTTGCTGTCCTTTTACAGAAAAACCCACAAGGGCAAGAGCAGCCCATTGCATTCTTTAGCAAGGCATTGAGGGACGCCCCGTTGAGGTATAACATTATGGAAAAACAGGCTTTTTCTTTGGTAAAGGCTTTAAAAGACTTTAGGGTATACATCCTTCACTCACACATCATTGCCTTTGTCCCAAATTCGGTTGTAAAAGACATTCTAACCCAGGATCCAGATGGTAAGAGAGGTAAGTGGATTGCTGTTATTCTTGAATATGATTTAGAGATAAAACCCACTAAGCTCATCAAAGGCCAGGGTCTAGCTAGGTTAATGGCCGAATCCAATTGTGAAGTTCTTGATATTAATATGATTAATGCTTTAGATGACCAAGAAGGATTCTCAACTCCCATTGTTAAAGATCATTTTGCGAATTCTACTTGGTATACAGATATTGTTTATGTCTTGCTTAATTTAAATACCCCTCCTGGTTTATCTAAAACAAAGGCGAGATTCCTGAAGTTAAAAGCTGTAAACTATTGCATTATTGATAAATGTCTTTATTGGAAAAATGCTAGTGGTATATTGCTTAAATGTTTGCCTGAGTTTGATGCAGAAAAGATTAAGCAGCAATTTCATGAAGGGGAGTGCGGAGGCCATTTGTACTGGAAGTCAACAGCCAACAAAATTTTGAGGGCTGGTTTCTATTGGCCTACTCTTTTTCATGATGTACACAAACTGACAACCACTTGCCATAAATGCCAATTGTTCGAGGGCAAGAGAAAATTACTACCCCTTCCTCTGCATCCAATTACTGTTGAAGCCCCTTTTCAACAGTGGGGACTTGACTTCATAGGAGAAATCCACCCACCATCCTCTGCCCAACATAAGTGGATCCTTACTGCCACAGACTATTTCACTAAGTGGATAGAAGCCATTCCTTGTAGGCAGGCCAATGATTCAGTTATCATAAAATTCATAGAAACCAATATCCTTTCCAGATTTGGCTGTCCTACCAAGATCATTACAGATAATGCAGCAGCATTTGGATCAAAGAGAATGGTAGAATTCTGTCACAAGTACCAGATAGCATTGGGACACTCCACAGCCTATTACCCTCAAGGTAATGGACTTGCGGAGTCTTCCAACAAAAGCTTAGTGAACATAATAAAGAAACTGTTGGAGGACAACAAGAAGTCTTGGCACACAAAGCTGATCCATGCACTTTGGGCTGACAGATTAACATTGAAGAAATCTATTGGTATGTCACCCTTCCAGCTTGTATATGGTACAGATGCAATTTTCCTAACAGTCTTGGTGTACCAGTTATGAATTTAATTCAAGAGCTCCAGACTGAAGAAGATGACATAATCAGAAGAATAAATCAAACCATCCATCTTCAGCAAACCAGAGAGGAAGTGTATAACAAAGCATTGCAGAAGCAAGACAATATCAAGAAGATATTTGACAGAAGGACAAAGGCCAGCAATTTCAAGATTGGGGACAAAGTTTTAAAGTGGGACTCGAAGAGGGAGGACAAGGGAAAGCATGGTAAATTTGACAATATGTGGCTTGGCCCTTACTCCATTCATTCAGTTGCTGGAAACAATGCATTCTTCTTACAAGAACTGAATGGAACAGAATTGTTTGGGGGTCCTGTCAATGGCAGGATGCTTAAGCATTACCTGTCTTAAATTATTTCATGTTTGAAGCCTTTTTACCTTTTTCCGCTGTAAATATTTCATCCACCATTGCATTTAAAGTTGTGAAAAATCAAAAAATACAAAAACAAAGAAAGAAAGAAAAGAGGGCAGAAATGAAAAACAAGAAAGGCAAGGCCCCATGCCAAAAAAGAGAAATGAATCTGAGAGTGTGCAAGCTTAAATGCCACTCCTTGAAACACACTTCTAATTGGTCAAACTGTTTAATCTTGACTAATTAGCTTTCAATTTTCTGCTGATAGGGTAGCAAATTTGATTTTCCAAACTACTTAATCTTGGCTTATCAGTAGATAGATTAGGGTAGAAATTAAGGTTCAAACCAGCTCAAAATCTGAACCAAAGTTTCCAAAAGATGACTCAAAACTACTCCAATTTCTGAGTCAAAGAAAAAAGACCTGGTTCTAATTCGCTCAAAACTTGGACCAGAAGAGAAGCAAAGATAGCTCACCAAAAGAAAAAGACAGAGCTGTGAATATAAGAGAAGGCCATAATGAGAAATTTTCAGATCTTAAGCCTTCTGTTTTGATTTAAAAATTTCTGCAAATAATAATCTATGTGCAACTTGTCTTTATGCCATAGATCATAGCAAGTCAAACAGTTTAATCTTGACTTGACTATTTTTAAATTTCTGTTGTAGAATTTAGAGAATGAAAGTTTGTTGGACTATTTAATCCCAACAGACAGTAGAATAGATAGAGAAACATCTGAGCTCAACTGTCTAATCTGAGTTCAGGGAGAAATAAGGAGTAGAAATAGACTAGATTTCCTGTTTTCAAAAGAATAAAATGTTGTGAATAGAGTTTGCCAATCCAAGTGCACTCTGATGAAGAAAAAATGTTAGATCAGTAGGATTGGGGTAGGTAGAAGTTGTATTGATGAAATCTATCTTTCTTTCATAAACTGATATTATTTCGTCAAAGGAAAAACAAGAGCAAGCAATAGGTCAAGCACCAGTCAGCATCCCAGAGAAATCAAGTCTGAATTCTTGATGCCTTCAAGAAGGCACCATCCCCAAGTGGAGCCACTGTTAGCCACCCATATTTTTCAATTATATCAGCTGGTGGCTAAATATTCTTTGCAGCCTTCAAGAAACAAATTCAGGCCTAAAAATTGTTGGTGCTTGAAGTCTGTTGGTAAGATCATAGACTGCTGGTTGGTTCTTCATACTTTTCCTCCTCTCTGCCTCTGATATTCCATGAAAATCCTTGTCAAGTATTGCTGCATCCTCCTCCTTTTTCCTCCCCCCTGCTTCCATATTTCCTTCATTTCTTCAGTTTCCTTTCATCCCTAAAAACCCCACCAAACTCTGTCATATTCCTTACCCCTTCAATAATCTCATTTCCTAAGGTTGAAAACCCACTTTTTTAGCCTATCGGAGCCTTTTTCTTCCTCAAAAATCATTGAAAATCATATAAAAACGCCTATTTTCTATACGCTGGCTCTTCAGCCCCCTCGGGCTAAGCCCCTGCTCGTCTTTCTCCACATATTCGAGCGCTGGAAACAACGGTTCAGCCTTTAGGCACTTCATCAAAAAATAACCCTTCTCCGCCACATTTTTCCTTTGAAAAACCAAAAACCCACATTTCTAAAGTTTCAGCTGGGAAATTTTAAATCACGTGTTTACATTTCGCGATCGACCAGGGCCGTCGATCTGCTCCCCAGATCCGAAGGAACGGAACGAGCCCCCACCTGGTGGACCCCCCTTCCCGCGCTGTTTTCCTGTTTCCGCCGGTTTCATCCCGCACCGCTTTCTGCGTAAAGCTGGTTTTCCCCGTCGGCCAGCGATTCCACATGCTGGCCGACACGTGTCCTCCGCCTCGTCCCAAAACCGCCGTGCAAATCCCATTGCCCGCGCGCTAATCCTCGTACCATAGCCCAGCAGCGGGATCCACCTCCACCGTTGGATTTGGGCCCTCCAATCTGACGGTTGCCGATCGCCCGATCCTCCCGGTCTTTAACGAACTTGCCCGCCTGTTAAATCTCCCCCGACGCGTTTGAAAGCCGATCCCCACCGTCGATCTCCGCAGGTTGACGGCTCTCATTCATTCTCCCGATTCTATGGTACAAGTTCACTTTTTCTCCGCTGACTCGTCAAAGCGCCCCCGACCGTTGATCGCAATACGATCAACGGCTCAGATTGCTCCATTTTCCCGCACGCCCTCCGATGCAGTCCATCCATATAACGCAGGATTTTCTCATTTTTCTTGTATTTTGCAGGTTTTAAGGTTCTTTCGTCGTGTTTTAATAAAAAACTGAAGAATGAGGGTGACGACTCCCGTCCTTCTGGTTAATCCAGAGAATCGACCGCAGGGTGAAGAATAAAGATATCAACAAGGTTTCATGAGCCTTGGTTGCTACGTGTCCCTGTAAAGCCTGAAGAATGCAGTCAAACATCGACGCAGGGAAGAGTATCAGATTTTGAAGATAGAATGAACCAGAGCAACAGTTTTATAGATAGATTGGCGGGGATTACGGCTAAGACGGTTATCAAAAGCCTAATCCCCGGCTTCGAGCACAGATTAAAGAAAAACCTAAAAGTGTTCATCAGACGTTGCATCCACCGCCATACTTTGGGGCAAATTGATTCCTCAACCACCACAGTGCCACCTATTGCCTCAGAATGCTCAATCAAAGGATGAATTTATTGAACAAGATCAGATATTATGCCTCGGAACAACCAAAGGAGTTATTTCGGCACCAGATTTAATGACAGAATGTTTGCAGAGTAACCCTAATAGTACGCAGAGCCTCAAATGTCAACAAAAGCTCCTTCCGAGCTTACTTCATAACTCTGTGAAGGGCGGTGTTTCTGTATAAATTCTTCCATCAGGAGCCTCACGCCGGGAAGACATTAATTCTTGCATTAATTGTATTTGAGATCTTTTATTAGATCTCACCTCCTCATCTTTCTATAAATACTTCAGTAGAAGATGAGTGAGGGGTTGGTTGTTGATGTAATTGCTGAAGCATTTTGATGTAATTGAGCTGAAGACCCCTGATTGTAAATAGTGCTTTCACTGGCTCTTGGAGCTCTGCTTGTGACAGATAAGTTAGATTGTGAAAGAAAGATGAATTAACACACTGGACTTGAAGATTGTAACCGGTTTGGAGCATCAATACAAGCTGATTTATGGGATCCTGGTCTATGTTGATGGTGATGTTATTCTTATTGTAACTTGTGATTTTGTTTCTGTTTTCAATTCGTTTCATTTTCCACTGTAAAGAATAGTTTGAATAGTGTTAGGACTTACTGTATACCAGTAACCTTCTCTGGCTGAGAAATCTTTATTCCAATGTTTTCTTCTAATTGTGTTATTTAGAAATGATTTAATTCAGTCTAAGTACAAAGATGCTGGCGTTCCCTCATCTTTTCGTCACAGCTGGATGTTATTTTTAGATGTTACTTTCAATATATGTTACGTAAGGAATGAATTGAGGAAATCAAAGGTTAGCCATGAGACCCTTTCTTGTTTGCTCAGCTATTTGATTGTTTCCCTTAGGATGTGTTAAAAGCTGACTAGTTTCAAAGCACTTATCAGATCTTAGGCCATTCTGTGTTATCTTTGTGATTGTCTTGGAAGTAACTAAGTAAAGAAGAACTAAGAGAGGATCAGGGTGAGTCCCAGCCCACTAGTTTCTGCTCCAAAGGTTGCCTTCAAGTTTTCTCTTTGTTTTTAATGCTCGTGTTCTATTAGAAGTGTATCAAAGGCGCGGATAGTTTCAAAGTACTTAGCTTTTCGTATCCTAGTTTTGCTTCTATGTTTTTCTTTAAGTGCCCGGTCAAAGGCCGGCTAGTTTCAAAGTACTTACCGCGATCCCGGGGTCGCTCTTTTTTATCTCAGACATCCTGTTAATTCCCTTTCTCAGATTGTATCATCCCATTCCATAAATTAAACTTTTAAAGAGATCCTTAGGCCTAGATGTGACTTGCCCCATAGATTACTCTTGAACCCGGATGTTTCAATTAAATTCTCTTATGACTCCATAACCCAATGGATTGAAAAACTTGCCATCATCTTTCTTTAGAATCGAAGCTATTCGATACTGCTTGCCGCTTCTCACCTTTGAACCTATTTGCATATAGCATCTTTCCGCCTCCGGACAACAGTAACCATGTTCAAATCCATCCCAAGAAAACCAAACAAAACCCTTGACCTTCATAACTAGCCTAATATCATCACCCCAAACTTCAAAGACAATATCCATCTTTGTACATATTGGAGAGATGTACTCTCCTCCGGATCAGGGAGGGAGCTAGATCCTAGAATCCCAAAGTTGGTTGAAATGATGTTAACTGCCGTCAAGTCGTGACTTTGCCAATCTTGCTTGTTACGAGAGACCCAACAAATCCCACTATAGATGGTAGTGCTTTAAGGCTCGGGAATACGAAAATTCCTATGTCGCATTTTTGATGAAGAACAGGGAAAAATTAACATAACATGTTACATGAAGTATCTACCGTACGATGTGCCGTACCTCACAAGATCACTTCTGTTGCATAACCTCTCATAGGTATGTGTGATATTCCTTATTATGATGGGATAGGGAGATGTGAGTGTTTTTATTGGTAAATTGGAAAGAGAAACACCAAAAGAACAAAGGTTGCAAGATTTGGATGCAGCTTTTCCGAGAGTCTACGCCTCGCTAGATGGTAGGGTACTCATAAAGAGAATATAGGAAGTTGGGGTGAGTATCGAAGGCTTATGAGGGTCAGATTTGGGGCCGGGAGATACTAGAATTGGAAGTAAAATATGATGGCATAGGTTGACTTCGGGAGCATATTTATCAACATTTGCAACTCGCCTTGAGAAGTTCTAGAAAAAGAGTGGGTACATGTATTTTTTCGCATACTTCAGAAACGATACCTACTGAATTAGTATATTGAGATAGAATAGTGACTATGGAATTATAAATTGGGATGATTTGGTTGAAGGGTTCATACTTTTAATCACTCTAGTAATTTCTTAATTTGTGAGGATTTGAGTTTTTAATCTAAGAATACTAGAGGGTAACTCACAAACCTACTTCAAATCCTAGGATCTAAAATTCTCAGAATTTAGAGAGGACTCTCTCTTTAAAGATTTATCATTTGTTTTGATATATGTTTTTAGGGCTAGTTATGATAGAAAAATTTAGTTTTGTTTTAAATTTTTTGGTGGGTAAAAATCACTTAGGATTAAAACTAAGGAGAGATCTACTTGTCCATTTGGCTATGGAGTTGAAGTCCTTAGATAGCGTACTAGAAGGCAAGGCCAAAAGGGCACAAATGTATCTGTAGGGCAGGGCGGATAACCCTCGCAGATTTGGGGAAATGTTTTTTATGAGGAAATGGTATGATCGGAGATAAAGGGAAATATGAAGGATCCTTTGATTTGGAAAATGGAAGAAGAGAGCGCAGGGGGTCAAATCGGGAGTAGGAGCAATTAAGAATTCCTAACACTCGAAATCCAACGAAGAAAACATTTAAATAGTAACTTAGTTAAAAATAGGGAAAAAAAGGCTAGTCCTATAGTAATATTCCTAGTTACACATTAAGATAGATCAAACACATAATGAATTGCATCAAACTCAAAAAAAGAAACAATGGCAATAAGAGATGTACTTCACTCTTTCAACTTATACTTAAGAATCTTGAATTATGATGCCACTTTAGCTTTATCCAAATCTGCTACGTTTGAATTCAACACATGAGAGCTCTCCAATGTATTCGTAGAAAAAGTCTATAGTAATATTAACAATTTTATTCCACACAAAATACTTCAAAGAGTGAAGTATTTATACTGAAATTCTAAAACTAGAATATCTTGAAAAAATATCCAAAGATTGGTTTACAAATATCTCTAACTCCGTTTTACATAAATAGAGAACTGTAAGTAGCGGACACTCAAAACTAATGTATCTATTTGGCACTATTTTTTATGGATAGGTGATGAAAAAGAGAGAATTCGAATTTGATCTCAACTCTTAGTTGATGCGCATGAGGCATCCAAGTCACTAACTATTTCCTTTCTTTCAAGTGCACTCCTCGCTCTAGCAATTTCCGCAAACTTGGGGTCCAATGATACCTTTTTTATTTATAAATCCAAAATAGATATGTAAAAAAGTAGAAAAGAGGTTATTGTATAGGAATTTTTTTTTGAGATAAACCTCTCTCATTTTTCTAAATTTCTGACTCCACATTGTTCACAATAGGCTCTGTCAGAAAATATGTAAAACAAAGTTTTATAGAGTCCGAAACATGAGGTCAGTGAAAGATGCACATGTATAGTTCATTCTGTAATAGTTGTGCAAAAAGTGAGATAGGTTTTGTAGATAGGCTCTCCTTAGGAGACCGCCTTCGCTGTAATATGTATTTTCGATTGGCTACAATATTCTTTTGCAAAAATGATAACTTTCTAACAACAATTTTTCCTACGCAAAATGTTATTTCGAATATTGTTTAATATTTCCCCAACTCATTATAGCACAGTTAGAAAAGTGAGAGGTTTTTTGTAGTTGGACACCTTAAGAACATAAAAGTACTTCAGTTTTCAAAATTCATCTTGTATTGGTCACAATAGTTTCGCCAAACAATGACTTAAACGGAAATTTTAGCAAAAATATTCCCTTCGCTTGCCGTTTTCATCTTTTAACCTTTTTTGTTCTTTTTAACTATTTTTACTTTCCTTCTTGGATAAATTTCCTTCATTGTTGGTGAAAAATTATTTTCTATCTCTCGTTAACCATTACTACCTTTTTTTTAATTTTACTATTTCACCTTGATCGCTTTGTAACTTCGTTTTAACTTTCACTTTGACTTTTACCTCGATACACTTGAACTCTAATGTTCTTTGACTATTTTGTTTCACCGTCCACGTGAATTTTGATTTCACTTTTACCATTCACTTTGTGCACATTTCATCATTCGATCTCTCTCTCGAGCTTTATTTTATTCTTTCTTTGTGTATACAAACTCGCTTGTTGAATGAAGCTTTTGACTTAAAATATGAGAATTTGGAGCAAACAATTTTGTCAACTAGTATTATTTGAAACTCTTGGCCCAATTTCTTATTATGATAATAGCCTACAAAAAATCAAACAATTTTTTAATGAAACGAGAGGTTTGCAAGGAGGTGATTGAAGGCTTTTTGAAATTTTTGTGGAATGAGATCCGTTCAGTGAAGGTTTAACTCTCTGTTTTTTAGGCATTTTTGGGCTATTTATGCAAGAGTTTAAGATCGTTTGCAAGAGTAATTTTCTTTAACGAGAGGGATAATTGAGAAAATTTGGCTAAGGATCATTACTCTTTTAGGTTTTATGCTCAATCAAGTTTATCCGAGGATGAAAACTCGGATAAAATAGAAAACGAGGGTTTTCGAGCTCAGTTTTATTGAAAAAGGGGTTTTTAGGGTATATTCGGAGAAGTTTTGACCCTTTAGGTCTTTGAATTTGATCACTTAATCTCTTTGGAAACTAGAGAATTTGGCTTCAAAAAAGGCTCATGGTCGAAAATAGGGTTTTTCTACGGAAAAAATTGCCGTGGCTTCTGGCCTCTTTTTTGCGTGAAATAGGAAAATTGGTTTGGTGAAATCTCTTAATTAAAGGCTTTCGGTTCTATTATAGAAGGTTTAGAATTTAATTTGCGTGCTTCAATTTGCCAAAAAAATACTTTTTAAGGTGTAGGTATTCGAGCTTCTTCGAAAGGTTCTCGCGAGGATCTTATGGTCGAGATGAAGTCTCAAATGGGGAAAAATAGTATTCGGGGGTTTTAGCACAAATCGCGAGCGGCTCCTTCTTGTGTTTGAAAATGATAAATACAATGTTAAAATTAAACTTTATCAAATGTTTTATGGTTTGTTTTTAATCGCAATTTTCATGCATTGAATGCGAAGTCAATTCCATGGTGGGTGGTCGAGCTTTAAATAACGAAACCATGAGGAGGTTATCACGTGCATTTCAAATGGTAAATGGTTTTCTTTCAAATGCATGCAATCAAATGAGAAGTTTCGACGTCCAAAGACGACGTCGAATGGGAAAAAAAACCTATTTCGCGTCCATTTTGCATTTGAGTGGACGATTAGCTTTGGTGCGCGATGTGTCAATGCAGGGCCGTTAGATGCCGTGGTTTGAGCGCGAAGGGTTGAGATTTAAAGGAAAGCCGTAGCTTAACAAAGGTGGGACCGAGATCTCTTTATGCGAGGTGGTAGTTAAAAATTACGTTTTAAACGTTTATAAAATATGAACAAAACAAAGGTTTTACAATACGTAATTCGGGGGTTTATAAATATGTTGCGGGTTAATAATATGAAGTGTGAGGCTTTATATAGTATGGCGCAGATATGAATAATGACGGGTTTAAAGTTTATTTAGAAACAAACCTTAGTCTTATTTTAATCAAATTTTGGGTTAAGATTTTAGGTAGCGTGTGCATATATAAAGCGAAATGTTTATATATAGAGCGAGAGTCGCTTGTTATGCGCGATTGAGTGAAAGTAACTCGGGTTAGACTTTTGATGTAAAGCATGGGGCTTTACATAACGGAAAAAAAATGAAATGGGGACGATTTTCAACTTTGCAACGTTAACCCTTAGCCTTAGGTTAAATGTAGGAAAAGGTGACTTTTCTTTGAAAAAAAGGCGGATTATTACATGGTGGTGCTTCTAAGCCTTTTAACCCTTTATAAAATGATAAATATCATCCAAAACTTAGGTTAAAATCGTCAAGGAGTTGCGGTATTGTATTATATTTCAAAATACATAGAATATGTTCCAAAACTCATTCTCAAAGCGATTATTGTATTATATAGCTATTTAAACCTTGTGAATGGTTTAACAACTATAGTGTGGTAGGATATTTAATTGATGTTAGTTTTAGACCAAAAGGGTGCTTTATTTGGGTTTTTATTTCAACATGTGAATAATAAAGATTTGGTCCAAAATATTTATAATAGTGGGTTTTTGGGGATATTTAGATATGAGGGATTTTATAAAGAAATATGATAACGTAGTAATTTTTAGGGAATTAATAAACTAAGTTAGAAGTTAATATGACAAGGGGGAAAAGGGAATACACAAAAATACACAAAATGACTAAGTAAAGTGAATAAAATAAAGCAAAGCTTGTCATTTCATCATTTTCACCAATTTACTTAGGATAAAGTATTTTTGAGGGTTTTGTATGTTTTCCGAATGAAGGAAGTTAATTAAATGTGCGTTTTATGTTTCATTATTAAGTAAGAATGAGTCCTTACTTACGAAAATGAGTGCTAAAATGTAAGAATGAGGGACAAATAATGGTAAAAGTGGATTTTATCATAAGAACTCAACATATCCACTATCCTACCATCGAGCCTTAGGGTCCTGGTCCCAGAAGAAAATTTAGAGAAATGCTACGAGCGTTTTTGACCGGTAGCATAGAATATCGAATACTACGAAAGGGAAAGGGAAATTATGTGATTTTATCTTCGTGATGAATATTACATGCTTTTTTTCCCACTTCTTTCTACCTATCCAACATTTACTCTAACATTTTTTTCTTCTCCTTTGTAGCCTTCGGGTGCATTTAAGCTCGCTACCTTGAAACATTTTATTATTTTTGAAAAAGACATAAAAATATCTAATTATACCTTATTTCATCCTACGAGCTCGCATTAATCGATGAGATCCCTCATTATTCTCCACCTATCTACTTGATTTGTCCAGATTAAATTGTCCGACAAAACTTATTCACTATCCAAAACATGGAAATTGAACACATGACAAGTCAAGTTTAAACAATTTTAACTTCATCATGGATTATGGCATTTTTATTGACACTGCTGCCATAATCATTTGCAAAAAGTAAAGAGTATTGGAATTTGGACTTGTACACTTTCATGTTTTATTTTCTATCTTTTTTTTCTTTTGGGGTCTATACATATTTTTTAAGTCCTTTGATATTTTTTTTTAGGACTTTTTACCCTCTTTTTTATTTTTTATTTTTTCAAAATATGGGAAAAGAAGTTATGTAAAAGCAAGGTATGTACATATTTTAGAAGACTATCAAGAGTCAATTCAAAATTATGAATCCTATATTTATAGGACCCTAACAATGGCTTCACATGGGGATGGCATCTCCTTGTGAGATGTCAAGAACACCGTCGACTTTCAGTAGCTTTCGATCCTTTGAGCCAATCCCAAACATGCATTTGATTTGGTATAAAATATTTGTGATCGAAAACCCCTTGAACTTAATTTAGTCCTTTCGCATACCGAAAAATCTGATCCGAAACTAAAAGAACATACCACAATTCTCAAACCAAACTGATAGATCTTAAATATCTTTAGGACCTTCTCCTTGGCTTTAAATCTTAATGAATTATTTCAAAAATAGCTGAAAGTCGAATACTTTGAAAAAAAATGCTCACCGAAAATTGAATACTAAAAAAAAGTGCTCGTAGCTTTTTGTGCTTAGTTTGCATTCATCTACATACTTTAATCTCATCTGTTAATCTGTTGAATCGAGCAATACAAAAAGCAAACAATGAAGCCGAAATCAGTAGTCAGTAGAAATGAATGGATAACTTGATCGCTTGTCATCAAACTTGGAATTATAACTTGATCATGTGTCTTCATAATCAATGATATGATGTGAAATGGAAATTATCGATATATTTGATCCTCATAGATAAAACATGTTTGTAGACTTGAGCTAAAAATAGTCTCCATATAATTTTCTATAGGATCATCAAAAGCATAATGTATGATTTGTGCTTCTAGGCCTTCAATGACTAGTTGCTCGGTTGTATTACTCGAATATTAATCCCCGAAACTATTTCTTCAATCTTGTGCTTGAAATAATAATCATCCTCAAACTCGGCAAGTCAAAAGGTAGTACTGCTATTTCCTCTTTCTTTGGAGAAGGAAGATTTTCCAAGAATTCTTTAGGATCTCGGAAATTATATGACCTGAATTTGAGAATGCAAAAGTTTAATTTCTTATTTCCAATTTTTCGTAAACTATCTCAAGAACATATATTTTAAGTTGTAGAGAATATTTTCTTGATTTCAAAACAAGAAAGACGAAATGTTAGAAAATCTTTATCAAGTTTGAAATTCAAATAACTCATCCCAAAAACTAGCTAGTGATTGCTCATGGAAGTTAGCTTGAATTTGGAGAATATAATTATCATCAAACTAATCATACTTAGGAAGATATTCGGAGAAGTAATGTCATCAATTATGCATACATTAGATCAGTAGATTTTTTTTCCAATAATCTTGATATCATCTTGATTATATTGGTTGCATTCTATTTGAAAGTCATCATTTTGCTCAATAGGAGTACTAGCAAGAAATGGGAATTTTTGGGAAGGTAGAACAACATGAGCATAAACATGTTCTTCTCGTCTCTTCATGGATAAAAGCTTTAGTACATTCATCAACATTAGAATAAGCAGAAACAATTTCTTCATTATGTAAATATTTTTGAGGATGGTTTCAGCATGTTTAGAAGAAAATTGCCCAGTTTTCTTCTTCGGTGAGGGGCGGTGGGAATCTCTCGAATTCTTAGATTTGAATAACAATTGTTTTTTTTCTTTATGTAAAAAATTGATCATGAGGTTGAATATTTTCTTTAATTTCATTCAAAACATTATATGAAACATTATTTTTTACTACGTAGGGGCTTTGTGGATCTTGATTCATCTCTTGATACTATTTCATATTTGATTAAATCCTCTTGATTATCATGACATTTAACTTGAGAATGAAAGTTATGGACTTCTTCTAATAAAACTTCGGGATGCAAATTTCCAAAATATTTATCAACTATTTTTAAGGTAATGTATAAGATCTTTAGCTTGATCACAACAATTTTCAGCTAATGATAAAGACGGAAAATCTTATTTGTAATGCTCATAAAATACCTTTTGAAAATATTTTAAAAGAAAATAAACTAGCGAGGTTTGAGAGCTTCATACCCATTCCCTTGGCCGGTCCTTCTAAGGTTGCCATGAAAAGATCTATGAGGAAATCCTCATGCCAATCACCCTTCAATCTCCATGAGTGTATGTGAAATTTAATGGGATGTAACAAAGGATCATCAATATTCTCTTCTTGAAACATGAGGCATATTTTTTTATCCCAATTTAGCTTTGGTAGTTTGTGTAGAAATCTGTGTATGTGATCTATGCTCATGGGAGCATACCGTTTTTTATTCTTGTGTCATCTTGTAAATTAGTCATAAATAAAGGCCAATCGTATCTATACAACCAAGTTAGATTGATGCGGGGGCATGTAGACACTAGCCACAATGTGAGGAGGTTTTGTCCACATGTTGTGGCTAGGAGGGTTCAAAATCATTGAATTGTAACAACTAGGTGTCAATACTCTGTACCGACTATGCATGTAGATCGCTTTGAGAGTTAGTAGAAATCGAATAGTTTAGCTATCCGTCATATTTCGTTAATTGAATAATTGTAATTAGGCTTTTGATTTACTAAATCTGGCTCCTCGCGGGCAGAGGAACCAAAGAGACATTGTAATGTATATAAATTGTATTCCTTGATGTATTGAAAAGGAGGAGAGAGAATTTCAGCAATAAAATATGTAAGTATCAAGAAACAATTGCTTCAAGTTAAATAATTTCGAAATATGCATTGGCCATAGAATTGTCTTGGATCCTTAACTCCGGTAGAAGAAATTGTTTAATTGTGAGGTGATTGAACTACTGTGTAAGTATAATTCACCAGAGTTGAACCATTAGTATCGTATCCCCCGTATCCCTTTGTCTCGTTGTTTCTCTTAAAAGTATTCGAACAAACCTACTGTTGAATTAATCCTACCCACAAGCGAGGTACGTGCGGGCAGTGGAACTCGTGGTTGTGAACACTATTTAAATGGTCGACTCCACGCTCTTTCCATAAAAAGATAGAATAGTTTTTTCTATCGTGTAATCACAACCCAAGGTTAGATGTGAGTTAATGAATGAGAAGGATAGCGCAACCCGCGCGTGAACCCCGGGTTAACACTATTCCAAACCCTGAAGTGGATTTGCAAAAGCCGGATTTCCCATATCGCACCGCCTTTCGTGAGATCAGAGTGGTATTTCCGGTTGGGGAGAGATTTCATAGAGTATTCGACACGTGCGAGAGGTGGACCCACAAAACCGTCGTCATTGCGCGCCATCGCACATTAAATATCGACCAAGGAGGCCGTGCGATATTGTTGAGTGCCGTCGATCCGGAGAGCCATCGGACGGTGGTCGCATGAGGAAGACGATGCAAAAGATAATCTAGGTATGGGTGTGGAAAAAGATTGGACCATTGATATATAGGTGGGGCCCAGAGCCACGCGGTTTATTATAAAGTCATTTTGTTTATAAAGTGTAGGGCTATCAATATAAAATCCCGCCGGGTGACAACCTTATTTTTAAGGTGGTGGAGGAATATAAAAATTGAGATATAAATTAAATCACAAAGGTAGTTGGTAATATTTATTTAGCGAATAATATTTATTTATCAAATTCCTCGAATTTGATAAATGAAATTCCAAGTAAACTCAAGAAGACCACGTGGAGGCGAAATAATTCTAATCTGTGGGAGTGCTCGTGGCATCGACTAACTACAAATGAGACTAGCCTCTCCTTAGGGGGCCAAATTTCAGTTTTGTTGCTATCATTTGTGAGTATCGGAGCGTTTTTGAGTTGTTTTTGCAGAAATTGACATGGCAATCCAAGTTGGTAGAGGTGATGGCGGAGGAGACACTCGTTGCCAACGCAAAGGTGTTGGGGGAATTTTACGAGCAGGTTTGAAGCCGTAATGGATGCCATGCAACAAAGACAACCCAAAGATCCCGAAGACATCGATGAACACCGAAATGGAAGAAGCTGCAAGAACATGTTGAGATTCCTCCTGACATGACAGGGCTCTAAGAACCGTGCTCGGGGTCACTGCGGGCTAAGCCCCGGGATTAGAAGTGTCAAGTTTGACAGAGAGGACCGAATCCCGGAGGAGCTAGTGACCCGGATTAATGAAATGAACAAGTGCTTCGAATATGAAGAAATGAATGAAGACAAGAAGGTCAAGCTGCGTGTAACATAAAGGTACGAAGGGGCATGCTCGCACTGCGGTGGCGGGATGGAGTGCAGGCGAGAAAGAAGGAGAGTTGAGCAAGCGACTCTATCAAGAGACTCGGACTAGAATGATGGCATAAGTTAAAAGGTAACTTCTTGCCTAGTGATTACCAGCGCTGACATTGTTTAGGAAATCGCGAACTCGAGATGGAGGTTGTCGACATTAAAAGAATACATAGAGGAATTCTACAAAGTAAGCATAAGAGCAGGGCAATTTCCCAAGACACACCGAGAAGACGGCCAGCATATGTGAATGGTCTCAAGTCGGAGATCCAAGATGAGATTTGTCTTCGTCTCCTAAGACAAGTGGAAGATGCCTACCGCATGGCCTTGAAAGCGCAGGAGAAAACTCCACGAGGGAAAATGATGTCCGCGCCAAGAAGAGAGGTAATTTCTCGTGGAAAGGGAAGTCGATGTCGGTAGAGGAAAGCCTACTACACCCGTGGGATGGAGCTAACGCGTAGCTCACCTCTCGAATTCATCTACTGAGAGGATGATGAAAGGGGCAAGGAGTTCTTCCGAGAGGAAAAGGAAGAGGAGGCGCAGAAAGAGGCGTAGGTAGAGAATTGAGGGTGCTATAGATGTCTAGCAAGTGGGACACAAGCACTATGAGTGCCCGTAGAATGTGGTGCCTGGCCCGAAGAAATGCTCGTTGTTGCCCAAGCCGGAGAAGAGGCGAGGAAATTGAGAGAAGAAATTCTTCCGGTAGAGGGGAGAATACTTGGTGGTTAATAAGGTCTTGTTGAAACAAACCAAAGAGGTCACGCGAGCCTCACACAAAGGGAAGAATTTGTTTAGAAGCATATGCAAAGTCCATGGGGAAATGCTGCCAACTAGTCATTGATAGTGGCAAAGCACCGAAAATACTGCTCTCCATTGAGGTGATAGAGAAGTTGAAGTTGAAGACAAGGGAGCATCCAACTCCCTACGAGTCGTCCTAGCTGCATAAAGGGCATCGATGGTTTGTGAAGAGAACAAAGTGAGATAGAGTTGCAAATGGGAAAATACAAAGATAAGGTCTTGTGTGATGTAATGCCCATGGATGTGTGTCATATCATCACTGGGTAGGCCTTGGCATTTTAACGGAAGTAGCAGCAAGCAGCATGATGGCAAGAAGAACACTTACAAGTTCTTCAAGGATGGGGTACATCATACATTGATACCCATGGAAGAGGGAGAGCCATCCCACGGAAGTAATTGATCCAAAGACCTTGTTCGCCGAGCTGGGAAGCTTAATACTCCGTGACAGAGATAGAAGAAGAAGAGGTAATTTTTGCTTTGGTTTGCAAACCTAAGGTAGTTCTTACTTCTACAAAATATTTTTGATTTTCCAAGTAGAAATCCAGAGATGTTAGACAATTATTGTGACATTGTTGTGGATGATTTACTTGATGAGCTACCACTCCGTGAGAAAGATCAGCCATCGTATAGATTTTATCCCCGGGTTCAAATCGCCAAATACAAGTACCATAGAATGACTTCTACGTAAAATGAGGAAATCTAGAGACAAGGTCAGAATTGGTGGACAAGGACCGATCGTGAGAAGTTTGAGTCCACGTGCGCACCAGCAGCATTGATCCCAAAGAAACATGGAGGTCAGAGGATGTGTATCGATTCCAGCAATTAATAAGATCACAATCGTGCATGCATTCCTTTGCCTTAATTGAGGATTTAATGGATTGTTTGAGTGGTATTAAATATTTTTCAAAGATAGATTTAAAAAGTAGATATCATCGTACGTAATAAGAGAGGTGATGAGGAAAACCGCCTTTAAGAAAAATGAAGGACTGTGATGAATGGATGGTAATGCTTAGTTTTTCAAATTCACCTAACCTTCATGAGACTTATGAATAAAGTATTGGAAAGAGTTCATTGGTAAATTTGTGATAGTATTTGGATGATATATTAGTTTTCAAAGAAAAAACCAAAGAAGAACATTTAAGGCATCTTAATTATGTCTTGAAAAATATGCACCAAGAGAAGTTGTTGATAAACTTAAAGAAATGCTCATTCATGAAGGAAGAGTTGGTGTATTTTGGTTTTTATTGTTTCTTAAGGATTGAAGATGGACCCGTAAAAGGTTAAGGCAATTGTGGAATGGCTCTTCACCGTAAATGTTTTTGAGGTAAGAAATTTCCATGGACTTGCCAGCTTTACAAGAATTTTATAAGAAACTTCGCAAGATTAATGCACCCATAATTGAGGATAATAAAGAAGAGCAAAAACCATTTCTAAGCGGGACTTCGAAGCGGAAAGAAACTTTAAACTTTTTGAAGCAAGATGAATCGAGAAGTCCGTTTTGGATTCGCCCGATTTTACTAAACCATTCCAAGTGAAGTGTGATGCCAAAGTGGGAGGCCATTAGATTGTGTTGAGTCGTGATGATAGGTTCGTAGCCTATTTCCGTTGAAAACTAAATGACACCCCAAAAGAAAGTATTCCTCTATTAGAAGGAATCTCTATGCATTGTTCAAGCATTGAAAAAGTGGAGACATTATTCGATGTTCAAAGAATCTGTATTGTATTCGATAACCATTGATTTGTAGATATTGCACAAAAGAAACAAGTTGAATCATAAGCATGCCAAATGGGTCGAATATCTCTAATGTTTCAACTTTTTTTTGAAACAAGTGGTCAAGAAAATAAAGTAGCCGATGCTTTGAGTAGGAGGCACATGCTTGTCGCAGAAACCAATTTTGAGGTTGTAGGATTTGATTTCCTCAAAGAATTGTATAGAAAGATTTTAATTTTAAGGAAGCATTTGAAGCATGTTATAATCTCTATTCTAACGTATAGAAGCTAGTGGGTTTGATTATTTTTCTCAGGAGGACTTACTATTCAAGAAACCAACTCTGTACCAAAATGTTCCATGAGAGAAAATTTGACTACAGAAGCATAGTGGTGGACTTGTCGACACTTCAAGACTTACAAGACTTATGAGCACCGATTCACTTTTATTATTGGCCCAAGATGAGAGTAGAAGTGATAAGTTTGTGAAGAATTAAAATCGCCAATATGCCAAAGGAATACGAATGTGTGGATTGTACACTCCCTTGCCTATTCCTGCATGTAAACTTGGGATATGGTGAGTATGGATTTTGTTCTAGGATTTCCTGGAAGACTCCGAGAGGAATGATGGGCTTTGCTGTAGTGGGGATGGATTCTCCAAAATGGCACATTTCATTCCATGTTATAAAATTCAGTGATGCCACCCATGTTGCTAACTTGTTTTTCAAAGAAGTTGTTAGATTTGCATGGGTTGCCCAAGAGTATTGTTTCTGTATTGCAGGACACCGCATTTGTTAAGTCATTTTTGGAGTGACACCGTGGAATAAACTTGGTACTAAACTAAGCCAAACTTGCCTATCATCCTCGACCGATGGACAAACTCGAGGTGGTGAATAGGAGTCCGGTAAATTTGTTGAGAAGCCTTTTAGGAGAGCATCCTGGGCAAAGGGGATCATATTTTGCCCCAAGAAGGCATATGCATATAATGACTCACCAAATGTACAATGGGGAGAGTACATTCCATATTGTTTATGGAATGCACCCCGTAGGAATAATTTCCGCAGTTAAGAAATCCGGGAAAGGCAGAGTCGAGAAGTGCCGATGGTGAAGAATTTGCTTCAAAGATCCGAGCCATACATGAACAAGTGAAACAACAACTACAAGGCGAAGCATCAAATACAAAGGCAAAGCAAGACTTCGAGCGTAAAAGAAGTTCATTTCGAAGTAGAGATCCGGGGCTTGGCACACTTGCAGAAAAGGAGAGATTCCTAAAGAAGTGTGATAATGTCCGAAGTTCAAAAAGATCGGGCCATGCAAGATATTTGAAAGTTTTCTCTGCAATGATTAGATACACCTTGCCACCGATGTTGGAATATATCCTGCCTTAATGTTGCGTATTTGTACAAGTATGAGGATGATGGTGAAGAAAGATTAGCAGACAAGGAATGTGATTGAGTGAAGGAGCAGGCTTCTACCTCAAAGACAAACTAATAAACTGGGAGAAGAGACACGTGAGTGCCCTTGTATACCCAGAGACAAGAGTACTTTAGTAATTCTTTAATCAAATGGAAGGTAAAGCCGCAGGAAGATGCCACTGATGACCATAATGCAGCAGTGTACATAGGAAGATCGTTGGAAGATCTCATGGACAAGGAGCTCATGAAGAAAATCGCCTCGGGAGTCCGGGCGTGGGGGCATTAGACACTAGCGAAATGTAGGAGGTTTTGTCCACATGTTGTGGCTAGGAGGGTTCAAAATCATTGAATTGTAACAGCCTAGGTGTCAATAACTTATCAGATCGTTTCATGTAGATCGCCTAGAGTTAGTAGAAATCAATAGTTTACCTTATCCGTCATATTTCGCTAATTGAATAACTGTAATTTCCAGTTTTGATTACTAAACGGTTCTCGCAGTAGAACCGAAGAGACACATTGTAATGTATATAAATTACTTTCGATGTATTGGAAAGTAGAGAGACTTCAATAAATCTGTATCAAACAATTTCTTCCAGCTTGAATACCAGACATTGGCTTGTAATTGTCTTGATTCCACTAGAAGAATGATTAATTGTGAGGTGATTGAACTCCTTGTGTGATAATTACCGAGTTGAACCATTGTATCAATTTTGCATCCCTCCGTCTCGTTGTTTCTCTAAAAGTATTCGAACAAACCTTATCAATTAATCCCACCCATAGGCGAGGTCCGTGGCAATGGGAACTCGTGGCTTGAACACTATTTAAATACACCTCGCTTCATAAAGAGATAGAATAGTTTTTATATCGGAACCCCGACCCGAGGTTAGACGGGGAGTTAATGAATGAGAAGGATAGCACAATCCGCGTGAACCCCGGTTAACACTATTCCAAACCTATGGATTCGCGGCCGGATTGCCCATATCGCACCGCCTTCGGAGATAAGCGGTATTTCCCGGTTGGGGAGCGATTCCATAGAGTATTCGACACGCGGGTGCGGTGGACCCACAAAACTGTCATTGCGTGCCATCGCACGTTAAATATCGACCAAGGAGGCCGCGCGATATTATTGAGCGTCGTCGATCCGGAGGGGAGCCATTGGACGGTGGTCGCATGAGGAAGACGCGCGGAAGATAACCAGTGCATCGGCGTGAAAAAGATTGGACCATTGATATATAGGTGGTTCGTGAGCTACCGGTTATTATAAAGTCATTTGTTTATAAAGTAGGGCTATCAATACAAAATCCCGCCTGCGGACAAATTTCTTATCAGAAGGTGGTGGAGGAATATAAAATTCGGAGATATAAATTAAATCACAAAGGTAGTCAGAATATTTATTTACGAATAATATTTATTTATCAAATCTTGAACGACAACAAATTCCAAGTAAAGCAAGAAGACCAATGGGAGGCGAAACAGCATCAGTGAGGCCGCGTAACGACAACTACAGAGACCAACTTTCCTTAGGGGCCACAACTTTCGCCTTTGTTGATGTCATAGATCCTTATAAAATACAATATATATTGAAAAACTTTCTTAATGAGAAAAGAACATAATTTCTTGGATTAAGGTCCAAGAAGTTTGATCTTCCATATTGTTCTCTGTGCTCATCAGTAGCCTTGATTGTAAAATTGATGTGGAGTCGCTGTGTGATGATTTTAACTTTGTATGTCCGTATCACCGTCCACCATCATAGATCGTAGATTCAAACTCAAAATATTTCTGAAGAAAAAAGGTTAGTCTTCCCCTGTGACAAGCAAGTATGTTATCACCTAGTAATTTTTCTGTTGTGATAGAAATCTTAGTCTAAGAATACCAGAGGTAACCACAAACTCCATTTCCAAATCCTAGGACTTAGCTCTTCTCAGAATTCAGAGAGGGCTTTCCTTTAAGATTTATCTTTGTTTCGATATATGTTTTTGAAATAGTTATGATGGTGAAGAATTAATGGTTTTTTAAAGGCTCAGTGGGTAAAAAATTAGATTAAACTAAGGAGAGATATACTGTCTAATAGCTATGGAGTCTAAGTTCAGATAATGAAGATTTAAGGCAAGGCCAAAAGGGTACAAATGTTTTCAGGTAATCCACTTGTGAGATTTGGGGAAAGGTTTTTGATGAAATGGCATGATCGGGATAAGGAATGAAGGATCCTTTCATCCTGAGAATGAAGAAGGAGGAAATGTCTTATAGAGACCAAGGTTCCTAACACCTAAATCGCCATAAAACATTTAAATTGTGGAATGAAGTTAAAAAAGGGGAGAAAAAGGCTAGTCCCGTAGTAATATTCCAGTTACACATTAAGATAGATAAAACACATAATGGATTGCATGAAACTCGTAAAAGAAATAATGACAAGAAGAGATGTACTTCACTTTTCAACTTATTGCAAGAACTCGACCAGATGCCACTTTAGCTTTGTCCAGCGTACTACTTCTTTTGAATTCAACACATGAGAGCCTCCAATGTATCATTAAAAGTCTATAGTAATCTTAGCAATTTTATTCCACACAAAATACTTCAAAGAGTGAAGTACGATACAAATTTAAATTTTAGAATATCTTGAAAAAATATCAAGATTGGTTTACAAATATCTCCAACTTTTTTACATTAATAAACCTAAGTAAATGACACCAAAACTGAAGCAGACTAATAAACTATTTTTTATGGATAGTGATGAAAAATAAGAGAATTCTAATTTTATCTCAACTCTTAGTTGATGATGAGGCATCCAAATCACTAACTGCTTTCCTTTCTTTTCGTGCATTCTCGCTCCAAAGAATTTCCGCCAGAACTTGGGTTCTAATGATAATTTTGTATTTCTCAATCTGAAAGAGATATGTAAAAAGTGAAAGAGGTTATTGTATATGAATATGTTGGTGAGATACACTTCTCTCGCCTAAATTTTCTACTCTAGGCCGTTCACAATAAAGTTCCGCAAAAAAATGTGTAAAACCTGAGTTTTACGTAGTCCGAAAAATAGGGTCGTAAAGATGCACATGTATCTTTCATTATGTAAGATTCAGCAAGTAGTGAGACAAGTTTTTGTAAATGGCTCTCTTAGAAACAAAAATACCTTCAACTTTAAGATGTATTTCTACAATACAATATTTTCCAAAATGATGACTTAACAACAATTTTCTCGCAAAAAGTTCTTCTTTCCAATATTGTTTAATATTTCCAACCCAGTAATGGTCATAGAAGGAGAGGCTGTTGTAGTTGGACACCTTAAGAACATAAAACCTCTTGAGTTTTGAAAAATTCATCTGATTGGTCAGTAATAGTTTTGTAAACACTGTGACTTAAACAAAGAAATTTCTCCAAAAATGTTCCTTCTTGCTCGTTTTCATCTTTTTAACCTTTTTGTTTTTTTAACTGCTATTTTCATTTTTGATAAATTTCATTGTTGGTGAAAGTATTTTCATATTTTTTAATCCATCACCGCCTTGTTTTTACTTTCATCGTTTCACCTTAACTCGCTTCCTAACTTCTGTTTTTTAACCTTCACCTCGACTTTACCCGATACACTTTAACTCGATGTTCTTTAATTATCAGAGTCACTATCTGTGAATTATGATTTACCTTTACTAACACCTTGCATGTTAGTATGAATCTTAATTCCAAGCCGCATTTCTAAAATACCACTTTAGTCACAAGTATAACAAACAACCCAATAATGAATATGGTTTTCCAAGTGAATATCCTTAGATCTGCAGTTAGGTGAATGAAGACAGCGTCTTTTCAAAAATTTGATATATGCATTAAATATATTAAAAAGTATAAAAAAACAAGATTTACTCCTATGGAATCCAATAGACAAGACAAGAATATATTGAATGAATTTTGTATTACTTGGAATTGGAGGAAAACACAAGAGGGTGTTCGTTGTTCTCTCAATGGGATGGGTTTCAGAAGTCCGTAACACCCCCCAGCTAGAATTCTCTCTCTTGATGGTGTAGAAAACCCAAACCTGCAGTACCAGAGCAAATATGACTTATGATAGGATCAATAGTCGCCAAAAGTATATTCAAAGAGGATTCTTAGGCAAACAAAGGTGACAATGAATGGGAAAACCTCTTCTATTTATGAAAAAATATTGAGTTAGTCTAGATATTGGTGCATAATTAAAATATTATTAACCAAATCAAGATCCAAATTTTATGGAATATTTATTATATTGTTGGAGGAAAAGTAATTTGACTTCAACAAATCCCTTTATTTGTAAATAATAAATAAATAAATGATTTATTTATTTATTTGTGATTTTATGATAATAAACAACAATAATGATTATTTAATTATTTAAGGGTGACTAGTCATATTTAACAAAGAATATTATTTAAATAAGGTTTAAATAATTATTTTAAAAATAATAAGATAAATAAACATTTATCAATTCATTCTCTCTACTAAGAATAGGAATTGTGAATATTAATAAACCATCGTTTAACTAATTATCTTTTGAGGAAAATCATACAAATGTATATTTATTTAATATTTTCTTATGTGCTTCTGTTACATCCATAAAAACCTAATAAAGGTGGTTTACTAAGTTATTTTCATATGAAAGAATTTTTTACTTAGGTAAAATTGGTCTTACATATATACTGGGTCCATCTAATGATAATAGTGACAGACCAAAAATGGTAACATGTCTCTACCAGGTGAGCAAAAGAGGGAGCTAATCGTATGGATCAAGCACGTTGTAAGTAGTCCTAATCACTAGACATCGAAGGGGAAGTCAAAGAGAGAATACAGGTACACCAAAGTGGCCAGCAGAATGTAGACTCTCAAGAGAAAGTAGACTTAATAAAAAAAAGCATTTTTACAGAGTAAGTACCTATTCTATAAGGAGGCATACCTATGTTTGCAGGCAAAAGTACAAACAATAAGCCATCCCAAAACCACGAGGACCGGCTAATATAGAACATGGCCGGCATAAACATGAGCCGTGAGCAAACAACACAAAGAAGAACTTCACATAAATATTGTTCCTAGGATAACAACCAAGACTTGTACAATGATATCCGAGTACATGAGATATAAATGCAAACTCGCATGCCCCCGAAACACAGAGCGGATCCTGCACCCAACCGACATGTACAAAGTATAAAGTGGCCGAGGCCGACATCATCAAATGTATGGAGCGACTCCATGATGTAATGAAGGAGGTCATCCGAGGGTGTGGGGGGATACTTGTAGGGCCACCCCCTCATGAGGGCCGAGACACACACACCGTGAATCACCGATGTCACCGTCGCATCATCGAACCATCGAGTATGCGTCGCATCTCGATCATGTTTTAAAGGACTTGGGAGCCGAAACAACGAAGTCAAAGGAAATAAGGAGTCACTTTTCCCCATCCTTGGCATCGAACAAGAGTGAAGTCGAAAACTGGGTGTACAACGCCTTCAGAACCGCTCTTCTGGAATGATCGTGAGTTGATGTCGACAGAGGAGGTCTCACGGCAGTGAGCAACAAGGGATCCTCAACTAAGGCACGAGAGAAAATAGTAGAGTTAATTTACGCATTGACACCAATAATGATGATGAAAATGGGGGTACCGAGTAGCTAATCTGACGAATTTTGTTAGAGCATAAATGGTATGGATGACCCGGCAATGACCGACACAATATCATGAGGATAGGGACATGTAATCGAAGGCCATACAGGGGCGAAGCACGAGAGAGGGACCAAGAAACGAAGGATGGAGGACTATGTTTAGATGTATGGACTGAGAGCAGATTCCATGAATAACATGACTCAATTTAATGCTTTAAACAAGGGTGGTTCGATGGTGCCGGCACAAAAGGTCTAATGGGATCTATAACAAACATGATACAAGACAGAACTCATGAAGAAAGTTGACACGAGCGTGAAAAGTATGGAGGCAAAGTGGTGCCCCCAAGACGAGTAAGTGCAAAGGTAAATCACTGAGGAGGGTTGAAGTGACGCTTCTGAAAAAAAAGTACTGCGGGGATGGAGCATCAAGTCACTAAAAACTAATAGATACCCATTTGAGGCTCATGGAGAGTTTTCCAATGGTAATATGGTCACTTAAACTGGCTACGGTTTGGATGCGGAGGCGAAAGAAAAATCGTGGTTTTTCTTTAATAAAGTAGTTTCCCTCCAAATTCACTCATTTTATGTGGAGTCGTGGGTGAACAGTGGGGAGAAAAGAACTCAAATCTTGCGGTGATCATAGCAGACAAATTAATTCATTGAATTCGAGATCCATTAGTTAAAAGAGGCCTAATCCTACTCTTTCATTTTAGTGGATGAACGTTTAGTTTAGAAACCAAAGTCATAATGATGGTACCACACTTTGTGCTCCTGCTTCATGACTCGGGTAGCAGTGCACTGCATATAATCAGCGACCTCACCCCAGAAAATGACTTGAAAGTTCAACTGTCAGAGAAAGGGGGTTTTAGTGTTGTTTTTGGCCGAGATCCGGGATTTTTATGGTTGAGGGGTACAGGTTCCCCCAAGCATGCTGTGGTCATGCCAACATGTATTTAGAAAAAAGGGGAATCTAAACACATTTTAATGATGTGCCGCACCATTTGTTTTCGCAGTATATGGCCCGAGAAAGAGGAGACAGATATCAATCTCTTTTGGTACCGCATAATAGTAATCAAATGGACTTTAAGTTTCCATATTGCTATTATTACAGGGCTATTATCCAAAGAGAGGATTTGAAGATAATGAACCTGGTGCTCTCCTAGAAAACTCATTGTTGGTTAACAACATTTTGAAGGAACGTTGTTTATAGTAATATGAAGGAATGATGAGGGTATCATCCTTGTTGGGGATCCGAAGTGACATGGACTCTAGAGGTTCTTATAAATGTGGAAGAATAATGGTACTAGAGTCAACACAATCCACATACTAGAGAGTTGTGGATAATTTTTTCTCCTAGTTTCTCAAATATGGGTGCCTCTCTACCCAAACACTGGGTGTCAATGTAATGGCCACAAGGTGTATGTGGTTTGAATGCATGGGTTCGATGTAAGGGGAATAGATAAAGTCATGGGTGGTGACTACTTCCCATAATGTCGTCATCGTAATAGAAGATGGGGTGACTGTGGAAGAAATACTCACCTCGATGCGACGAATTTACCCGACTCATCAACATGAGAAGAGAGGTTCACATGTGCATCATCACAAGGGGTGACAAGAGTTATCATATAAATGATCTAGTGATGTCAAGTCATGGTACCGCCGAAGGGAGGTTAGGCGAACATCGTGGTGCTTCAAGGACTTCCACCGAGGGTCTCATGAATGATGATAAGTAGCAATGGTGGAAGAAGGCTCCATCATCGTGACATTAGAGGGGGAATGTCAATGGGAGCATTCGTGTCCTCCGTTCTTCCGCAGCAAAACGCACAAATAAGGAGCGTGTGATTCGTTGCACTTGGCCTCAAATTGGAAAACTCGGCTTTCAAAGAGAAGTGCGTAATTTTTAAGGTGGGGAGCGTACGTTGGTATAATGGTCGTGGAGATCACACAAAGCACAGGTATAGAATAGTATTTGGGCTCCTCGGGTCGCAATGAGAAAGGGACAAAGAGGTTTTCGGGATCATAGACTTAGGGGACGCAACATTAACCATGGCCGAGATGAGGCAGCTATGGACAAGTATGGGCGAATGACCGACAACATCACACAGCACACCGGATGCAGCGCTTGGAGGTGGAGGAGGGGCAGGTTTGTCGGGCCGCCAGCCTCCTTGTCTTTTTTGATGCATTCATAGGCTTTTCCCTTCTTACCCGAAGTGGTCGCACAGAGGTGGTTCCCGTTGAGGTGGTCGAGGCACCGTTGCAACAAAGAGAAGTCATGGGGACCAGGTTGAACTAGGGTCAAAGCAAGATAAGGTTGGGGTTGTCTAGAAGGGTAGCGACCGGAGGATCAAGGTACTAGACGGAATCCCAAGGGTCAAGCAAAAGAGAGGGTGGCCATGATAGGTACCGTGTACACTGGGGAGGAGCTAGGAATGGTATCTAACCGTAGGTAGTGTTTAATGGATGGCTCCTAAATGGTTAAGGGCTTGGCGGAACCATTCCCAGTATGGGTAAAGAGGCTCATGGATACCGCCCTGAAGGGGTCAAGGGAGGAGTCCTGGTGTTAAGCAACTGGCGCTAGGGAATAGGTCATGGGCTGAGAGATCACGAATAGCTAAGCAAGGGTGTCAAGCTGAGGGCAGCTCGAGACGATTGCATCATGCAAACATTCGATGAGTCGGGATCGTAGATAGGAGGGGGAAGACCAGGAATGTCCCAAGCAATGAGGAATCTTTGTAGACTCGGGGTGAGACACTCGGGTCAAAGGATCTACGATTTTCTTATCGGCCACCGAAGAGATGGTGGAATCCCTGGGGAGAGGTTCAAGACTTTGGTTCGTAATATGTCAACTCGGTCAATGGTGACTATCTTTCCATTATGAGGGAATAGCCCAGGCTGCGGTGAACCGCCGATGGACAACAAGACATCGTATAGCAGGCAGCTACGACCCAATATAATGTTGTAATCTAAGGGGGCATCTATGACTTCTACGTCAATGCAAATGGTCTTGCCCGCAATAGTAATAGGAAAATTGCGGAATAAGCTACCGGCCGGGAGGCATGGCCATCCCACACCTCACAGACTAATAGTGAAGGAGCTAACTGTGTGATCCGAGTTGCTCTAAACCGCGACATCACACGTGGATTCCCCCCCACATCACAATGCAACTGTGAAACGTTGGCGTTCCGATCTCTAATCGGGATTTGGAAGGTGACGGAAGTAGGGAGAGGAGGATGTTTTGACCGGTCAACATCAAAGACAATCAATCGATTGTTGGAAGTATCCATAGCACCTACTTCGATATAGTATATTTTTTTTGTGAAGGGCATGACCGGAGGAGTTCAAACGTCAATTTCGGCAACAGGAGATTGCGCCAAATCATCTACTATGCTATATGAATGGGCAAATGTCGCAGTGGCATTTTACTTATGTCCCCAGGGCCTGGTGATGAACTCTGCCCACACGACGGTGGACTGCAAGGGCTCAATAAGTCAAAGAGGCCTGGCGAGTCGGGGTAGCTACCAGACGGGGATGCCATAGGAGGCTTGTTGGTATCGGCCAGGACCGAGGTTCCAAGATTGATGTCTACTTGCTAGAGGTTAGGCGCAGTTCATCATGAGGACTCAGTAATCAGAGGCACTTGTGATGGGAAGAGGTCAGGTGACCACCACCTCCCGTGTGGTTTGGTAGCCACAATCCTCGTCAGCATCCACTTGTTTCGAGGGGCGTGGCCGATGTTGCGGGGGTTTAGGCAGGAGGAAGAGGTGCTAATGCCTGAGGAGCCAGAGCACCAAGCCGTAGATATAGATAATAATAAGGTTGGGTACGTGTGGTAAATAAGAGGTTGGGCCAAAAGAGGAGGCGTGTCGTATCCTAGATATTTGCTACCGGGAGGGGGAAAAGTTGGGGGAGGTGCCCCCCCCCCCACCCAAGAAAACCAGCTCCATGGGAGGTTGAGCATATGGATGAGAGAGAGCCCCAACGATCGTCGGCATGAGTGCCCCTGTGCATTGGCACCGCCTAGGTTTGGGAATATCAATGAGAAATCTAGATAAACATAACCCGACCGAGCGTAGATCAAAGCCTGGGTATCGTAATCTCCATTTGGAGGGTGGCTTCTTCTGCCTTGAGGAAAATGGATTAAATATATTTTCTCGATAGGGAGGTAAGAGAGATATAAGGAACTAGTGTCCATGTAGACACGGTGGCCTGGGCAGGGATTGAAATAGGCTCTTTTTCTCCACCATCTCCCCGAGGAAAGCATCGTATAGTGGTTGCGTATGATTGACGGAAAGAATTCAAAAGTTCGATACCGTAAGACAAGTGACGAAGGGGGAAGCTGGGAAGTAAGACAAAGCCCGGGAAAGAGTCACAAAGGTGGTATGAGAGGAAGTGGCCTCGATCAACATGTTCACGAGAAGCTTCACCTGCAAGCGTTCGTTGGAACACCAAGATGGAAAAATTTATCGGTGCAAATGGAGTTAGACGAACACCAAGGAAAGCTCAAACATGATTTGAAGTATCTTCTCCGTAAAGGCCTTCAAACCTTGGGATGCTCAAGGGAGCTTTGTCAAGATAGCAGTTAACTAGCGTCATGGTGTATAGGGTCGTTATCAATCGGTCAAATTGAAGAGGTCGAGGCTCGCCATGAAGGGGAGCAAGGACACAACCGAGGTAGTGTCTCACAGGTCCCACTATGGTAATTCCCACCGAGGGTCAAGTTACCACTGGAAGATAGCTGCACTGCATATATGCAAGGGGTACTGTGGAGAACAAAGGAGGAACTAGCGAGAACCAAAGGACCAGAAGGGTGAGCTCTGCAGGCGGGACTTTCGGTGGAGGAATAACTCGAACTCGCATAGAGGGAGTAAGTCTTCTGGCTGAAACTTGTATATGAAGGCCAAGAAGTCTCCAGATAAATGCTTGGTGGCGCAATGGTGACAACACAACATGCCACAAAGGAAAAGAGACTGACAAGGGCAAAAAGAAGGTAGATCAATCGATTACAATGTTGAAACAAGGGCAAAAGCGGCATAGGATCAATTGATTTCTAATGTTTTAGAGTCTTTCTGGAGGTGTTAACCAAGCCTCTTTTCACTTAGGGTGTGTGTGTGTAAAAGTGTGTAAATTTTAATTTTTAACCCTGGACAACAGAGAAAAATATAAAGTGTGTTGTATAGTCGTAAAATAAAACCTCGCAAATGACAAGATATAGGCCTACAAAAACAGAAAATAAATAAATTAATAATGCAATAATCTAAACCTGTGGAGGTGTGGTCTCTCAACAAATATTCTATAGATGAAAAAACTAAGCAAAACTCACTAAAAATTCGATATATATCTAAGGTCAAGAGGGATGTGGTTCTGAAAAGACAACCGCCGGAAAGTGGTGCAGAAAATAACAACAACCGAGGAAAAATTGCCGTAAAAAAGGTGGCGAAAGGCTATCTCCCGAAGGGAAGCAGAGGAACTCCTAGAGGAAAACCCAAAAAAATCTAGATGAGGTGATTTGGATGGATAACATGGCCAATATGAAGCGGATCTAAAGGTGAGGTATCAGATCTCGGGTGTTATCAAGACTCGAAATTTCAAACAACCTACAACAAGCCGAAAATCTTCACGAAAAGTGGAGGGTATCAATCCCTGTGGGGCTAGGTTCTACTAGTTGGAGAGAAACAACAAGTACGTGTCAAAACTAAGTAGAGATAGAGGTCGTACAACCCCAAATGAGAGTTCGTACAAAACCTACAAAACTTTCGTAAAAATCCCCGTAAAAAGTCCAAAGGTAATTTTCCGGACCTCGTTTTCGGCGAGGTCATAGTTTTTGGGTTGAAAAGTGTGTCTTAAGGGTCCGTGTCGTAGGTTTTGGGCCAGGCAAGCACTCGCACTTTCGCACTCTCACAGTTGTGCTCGTAAAATTTGTCGCCCTGGGCCCGGCTGACACCGGCCCTACCCTCGCGCAATAGGTTTGAAAACACATTTGAAAGCTTCTAAATTTTTTATCATTTTAGGGTTTTATAGGTTAAAACAACATCGAAGAAAAGCAAAAAAAAGGGGTTGAATAGAACTTAGGTTTGGAAGCGTACGGATATGCAAGGATCATAAAAATGACAAAGTGGTCGTAATCATAAACCCGTGTGGAGTCGTTAGTTGTTAGTATGAATCTTAATTCCAGCGTACGAAAAAATACCACTTTAGCTACAAACATAACAAACAACCCTAATAGCAAAGATGGTCGCTAATATCCTCGTATATGCGCTTGGGTGATCATGATAAATGCTGCAAAAATCTAGATCTATGCATTAGAAGACTTTAAACAATATAAAAAAAACAAGATTTACTCCATGCATCCAATTGACAAGACAAGAATATATTGAATGAATTTTGTATTAATGGCACCCGGGGAGGAAAACACAAGAGGGTGTTCGTTCTCCTCCTGGGATGGGTTCTTGCAAGTCCTCAACATCAGATCTAGAATTCTCTCTGATGGTGTAGAAAACCTAGACAAAATGGTAGCAAAATATGACTATGATGGTGGATCAATAGTCGACCAAAAGTATAGATCCAAGAGTGATCTTTAGACAACAAAAGGCATAAATGAATGGGAAAATCTCATTTATAACAAAATATTGAGTTAGTCTAGATATTGGTGCATAGTTAAAATATTATTAACCAACCAAGATCCAAATTTTATGGAATATTTTATTATATTTGTTGGAGGAAAAAGAAATTGACTTAAAATAACCTTTTATTTGTAAAGAAGCAATAAATAAATGATTTATTTATCATTTTAAGGATGTGGTTGAGTAATAATCAAATAAATAATGATTTATTTAATTATTTAATGGTGACTTAGTCATATTTAACAAAGAATATTATTTAAATAAGGTTTAAAATAATTATTCTTAGAAAATAATAAGATAAATAATGATTTATCTAATTAATTTCCTTGTTTGGTTAAATATAACCAGGAATATTAATTAAATTGTTGTTTAACTAATTATTCCTTGGAGGAAAATCAAAAAAATGTATATTTATTTAATATTTCCTCATGGGGATTGCTTAGACCATAAACAACTTAATAAAGGTGGTTTACTACATTAGTGAAAGTAATTTTACTTAGGTAAAATTGGTCTTGTATACTATGTACTTGGGTCCATCTAATGATAATATGTTAGATGACCAAAATGGTGTAATGCTGGGCACATTTCATCATTATGATCTCTCTCCCCACTTGATTTTATTCTTTCTTTCGTATACAAACTATTTTTTGAATGAAGCTTTAATTAAAATCTCGAGAATTTGGAGTAAACAATTTTGTCAACTAGTATTGAACCGTTGGCCCAATTTTTATTCTGGAGCACAATCCTACAAAAATCAAACAATTTGTTAATGAAATAGAGGTTTGCAAGGAGGTGTTTAAAAGGTTTTTTGAAAGTCCCGTGGAATGAGATCCGTTCATGAAGGTTTAACTCGTTTTTAGGCATTTTTGGGCTACTTCGCAAGATTAGACTCGTTTGCAAGAGTAATTTTCTTTGAATGTAGGACAATTGAGCAAATTTGGCTAAGGATAGTCTCTTTTAGGTTTTATGCTCAATCAAGTTTATCCGAGGATGAAAACTGGATAAAATAGAAAACGAGGGTTTTCTCGAGTTGGTTCGATTGAAAAAAGGGGGGCTTTAGGGTATATTCAAAAGTTTTAACCCTTTAGGTATTTGAATTTGATCCTTAAGCTCGGAACCGGGGAATTTGGCTTCAAAAAGGCTCATGGTCGAAAATAGGTTTTCCTGAAAAAATTGGCTGTGGCTTGGCCTCTTTTTTTGGTGTTTTTAGCAGATTAGTTCTATGAAATCTCTTAATTAAAGGCCTCGGTTCTATTATAGAAGGTTTAGAAATTGAATTTCATGTGCTTCAATTTGTCAGAAAATACTTTAAGATGTAGGTATTCTATTTTCTAGAAAGGTTCTCATGAGGATCTTATGGTTGATTTTGAAGTCTCGGCGAGAAAGATAGTGTTTAAAGGTTTTAACACAAATAATGCTCCTTCGCATTTTAAAATGATAAATAAAATTTTCAATTTAAACTTTATCAAATGTTTTATGGTCTCGTTTAATCTCGATTTCGTGCATTGAATGCAAGTCAATTCCATGGTGGGCGGCGTCAAATTGTGAAACCATGAGGAGGTTATCGCGTGCATTTCGTGGCAATGGTTTTCTTTCAAATGCACGAGATCAAATTATAAGTTTCCACGTCAAAGAGGGAGGAATGGGAAAACAACTTATTTCTTGCCATTCATTTTGCATTTGAGTAGACGATTAGCTTTGTGCACGATATCAACTGGGTCATAGATTCATGGGTCTTTAGTGTGAAGGGGTTGAGATTTAAAGGAAAGCTTAGGGCTTAACAAAGGTGGAACCAGGATCTCTTTATGAGGGTGGCGGTTAAAAATTACGTTTTAAACATTTATAAAATATGAACAAAACAAAGGTTTTATACGTATAATTTGGGGTTTATGTATAGTTTTAAATATGTCACGGCTAACAATATGAAGCGTGAGGGTCACATAGTATGGTGGATATGAATAATGATGGGTTTAAATTTTATTTAAAACAAAACCTTAGTCTTATTTTAATCAAAATTTGGGTTAGAATTTTAGGCGGCAGTGAATATATAAAGCAAAATGTTTATATAGAGGCGAGAGTCATTTGTTGCGTGCTGCTGAGTAAGTAACTCGAGTTAGCTTTATGTAAAGTATGGGGATTTACATAACGGGAAAAATTAAATGGGGACTCGCTTAGCTTTGCAACGTTAACCTTAGCCTTAGGTTAAATGAAGGAAAAGGTGACTTTGTAATATTCCAAATATGAATAGCACAACATCCCGCTGGAAAATAACGCACTTCGGGAGATTGATGCATTTAATTGAGTTTACAAACTCTTGATCCTTTAGACGCGTATCCGGGGTCTATATTCCAAAAGGGGAGCAAACAAATCAAACTAGGTGTGTAAACATATCTCCCACCACCTAGTCTAGCCGAAAAAACACCCCACAAGAGGGGCTACTATGCACAACAAACTCGTCTTAAATAACAAAGTCTCGAAAGCATGAGTAGGAGGCCATCAAATGGGATCAACTTATGAACATATAGCAACAAATCGTAATTAAGCAATGTGAAGCTCTTTTCAATATACAAGAGAATACACAAAAGAGACAATAGAGCAAGAAATTAGTAAAAGAGGGCTGCAACACATATATAAATTGTAAATGGATCAACAACGTTATTTTAAGGAGCTATAGCAAATTTAAAATTACATCTCGCATCTAGATAGATCATGGGACAAAAATCGCATCCATTTAGATCCGGAAACTAGAAAGTCTTATTTACAATATCCCCTTGGGGTTTCGAACCAAATCACATGCATTACAAAGAGTAGATCCGAGTTTCTAAGTTGCGTATTCACAAAATGCTTCGTGAATTTCGAAGATGACTTTACAAAGAAATATATCAGATCTAAAACAAAACATGGACTTTACAAAGAAACACCCCCGCAAACCTCTCGACCGAAAAATAACGTAGTTCCTCAATGAAAACCGTGTTGTAGCTTGAATAAAAATGATGGCCCGATGCCAAGATAAAAATCTAAAGCTCAAAATAAAGGGATGCACTCTTCTAGGAGGTTGGGTAAAAGACACACTCCACGAGAAGAGGCTCAATACAATCTAGATCTCTACAGATCTAGAGTTCCACTACGTAGCCTACAAAGCAAATAAACCCTCCCCGGATTTGAATTGCGTCAGTAGAGCTCGCTTCCAAAGCCCGATAAAGGATCAAATCGCAAAATTCTCCAATAATCCTCACGGAAGAGGTGAAACTCGCATAGGAATTCCAAGTGCTAAGCAAAAGAAAACTCCACTAAACAATAGAGAATAGTATTTGTCTAAAAAGGACAAGATACTCGCAACATAATCAATCAAAAACCTTCTCTTGTCAGCTTCCCTTCCTTTTATAAGATGAAAGCCTTTGCAACCCTAAACCACCTTGATGAGTTAGCTCCTTTCACACAGGGCCTCCTTCTAGAACCGTGTTGTCCTTCACGAGATACATTGAATCTAGACAACACCGTAGATTTGGTCAAGGGTTGACCTAATCTTCTGTACCAAACCTCTTTCATACCCGCAAGTGATTTATTTACATGGCCCCGATTTTATCCTTGTTCCTATACGGGCATTGATTTATTCAGCCTTTTCAGAGTTTTACATGTCCTCCTTTATTCATTTATTCATGCAATTGCAGCAAACAAAATGAATATTCCTCTGGGCCTAAGCTGTGCTATAAATATTGTACACCTTGCTTTTGAAAAAGGGTGGATTATTGCATTGTAGGTCTTCACAGTTTTAACTTTTACAAAATGATAAAATATCATTCAAAAATTAGGTTAAAACGCGATGAGAGGCATTATATTGCATTTCAAAATACATAGAATATATGTTCCAAACTCATTGTCATGCATTATTGTATTATATAGATTTAAACTCAGAATGGCTTCAACAACTATAAAGCAACATTACTAATGTTAGTTTTGTAATTAAAGGGTGCTTTATTTGGGTTTTATTTCAACATGTGAATAATAAATTTGGTCCAAAATCTTTATAATAGTGGGTTTTTGGGGATAATTAGATATAGGGATTATAAAATAGGATAAGTTGTAGTTTAGGGAATTAATAAACTAAGTTAGAAGTTAATATGACAAGGGAAAAAGGAATACACAAAATAACACAAAATGAATAAGTAAAGTGAATAAAATAAAGCAAAGCTATTGCCTATCATTTCACCAATTTACTTAGGATAAAGTATTTTTTAGGGTTTAGATAGTTTTCGAATGAAGGAAGTTAATTAAATGGGGTTTTATGTTTCATTAAGTAAGAATGAGTCATTACTTACGAAAATGAGTTAAAATGTTGTATGAATGAGGGATAAATAATGGTAAAAGGGGATTTTATCATAAGAACTCAACATTTTCCACTATACTACCATCGAGCCTTGGGTCTGGCCCCAAAAAAAAGTCGCAGAAATGTCTAGCCTTTTCGATCGATAGTATAGAATATCGAATAATTATAGCGAAAGGGAAATTATGATTTTAGCCCTATGATGAATATTACATGCTTTTTCCCACTTCTTTCTACCTACCCAACATTTACTCTAACATTTTTTCTTCCTTTTAGCAGTGCATTTGGGTTGCTACCTTCAAACATTTTATTCTTTGCTTTTTTACAAACTATCTAATTCTACCTTATTTCATCCTCTGCTCAGACAACCGATGAGCTCTCATTATTCTCTACCTATCTACCGATTTGTCGTGATCAAACCGGTTCAAAAAAACTTTATTAACTATCTAAAGCATGGAAATCAACACATGACAAGTCAAGTTTAAACAATTTTAACTCATCATGGATTAAGTGGAATTTATTGACACTGCCATAATCATTTGCAAAAAGTAAAGAGTAGTGGAACTTGGAATTGCACACTTTCATGCTTTATTTTCATCTTTTCTTTTCGGGGGTCTATATATTTTTTAAGTCCTCGATCTTTTTTTCTAGGACTTTTTACCCTCTTTTTTTATTTTTTATTTTTTCAAAATATGGGAAAACAAGTTGCGTAAAGAAAGTGTATGTACATATTTTACAAGACTATCGACAATTAATTCAAAATTATGAATCCTATATTTATAGGACCCTAACACATACTAACATTTAGTTTTGAAGAAGACCATCAAAGGCATGTGATGAAGCTCCCTCTCCGAAAGTACAAGAAAGGGTTTTTAAGAACACAACTTCACTACCATGGATGAAGCCGTATTGGATCGCGTAGTTGAAGAAAGTATTGAATACTATAATGTGACCGTGGAAGAGGATGATGAGGATCCTCACAATATCAATATCCCGGGACCGAAGGACATCGCGAAGTCATAACTGTAACCGAAATACTTCGATATAACAACACCGCAAAAATGAAGAAGTGTGAATATCAATGTAAGTAGAACCAAAATTCAGAAGGATTAGAAGATTATTGGGATGAAGAAAGAGTTATAAATATTGCGTAGCTGTTGTACTAGTATCAAGAGCTCTTTCCCATGATTTTTTCTGAAATGAAGGGAATAGTAGGGGATATAGGATTTATGTAGATTCCCCCGAAACCCAACTTGAAGCTAGTAAAAAGAGACCCTATAGGTTGAATCCAAAATACAAGGAAAAAAATTGAAGGTGGAGTTAGATAAAACTATCAAAGCTAGGATCAGTCCCGTTTGAAGAGTCTAAATGGGTAAGTCCCATGGTAGTTCAAGAAAAGAAGGGCAAGGACAAGATCATAATATGTGGATAAGTTGTAAGCACTAAACAACTCCCCATTATAATTAGATAGTTAGCTTACTATCTAATGCAAACCCTTTTATTTTTTAATATAGAGCATAAATCAAGTCATTTTACTCCAAAGGACAAAACAATTTCTATCCGAACTTAAGCCTTAGTTCTATCAAGTGAAGGAATTTAAACAAAGGTTATTGAAGCTTTATTTCATATCACATATCACGAGTTGCAATCGTATCAAAGTGCCCTACCATAAAAATTTCAAATCCGCAACTTGCTCGACTCAAAAGGAAAATACGTTAGAGTCTTAAATATTTTTTTCGGAGCGGGGTCTCCTAGGGTTAGTTTTGGTTATGTTTTTGTATATATTTTTGTTGTTCACGCTACATGGAAGAGTCATGATTTGGGGCAGGTGAAAGTCCCTAATCAATGTAAATGGTTTTTAAGGGAAAACTATGGGCCTTAAGCCATGGTTTGAGACCATAGTATTCGCACGCTAAGATTAAATATGGATAGATCGCATCAAGCAAAGATATATCATGCTTACGTTTTGATGATGAACGTTTTGTAAGGATTGATCTAAGTCCGGGTTTTTGGCAGAAAAGGATCTCGCTAGCCGTGTGCATGGAGACCTTAGTCCTAGCCGTGTGTAGACCTAATCGGTTTTGTGCGCATAAGGGTAAATTGTATGGGAATTATGAATGTATTGGAACTATTGATCTCTTAATATAGAAGACTATTTTTGCGTAATAAAATGTGCTATGCTTGATGTATTATTTATCTCGATTACCAGAATTTGTTATGTAATTGCTTTTGAGATAAGAATTGGCATGTGGTTGCGCCTTTAATTCTCGTTATGGATAAATTGCATATGCACCAATATATCACATATTTTATGTATGAGTATCGCCTTGATGATTAATTACATGATTGATGAATAGATATTCTGAAGTGTATCTATTATGGTGCACAAATATATATACGTATGTTGGAATAATCTACGAAGATATGTGTGATTTTGTTATTTGTTTATGCACACTTGTCTATTATCTATGATAATTTTGATTATAATTTTTTTTAGGGCTACTCACATCAAATTCTTCCTCGTGGTGTGTAAACTTGTTCCAACACTCCCCCATACTACTTTGGGTGAGACTTTGATATGTGAAAGCAAGTCATTGACGAAAGGGCCGTAGTTGGAGGGTTTGTTGGTCCCCTTGGGTTAATTTTGCTATGTTTTTGTATATATTTTTGTTGTGCTCACATGGAAGAGTCAAAGAGATTTGGGGTCATTCAAAGTCCCTAATCAATGCAGTGGGTTTTTGAGGGGAAAACTATGGCCTCAAACCATGGTTTGAGACCATAATATCTGCACTCTAAGATTAATATAAATATAGATAGATCGATTAAGTAAATATATATCATGTTTATGTTTTGATGATGAACATTTTGTAAGGATTGATCTAAGTCTAGGCTTTTGGCAGAAAAAGGCTCTCATTGGCCGTGTGCATGGAAGGGTAAATTGTATGGTAATTATGAATGTGACTGATCTGTTGATCTCTTAATATATAAGATCATTTTTGGCGAAATCAAATGTGTTATGTGCTAGATGTATTATTTATATTATTAATCGGTGTGAATCTATTTTATAATTTCTTTAAGATTTAATTGGGTTTGGGATTGCGCGTTTAATTCTATTTTGGTTAAATTACATTCTACGAATAGATCACATATTTTATGCATGAGTATTAGTTGATGATTAATTAAATTATCGATGAATATATCTACTTAAGTGTATATGTTACAACATGCGAATATATATACTACATGCTAGAATAACTGCGAAGATCTCGTGATTCTCGTCATATCCGTTTATGTGGACTCGCCCTCGTTATTTGTGATAAGTTTTGTTATAAGTATTTTTCAGGCCACCACATCAAATTATTCCTCGTGGTGTGGAAAATTGTTCCAAAACCCCCCATACTACTCCGTGAGACTTTGATCTACATTTGGGGCAGGTATTTATTTAAAGGGCCAATAGTTGGAGGGTTTGTTACTATGCGAATAAATCAACTGGGTCGACCTCAAGCCAAGAAATGGTTCTTGTTGTCAATCTTGTGACTGTTTTGAGGGAGAATTGATGTATTGGTATCCTCATGCGTAATGAATTACAAGATTGAATGGATAGAAATATCCTTAAATTCACAATCCCGTAGAATCGAAGTTCTAAATTTTCCGCCCTCGAAGAGTGGGTTCAAAAGTATATTTATACGTAAGTTCACGAGATATTATTTGCTTCCTTTGAGACCGAGCGACATGAGTGGGTGTCTCGATTGACTGAATTTAATACCGTGTGAAGGATGATGCAATCACCTAGTGGACTCCAAAATTGGTACAACAGTTAGAAAACACAAGCAACATGATTACCCGTGCGATAGATCATTGAATCAATCATGTTCCGGAGGATTTGTAACCGAGTTTTTTATCGATCAATTTGTGGCTTATTCGTCAAGCTGAAATAATATTTTTTAAGGGTCCCAAAGATAAGTTCCTTCATTCTTTGAAGTTGTGGATTAATATGCTATTGTGTGACCAAGGTTCTCTATGTGAGCATATTGCATGAATGTCCCGAAGAGGCCCTGGACTATGTGGCAAGTGGAAGAATTTACCGCGCGGATCTAGAAGAAGAGTTTATTTACATTCATATCAAGGGTAGACATGATAGTGATGACCTAACCGAGACTAAAGACCCCAGTGTGAATCTACACACTCCGAAGAAGAAGAAGTCTCACAAGATCGTAATAATCGTGGTGTGTTGACAATAATTTAGATCCCATCCACCCCACTTCCACACTTATCTCACAAGTCATCCACGACTCACTACCCCCACCTCCACCAGGCGTAGATATGGGTGCATCAATGAAGTTGCCTACTTTCGCAGGTATTGGGAATGAATATATAGAGTAATTTCGGGTTTGTTACTAATGTTGTGATGGGGAGAGCATAACAAGTTAATAGTGAAAATGTTAAGAAAGCACAAGCATCGTTTTTTAAGATCGCGCATCGTATGGGTATATAAGATATGTATCGATGAACCCTAATTTAACCATGAATGATTTGGGGCATGCCCTAAAAGAACAATTCAAAAAATCCAAAGTCATATACACAATATGTCACTTAATTTAAAGAAATTCACTAGGAGGTGAATGAATCTAACTGGGATGCGATCAAAGATTAAAGCGCACTATCGTAAATGGTGGATTCACTATCGATGATACCCAACACAAGGAATGGTTTATTGCTCGATGTTCCCACATTTGCACCAACACTTGAGCCAAAAGAAGATTTCCACACAAGTTGGAGCTGCGGAAATTGGAATGAAACTAGAATTTGTGTTGGTGGCCGCCGTGATTAGAACTTGCATTCATATTCGCTATAAGCAATACATTTAGAGATTCGTAATCTTGCGAAAGATAAGGGGAAAGGAGGTGAGAATAGAGGTATGTTGCATACAATGTAGAGCTATCATGCATCATAAGGATCAATGCCTCGTGTTCAATTATTATCTCCAGACAAATACACCCGGCCTATCAAGAGCATGGTTGGGCCGAGTGGGACCGGTTGAGGTTCAACAAGAAAATTTCAGCACCCATGCCTAGTGCATTACACCTACACTAGGGTGGGGCCCATAGTGCTATTTTGGTGCATGTCTATTTTAGTTATCCCTTAATTAAAATGGACAATAAACTGTAATCTATCTTCAATGATGACTTGTAATACTTAAATGAGAGTGATAAACTTAGTTACTAGTGGATTTCGAGTTAGAGAAGTTGGTGAGAGGCATGCATACTAATTTTAGTTGTAACAGAGTCTGCGCGGTACATTAGTTAATGTAGGTTGTAAACAATTTAACTCAGCTAAGGATTCTCTAAACTCGCCTGTGCTAGTTGTAACTCTGCTAGATACACTGCTGAGAGATCAAGTGAATTAAATATTAATTAATTCAAAATTAGTGATCCGACATGTAGCCGAGGGATTTTACTATTATTAGGTGCAGCCTTTCAGTTCTAGTGGAGACCAAACTTGAGATCTAGTGAAAGGAAAGTTGAATATCGCTGTAGGAATATTGCTCTACCCGTGCAACCAAACATCCATTGGAGTGCCCATGATACTTGCTAGTCAAGGAAGGCCAAAATTCATTCTTTAGGGATTTCATTGATCGTGATCGTGCAAGAAAGGCAGTTGTCCGGGAGGCGTAAATTGGCTTAGTATTGGTCAATTTTTGTATGATACAGGAGACAATTAGCTGAGTACTAGAGGGCTTTTGTGAGAAGAGTTTTGTATGTAATTGTTTCATGATCCATGTTGAATATAAAATAGAATACGTTGGCTTTTGAGCAGCAATATTTCCTCGGGAAATTATCTGTGTTGTGTTTGATTTGATTCTTCTTTTACTTCATGTGATTAGCGATTGTGTTTTTAATTCCGCAAAAATATTTGTAGAAGAGATTTAGTATTTAAATTTAGTGTTGGAAAAAATTATGAATTACGGATAAAACACGCTTCCTCAGATATGGTGATAAATTTGCAGAACAACATATTAAAGACTATACGTAATTCTTCATACCAAGAACATACACATAGAATATATTAGAAGCTTACTTGTAATCCAAGCGCTTCTAAATGGTTCCTTCGTCGCTTCGTTGTAGCTTCAAATCTGCTAGCCGCAGTAAAATGCTTCCTATAAGAAAGAACAAAACACGAAGATAGAAATAATACAGATGTCTATTCAAGTTACTTAGCTAAATCAAGAAAAGCATAAACCATATACATCAACTAAGAACTTACCATATGGAAAATCAAAGCGAATACAAAATGCATATAAGGAAAATTAAGTTATATTATTTATTGATGATAGAAGGAGAGGTTAACCTAGTGCTTAATTTGAAGTGACCATCTAAGAATATCTCCTAGCTCCCATCACAAAGATAAATCTCTCTAGCAGCTTGTTACACAAATCTAACTCTCAATTGAAAATCCACTCAAAGATTTCTTCACTAAATTCTTCCTTATCAAACACTCAGATTTGTGCTCTATTTATAGAGGAGCCTTAAGGTTGGTTGGTACAACAGACTTTATTAACACAATAGGACAAGACATGTTCCCAATTCAGATGTCAAATGGACACTGATTCGAAGCTTGACACATGTGAACTCTTCTGGGAAGGAACCGACCAAGTGGAGATTCTGGAACAATGAGAATTTCACTCCCAATGTGACCAACGCACCCACAAACATGTCAGAAGTGCTTTGTAGAGTACCACGGCATACTCTGGCTGCATGTAACATGTTAGTCATCCATAATTTTGACTTCTTTATCCAAAGATGACTAAAGTTGAAAAACTCGTATTTCTAGAAAACATATTTGAAGAAACATTGTGAGTTATATAAATCTCACTACCTTCATTAGCCTAAGTCCATCAACTCACTGAAAGCTTCATCTATGTTCTAAAAGGTTATCCCGTTGTTTCAATGTAAGCTTATTTCGTGCTATTTATCCATGTTTTTATTAGTCCATCTCCCTTTGAAAATAGCCCATTTTTCCCTCATATTATCATTCCTACCCCTATTTTCTACATCAGTCTTTTCCTCTAAAAAGACATTTTTCCTCTTTCATTATCCTCCTTTCTCCCTAAAAAGGCTACCAAATCCCCTCAAGACCATTTATTCCTTTTTATTTGGTTTAATTTGGCTTTTTAACCTACCTAAGCCTTTAAAAAGACATAAACCCATGTTTATAGCCTATTTCCAACCATTTTTTATATAAGGCCTTAAACTCTTTGCCTAAGCCCGAGGCCCTTTGTCCATCATAAAACAATGCTCTATGACCAAGCCCATTTGCCGCACGCCCATCGGCGATCCCCATGACTTTTTTCTCTTTACAAAGTGTTCGCCGCCGATGTGGGAAATTTCGATCGCATCTCAACCGTCCACCCTTCGAGATCCAATGGGCATCGTATCATCGCCATCGCAAAGATTGGCATTTCGGGCCTCTCACGGTGTCCCCGTGATCTTTTTCCTTTAAAAATATCCATTGCCGATGCGAAACTATGATGTGGATCCGAGCCGTTCATTTTCCGCAGATCCAACGGTCCGCGCTCCTCCATCACATCGACGTACCCCCAAATTCCATGCCAAGAATATTCCGCCGATGCGATCCCCCCGAGGCCTTTAGCCCTTTTCCTTGGCTCCGTCTCCTTTCTTCCTCCACGCGACCGTGCCCCCAACACCTACCTATTAGCCCCCATTGGCATCGGGCAAATCACGTTTTCTCCATTACACTTCTCCTTTTTCTCGCCGATGTTTCAACCTTTCGATGCAGCTCGCACCGTTGATCTACCAAGATCAACGACCGTCAATGTTTCCCCTACTTCATATTTCTTCCGCTTTATACCCCCGGCGCTTTAATTTTAACCCTTTCGTTCATATTTGGTCTCGCACCATTGCCTTCTCCCCAAGTAATCTACACATTTATGGATCTACTAAGATCAATGGTTCGCGCTCCATTGCAACCTCCTTCACCCCCCTCTTCTCCTAGCCCTTTTCCCTTTCTCTTTATACCTCGCTTTCGGTCCCATACTCCTCCATCGACCCTTTCCTTCCCCATTCTTAAAGCCCCCTTCCCTTTGTTTTTTCCCCACCATACTTGTCACCCCGGAGAAATATCAACCATAGATCAAAGGCCTCAAGCCTCGATCTATCAGCCTACCATGCTCTCACCAACCACCCGACTATCCCTCCTCATACATCCGTGCCGACACATCTCTACCGTTGATCTACCAAGATCAATCTGCTTTGCGCTCACTTTCACCTTTTCGTACCCCTCACATAACATTGCCGCTCCGCAACAAAATAGGCGATGTCACCTACCGGCCCCACCTTCCACCACACAAAACATCTCCCAACCGACGCTCGACACCCGTCCTCCACCGCCCTATCGACCGACTCTAACCACGCTTTTTCACTCCTCTCCTCCGCCTTCGATCCGGATCTCACTTTTCGCACGGACGGCTAACGCACTCCGACCACCAAAATCTCCCGACGCGCATCTTGGACATGAAATCATGCTGGTATTGGGAGGACACACATTGCCCTCGACGATGACATCGCGTTGCTCGTGTGTGTAAACCACCGACCGCCAAATTCGCACGAAAAAACATTCGTACTTACAAAACCACTTTCTCTATTTCGCTCCAAAATTCAATTTTAAACTCCGGTTTTCACAAGTTTTTCCATAGAAACTCCTCTCGCATGCATTTTCCCTCCTCACCGCTCCTCTCGCCCTCCGCCGAGCCTCTCAAGTAGTTTAGCCATGAAAATGCAAGTTCTATTAATATTTTTGGTCTATTTGAGGTGTTTTGTGCTGCGCCTAAAGCATTAAAAGCTCCTCCACAAAACGTACTCAGAGTAAGTAAACTCTCAGGATGACAGTGATCCTTGGGGTTTAAAATGAAAATGGGAGGTGCGTGGCTTTCAAAGTGTTTTATCAAGGCTCTCATGAGAACTAGTTATACAATCAAACCCTTCAAAGATGTACAAAGATACCCGTCCACAACAAAAAAAAAGGAAAAGATCAGCCGAAGAAATTAATGGATAAAGGTTAAAGAATAAAGCAAGAGGATCAAAAGCTAATCAATGGATTAAGATAAATATACATTTTAAAGGATAAAATAGTTGAGAAAGGAGGAAAACCCGAAGATGATTATAAAGGCTTAAGGGCGAAATTAGAGCCTTAAAATAGAGGGTTAAAGATAAAGGCCAACTGGATTAAAGAATAAAACAAATGCTTTTAACAAAAAAAGAGGAAGGACAAACAAAAAAGTTAATTAAAGGTTAAGGTTGATAAAGCAAGAATTAGCTTTTCAATGAAGTGTTGATTGAAGATGAGGAACAGAAGTTTTAAAAGGAAGTTTGAGAAGTATTAAAAGGTTAGCAAAGGATGATTATAAAGGCTTCAAGGTCAATGGATAAAAACAAATAAACAAAGGTTTAAAGCAAGAATAAAGGGAAAGGGAACAACGATGATCAATTAAAAAGGAAACCCGTGCTAAAGGGCCTAAGAGCGCTTTTATGATTAAATCAAGAAAACTTAGGCTAAAGTAGCCTCGATACATAAAAAAGGAGTGTATTATTCCCTTAATATATCAAATCGACACCTTTTGCCCACTTTCTATCCCAAAGGGAAAATTCAAGGCTATTACACTAAAGAAGATATTTAAACTTTCGTGATAGTTAATATTGTAAAAGATAAGATAAAGCCTTAAAGTCAAGCTTTTCCACTTATCTTTATCTTAGAGAGTAAAGACAAGAAAGTTATTAAAACAAAGAGGCATTCATGCATGTTCCTACCTTATGCCTTGCATGGTTATCAAGGTCAAAGAATGTATTTATTTTGTCATAAATGACATTTGAACCCTAAAACATAGTTTCACCTCCTCATCTACAATATAAATACTTCACCGGAACTCATTGTAAATGTTGGATTGGCTGACTAAAGATGGAATAATACATAGTCCTTTGAAGCTATTGAAGAGAAATTGATGTCTTGGAACTCATGCATGATCCGATTTGCTTGTCGATGGAGAAGGATTGCTCACAGATTCATAGGCTTGGTCGATGGTGAATTTTTCTTCGTTTATGTTTTTCTAAGTTTTCCACATGTTTTCCATCTTGCTATGTTGCAAGAGGGACAACAATTTAGATTAAGAAATGTTTCTAATGGCACCTTCAATCCGTTTGTCCTTCACCGCCTTAATGTTTTCTTCCCTCGCTAGGATATATTAGAGAATTCATCTTTTTTCTCTCTAAAGTTCTTAGCTCGTCGATTTCTTGCATAATATTAGATCGGCTAGCATCAATTATGATTTATGGTTAACCTCGCATATTGTTGCCACCGAAATATGTTGCTCTTGGAATCATCTCTTTAAAGCAAGCCCCTTTGTCTAGGTTTGTCAAAGAATTTTGTTTAAAATCATGTTTTTGCCTTTATTTAGCCGAAATTGTTTCAAGGAAACTTATAGCCGTAACTTTTGGATTTTAGAGTTTTCTCTCTTTCTATGGTTATAGTTACTTGTATATCTTAAATATTTCTCGCTCTAGATGATAAAATCTCCGAAAGTTGGATAAGCTTTCACCTTTCCTGTTTTTACCTCGAATGTTTGTATTGGTTAATTATTCGTTTTCAATCCGAGATCAAACTTCTATTAGGTTCACTAATGCCTTTGATTCTCTCGTTGTTCTTAATGCTTCTCCAACTCCCCGCTTACAAGTATATAAAGGATTCTGCTTAGCCCTTTATTAGTTTGTTGTTCTAAATTCCTATGTCCATTTCATAAATCCATCATAACCTTAAAAGATCCACCACCAAGTGTACCGCACATGCTCTTAAAACCATCGATGAACTCATCCGGACCTTGTTAGACTCCATTGCCCAATGAGTTAACAATATTCCATGTTTCCCTGGCTCAAAATCTATCAAAGTATCATGCCCAACCAAACCCAAACAAACAACTTGCACTTAATAACTAGCCTAACATCAACCTCTTAAAAATATCAAGCTATATCCTTACAAAAATATTGAGAGATCCCTCTTCGAGGACTAGGAGGGCTAGATCTCTAGAGCTTCAAAGCTTGGTTTGATGTTACCATTGTCAATTTGTATCTCAATCAATCTAGAAAATTATGGGGAGCTAACATAGTGGCGATCACTATGGGAACTCCGAGTCCATAGTAGCCTAACAAACTCTTATAGACTCATATACATCCCTAGTTTGACTTTAAACCAACCCATAGCCGCAGTAGAACTAATATTTTCATCATCCTACAAGATAATGACTTAGTTAGGGAATACTCATTAACCTTAAGGCCGCACAAGGAACCGAAACCCAAAAGTACCCCCTAGATTGGTTACCAAGAATTTTGTGGTGGGACTATAAAAATTTTTACCTTTAGAAAAGCTGTAATTTCGACCGGGCGACTCCACTAGCCTCCCGTAGGGCCTTCCTCATTCCACTAGTCCCATAGGTTTTTCTAGATTGTGTCAAATCGCCTCCTCTAAACAATTTTTGAGGCCTAATTATACCTTGTGAGAATAAAGACCCGGCCCACGAAGGACTTATACTAGATTACACCGACCCAAATCCTCCGAGATAGTTGATAATCCGTAAATTATCCTTAGGAAACATTCTAAATCCAAGACTTCAGCCGTTGTCGACCAATTCATAGAGCTAATTTTGTCCCCGAAAATCTCTCAAAATTTCCTATAAGATACACAAGTTGACTTACCATTTATAAGAACCCATCCAACTAAGTCACTCTAGTACATAGATCAGACAGATTTCGAGCCTCCACACTCATCCCAACATGGTGGTGAACATACTAATAACAGAGAAACCACTCCTAATTGACCGCATTTCATTCATAACTTTGGTTTCTCTCATCCTAGACTGGCCAACAGCCTCTTGTTGGTCCAAGTACTGTTATCCATACACCCATTGTTCAAACTACTCCATTCCATCCTCCCCCGTTTTCATAAACTCCTCCACTTGTAAACTCCCATTTTTCCCACAACCTCCTATCATGGCATGGCATGCCCCTCTAGTCCTTTATTTACCTCAAGAAATTTTTCCACAAGACTATCAAATCAAGATTCCATTATATGATGCGCATAGTTCTATTACTTCTTTGCAACATGTGGACAAGATGAATGACTATTTTGATAGAAATGAGATAGATGATGAAACCATTAAACTTAGATTGTTTGCTCAAATTTTTGGGGAGAAGCAAGAAAATGGTTCAAGAACTTAACTCCTAATAGTATAAATGATCTCCCCTTCTTTACTTCAAACATTCATAAACAAATGGAAAGAAGAACCTTCTCCAAATACTTTGGGATTACAACAACCTCAAGAGAAACACTCGGGAAAAGTGTTCAAAATTATCGCACTAGATTTAATAGTGCTGAGTAACACACTACCCCCGTATTTGAAACCTCCACAAGGTTTCCGCCTTGGCCAAATTCCCCGAAGGATTTGATCCCAAAATGGCCTACTGCCTAAGAGAAAGGGACCCCCTTAACTTTAGAAGACATGCGTAAGGGAGCTCTAGTGTAGAAGCAAATCTTATTGAGAAGAGAGCTAGAATGAAGACCGAGAAGAGGGTATCATTTAGGATGAAGTCGCACCTTCCACATCTAACTAAAAAATGGAAAGGATGATGGAGGAGAGATGATGAAGAGTATGAGCATATATGAAAGAGCTCAATCTAGAGAAAACATAATGCCTCCTCAAAATAGAAACCAATCCCGAATCAAAATCAGTAACTTCAGGAGACATCAACCTCAAATCAAACAAAGAGAGAGTGATCAAATCGACTCCCTTTCCAAGACAACTATGTAGATGAAGAAGAAAGAGAGCCCGAACAACATTGGAAGAATACCATGTAAATGTCATAGGTTCGGATGATGAGGATAATACATTCTCATCAAGAAGAACAAAGGATGTTTTCTTCAAAACCAAATGAGAAATCATATGAAGATTCCGAAGACTATGAGATTAGATTTGAGAATGCCATAATGGAAGTCCATAGGTAGTATAACCTTAGGAGCAAGAAGAGTCAAGATACCTCGAAAACAGATCAGCCAAACACTACCATTAGAAAAACCTCCGAACCTATCCCTAAAAAGACAACAGGAAAACACAAATACTATGTCTAAAAAGACTGAACTAAACAAGCAAAAGACTAGCTATCCTAGTAATGATTCACGCCCCTAGTACTTCAAATAGTGGCCTCGAAAAAACCTTACTTTCCAAACCATCAAACTAACCAAAGCAAATTAAAATGTAGAAAAGTTCATGGCAGAGCAACCGATGTAAATGAAAATAAAGACACCGCGCCTTTCAATTTTGGAGGGGGAGATTTTGTTAAAATCAAGATCACTATACCCCCACCGAATCGGTAACCCAAGAGGTAATATAGATCCCGCATTTTCAAAGTGTTAAACATAGGAAAGGATACTGATAACTTCTGAACTTAATTGATGATAAACTAGAACTCGTTGTTTGGTCCCGAAGTAGAAGGGAAGATGAGCCGAAAGGAGCATTCCTCCTTTCTATGTAAGTATGAACATACATGACAAAATTTTGCATACAATACTATGCAGAATTTGGTGCCTCTGCCATAATCTCATGCTAAAGGTTGTGATGGAGAGATTGGGCCTAGAAATCAGAAAGCCCTACAAAGACTTGTATTCTTTGGATTCCAAGAGGGTTAAGTGTTCTGGCCTATCAAGGATCTCGTGTGTCAACTGCACAAATCCCTACTAAGAGTCTAGTCATGCATATAGTTGTGGCCGACATCCCCCAAAGTATGGCATGCTTTTATCTAGATCATGGGGGGCCAAAATCTAGGCAGCCTTCAAATGGATATGAACTATGCCACCATCCTTATCAATCAAACAAGAAAATTGTACTTCTAGAATCCCACATGAAATACATGGTGAGTAACATAGATAGGCCAAATAACACACCAATTTATTCCATTCACTCGCACCTCGATTCCTTCATCCTATACAATGAAAAATGACATAAATGAACAAGTGAATGAAAATGAGAGAGAACTAAGTCCTCCAACAATCAAACCAACTCTCTAATAAAGAAAAATGACTCCCAAAAATATAATGCACTCCCCGAATTATAGAACATCAATAAAACTAAAATTGACACCCTTTGACATATGAGTTTTCGATGGTTCTTATGGTAAGGCCAGACTGGGGCTCGTGTTTGGATTCACAAAACAAATGAAGGCCATTCCTATAGGCTATATTTTCAATGCACCAATAACTGCTGCGTAGTATGAGGCCTCTCATTGGTCTATACTTACTTAAAGACTCCCAAAGCCAAGAAAATCTCGATCCAAGGAGATTCTAAACTAATCATCAATCAAATTAAGGGAGAATATTCAGCCAAGAATCCCTAGGTTAAGGGAATATAGAAGATTCCTCAGACCTTCTCAAAATCTTTGAGAAATATGAGCTTACTTTCATCCCTATGGCCCAAAACTCCCTTGCCAATGAGCTTGCCTTTGGCCGCCAAAGAATTACTCTTTACCGATGAAAATAATCAATGCCTCATCAAAATAAAGAACATGCTCTACCGTACCAGAAAATTGAACTCATTGGCAAGTGTTTGAAAATGATGACCAAATAGATGATTTTATGCAATCTTAAATGAATTTTCAAGCACAAAACAGAAGCTTAGATTTGAAAGAAATAATTATGGCTAAAAAAGAAACTCCAAAAACAAAGTCGCCCTTTGATGATAATATAAAAACCACCTTCAAAACCCTTGTGTTTTAAGTATTTGATAAAACAAATCAAAGAGAAATTGAAATTCTCGTAATACAAAGATGATACATTACCAAGGGGACTTGCACCATTAGAAGAGTCGTTCGACTTTAATGATGTGGCTAGCAAACACCAAAGATAGAATCCACCGAGAATGATGTGGAGTGGAGTAGTAACATAGACAACCTAAAGGAACCCAAAATGATCGACTACTCTCCAAAACTCTTCCTCCTCACATACATACACCGGAAGTTTTTTCAAGAGTTTAAAGATGTAGTTCTGTGTGGCTGGTATGAGGATTTGAAATCATATGACACGCAGCATTATTCAACATAAAATTCCTCTTAAGGAAAATCGCAAACCTTTCAAACAAAATTGAGGAGAATAAACCCCGTCTTACTATCTTTAGCCGAGAAAGAGATTAAAAATATGTATGATGCCGGGATCATAGGGGCCTCCCCTCCGATACTCGTGAAAGTGGTTTCCAACCTCGTGTCAATTAGGGAAGAAGACCAGGGAGATTAGGATTTGTACTCGACTTTATAAATCTCGACTCCAAGCCTCCCAAAATATAACCACCCTTGCCTAAAATGGATCACACACTTCAAAAGGTAGTTGGTACTCTAAGACAATCTCACTCAAGCTCGATGGCTTTTCCAAGCTACAACCAAGTGCTAGTACTCAAGTGATCAACTACAAAACTCAGCTCTCTCACCACACCTTGGGGTACATTCATGTATGTTAAAATGCCATTTGGGTTGATGAATGCGGATACTTTCTTCAAAGGGCCATGGACATATATTTTTCAAAAAGACAAGCTACTTCATAGTCATTTACCTTCGATGACATCACCAAGTAGTACTCCAAGACCGATGAAGAGCACTTAATCCACTTGGAGAAATTTTTTTGAAAGTGTAGGAAGTATGGCCTATCCTTGAATCCCAAGAAAACATTGTTTGGTCTCCGTGAAGGAAAACTCCTAGGTCACGTCAACTCGAAGAAGGAATCAAAATAGACCCTCAAAGGATTAGCAAGGCATATTGCAAATCGTCCCAGTCATAAAACATTAAAGGAGCTGCAATCCTTCTATTGGGAAGATCAATCTCTAAGGAGGTTCATCCCCAAACTTCGCTTAAACTTTTGAAGAATATTACAAAAATGCTATGAGATAGGGGTTAAAATGGACTTTGGAATCTAAAACAACCTTTTGAACTAGTTAAACTAGCACTCACCGAAACACCAGCTCCAATCATTCCCGATTTTACCAAAGACTTTTACATTTTCTCATTTGCATACCGAACATACCTATTGTTGCAGTTGTTATTGTAAAAGAACATGATGGGGCAAGAACAACCCATAGCCTTCTTCGCTGCAAAGCCTTTAGAGATGCTCCTCTAAAGTACAACATCATGGAGAAACAAGCCTCTTTTCCTTGATCAAGGCATTGAAATATTTTTAGAGTTTATATCTTACATTCTCATATCATTGCTTTTGTTCCATACACAAAGCTTGTCAAAGACATTTTCAATCAGACCCCGATGGTAAAAGGTAAAGTGGATTGCTATTATCTTTAAAATATGACTTAGAAAATTAGACCCACTAAAACTAGTTAAAGGACAAGGACTTTCAAAACTTATGGCTGAATCAAATTTCCAAGCATTAGATATTATGAATATGGTTGATGTGCTTTAGAAGAACAAGAAGAGTGCACCACTCCCCATATTGAAGAAGTATTTCTAAATTCATCTTGGTATGTTGATATCCTATATGTGTTTTTCTATCTTAATGCTCCTCCTACATTATCAAAAGACAAAAGCTAGATTCTGAAACAAAAGCTTTAAATTCTCTGCATTTTAGATGGAGTGTTATATTGGAATAATTTTGTAGGAATTTTGCTTAAATGTTTGCTTGAGGATGATGCAGATAAATCATGCATGAGCTGCATGAGGGAGAATGTGGAGGCTCATTTACTGAAAACATACATGACACAAAATCCTGTCGAGCTAAAGTTACTATTGGCCCACCTCTTTTCCCTCGACATCCACAAATCTGGTCATGACTTGCCATAAGTGTTAAAATTTTTTATGGCAAGAGAAAAATCTTACCTTTGCCTTTGCCTGGTGATCCCATTGGTCAAGCAGCTCCTTTTCAACAATGGGGTTTAGACTTCAAGTGGAGAGATTCACCCCACCTTATCCGCCCAACACAAGTGGATCTTCACTACTACTAATTACTTCACCAAGTGGGATAGAAGCCATCCCCTCTAGGGAATGCCGCCGACCTCGGTCATTATCAAATTTCTTGAGACAAACATCCTTGCCTAGATGTGGTTGCCCCGTGAAAAGATCATCATAGATAATGCTGTCGCTTTACATCCAAAAGAATGGTTGAATTTTGTTATAGATATCACATCACATTAGGACATTCCACAGACCTATTACCCTCAAGGTAATGGGTCTAGCTGAGTCCCTCTAACAAAAGCTTGGTCAATATCATCAAGAAGCTTGGACACATAATAAAAAGCATGGCATGGAAAGCTATTACATTCACTATGTGGCCAATAGACTAACCCCCAAAAAATCAACCTGAAGATAGTCTCCTATCAACTAGTGTATGGGATGGATGCCATTTTCCCAACATCCTTAGGAGTCCCGTAGATAAAGCTTTTCCAAGAAGTGGGGTGCAACTCGTAAGAAAATGACATGCAAAGGAGGTCAACCAAACCATTCATTTACAACAAACAAGATAGGAGGTTTACAAAAGGACACAAAGTAGTACAAGAAAACATAAAGAAAATATTTGGATGTATGACCAAGGCTAATGATTTTCCAGATTTGGGATAAAGTGCTGAAATGGGACTCATGGGAGGGGAAGACAAAAGGTAAACATGCTAAGTTTGAAAATTCATGGAAAGGGAACATGCATCATCACTGTATTCGGGTGAGCAAGAGGTAACAATTCTTTCTTTTTACAAGAGTCGGATGGAGGAGAGATTTCTTGGAGGTCCTGGCACACGACAGTGACACTCCAAGCACTATTTTTGTTAAAATTCCTAAGTTAGAAACTTCTCATTCATTGTATCAAAAACATTGCATGATGAGAGACCATAAAACAAAAAAACACAAAAACAAAGAAAGAAGGAAAAGAGGGAAAATTTGAAAAGAGGTACAACCCCATACCCAAAAAAGAGTAATTTCCACCGAAAGTGCGAAAGCCTAAATGCCACCACTTGTTCAAAATGAAGATCTTGTCCACTCATCTAACCTAATCATGGCTAAAATGTGTTTCTAATTTTGTGTTGATAAGTTAGTGAAAGAGAGATTGCCAAATCTCATTCAAACTTGACTTGTCAAAAAAGGATAGAATAGGAATGAAAGATACCGGGTTCCACATGCTTAAAACAATAACCAAAGATATAGATAAATATTCCTCACAAAAGACAAAATCATGGCCTTATCTTTCCGATTTACTTTTGTGCAAAATAATGTTGTGTGAAAAGCCTACATGCCACTACTTGTAATTATTCAATCATACATCCTAAACATGATTGAGTAAATTTGAATTCTCATGCCGATAAGTCAAGTGAAGAAGATTTTCCAAACTCTATAATCTTGGCTTATCAAGAGGAATAGATTAGATAGTAGCACAATGGTTCAAACAAAATCAAAATCAACCAAGGAAAGGAAAAAGATAGCTCTAAATAGATCAAAACTTAGCTGAAAATAATAGAAGGATGTTTATAATTCTCAGGTCTTAAGCCTTCACATAATTTTGTTTTATTTTTTCCGCAAATAAAGTCTATGTGTAGCTTATACATACAACTATAAACACAATAGCAAATCGATAGTTTAATCCCCGATTTAGCTATATTTTAAATTTCCGTTTCTAGAATGTAGAGAATAAGATCTGCCATATAGTTTAATCTCGACATAGTAGCATGTAGGAATAAAAGAGTTCAAAGGCTTTAATTCGAACTCTTGGAAGAAATAAGGGTAGATTTAGATTAATTTTTCTTGTTTTCAAAAGAAAAAAAAATGAAAAGTTGGAAGGGTTTTCCCACCAAGTGCACCTATTTAAGAAAAAATGATAGGAAAAGGAAGATTGCAGGTAGAGATGTTTTTTTAAAAGAGATTACATGTTGCGTATTGATAAAATTGTCTTTTTCGCAGAAAGATCGCTAAGAAAGAAAAGAGATTTTGCCCAATGGATGAGGCACCGGTCCGTTGAAAGCGAAGATTGATAAATCGAGGTTTTGGACACCTAAAAGACAAATTTCCTCCCCAAGTGGAGCCACTACTATTCATCCATAATTTTGACTTTATCCAAAGATGACTAAAGCTGAAAAACTCAAATTTCTAGAAACAATATTTGAAGAAACATTGTGAGTTATAGAAATCTCATCGCCTTCATTAGCCTAATTCCATCAACATCGAAAGCTTCATCTATGTCTTCTAAAAGGTTATCCTTATCGTTTCAATGTGTTTATTTCGTGCTATTTATCCCCGTTTTTATTAGTCCATTTCCTCCAAAATATCATACCTTTTTCCCCCACATTATCATTAATAATTCTCATTTTCACACGTTGTTTTCCCTCTAAAAAGACCTTTTTCCTCTTCATTATCCTCCTTTCATAAAAAAAAGGCTACAAAATCCTCGAAGACCATTTATTCCTTTTTATTTGGTTTAATTTGCCTTTTTAAACCTACCTAAGCCTTAAAAAGCCAAAAACCTATGTTTTTAGCCTATTTCCGACCATTTTTTACATAAGGCCTGCTTCTCCCTTTCGCCAAGCTCGAGCCCTCACCGCCATAAACCATGGTCTATGACCAAGCCCATCGGCGCATTGGCCCATCGGTGCATTGGCGATCCTCGCGACCTTTTTTCTTTACAAAGTGTTCGCCGCTAATGAGAAATTCCGATCGCATATCAACCGTCCAATATTCCGAGATCCAACGACCCTCACATCATCTACCATCTATGTCATTGGCCACCATCATCGACATTTCGCCTCATAGTCCCCTCGTGACCTTTTTCCTTTAAAAATATCCACCGTCGATGCAAACTAATAATAAGATCTTGCTCAATTTTCCGCAACCATCAGTCCGCACTCCTCCATCGCATCGACGCATCTCAAATTCCATGCCAATAATATTCCGCCGATGTGATCCCCCCGAGGCCTTCAGCCCCTTTTTCCTTAGCTCCCCGGTCTCCTTTTCCTTCACAGGATCGTGCCCTAGAATCTACCTATTAACCCCATCGCATATCGGAAAATCATGCTTTTCCATTACACTTCTCCTTTCCTCGCCGATGTTTCAAACTTCGATGTAGTACGACCATTAATCTACCATGATCAATGGTTGTCAAGGTTTCCTCCCACTTCATATTTCTTCCACTTTATACCCCCGGCGCTTTACTTTTAACCCTTTCGTTCATATTTGTCCTCGCGCTATCATTTCTCTCGTGCTAACATACACCGTTGATCTACCAAGATCAATGGTTCGTGCTCCATCGCAACCTTCTCTTCACCCCTCCTCCTATCCCTTTGCCCTTTTCTCTTTTATACCGCTTTCCGGTCCCATACTTCCATCAAAAACCTTTCCTTCCCCATTCTTTTTTTTTCTCCCTTTCCTCTTTTTTTTACCTCGCCATACTTGTCAACCGAGAAATCTCAACTCAATATCAAAGGCCTCAAGCCTGATCTGACAAACCAACATCTTCCGCTCAACCACCCGACCATCCCTCCTCATAACCGCACCAACACATCTCCACCGTTGATCTACCAAGATCATTGATTCATGCTCACTCACCTTTTGACCCCGCACATAACACTACCGCTCTCGTGACAAAATAGTGATGTCACCCGTCGCCCACCTTCCACCATGCAAAACATCTCCCAACCACCTGACACTCCGTCCTCCATCGCCCTATCCACCAATCAAATTTGCCGTGCCCTCTCCATCATGGATTCGCATCCCCCAGAGCCGGGAAGGCCGACGCACTTCCGACCACTCAAAGGCCCCCCGTACCTACGCCCACAATGGAATAGATGTGCCTATATACACACACCCGACAAATGATATCACGTTCAACAGCGTAAACCACTTACCGCCTGAAATCTGTGTGCGAAAAATATTCGTGGTTTTCGAAAACCACTTTCCTCTATTTCGCTCCAAAAATTCAATTTTAAACTCCGGGTTTTCGGCAGGGTTTTTCCATAGAACTCCTCCTCCGTGCATTTTTCCCTCCTCACTACTCCTCTCCTCGCCCTCCGCCGAGCTCTCCGAAGTAGTTTATCCATGAAATCATAGGTTTTATTAATATTTTTGGTATGTTTGCAAGTTTTAAAGGCGCTAAAGCGTTAAAAGCTCCTCCATAGCCGCACCAAGCATAAACCCCCCGTATTTATTAATCCTTGGGGTTTAAAATGAAAAAGGAGATGTGCGTTTTCGAAATGTTTTATCGCGTCTCATGAGCACTGGTTATACAATCAAACCCTTTAGCATGCCAAAGATACCTCGTCCACAACAAAAAGGGAAAAAGATCAACGAAGAAATTAATGGATAAAAATAAGAATAAGCAAGAAGATCAAAAGCTAATCACGTATTAAGATAAATATACGCTTTATGATGTGCCACCGAGAAAGGACGAAAAGTGATTATAAAGGCTTAAGTCGAAATTAGAGCCTTAAAAAATGAGTTAAAATGAAGGCCAAAGGATTAAAGAATAAAACAAATGCTTAATAAAACAGAGAAGGACAACGAGGTAGGTTAATTAAAGGTTAAAGGATAAAGTAGAAATCACTTTTCAAAGAAGAAGTGATTAAAGACAGAGAACAAAAGTTTTAAAAGGAAGTCCGAGAAGTATTAAAAAGGTTAGCAAAGGATGATTATAAAGGTCAAGGTCAACGGATAAAAACAAATAAACAAAGGTTTAAAGCAAAGTTGAATAACAAAGGGAAAGGGGACAACGATGATCAATTAAAAAGGCAAACCTGTGCTAAAGGGACGAAAGAGAAATTTTATGATTAAATCAAGAAAACTTAGGCTAACTGAAGGCTTTGACATAAAAAAGGAGTAGTTATTCCCTTAATATATCAAACTGACACCTTTTGCCCACTTTGTATCCCAAAGGCAAAGTGGCGCTTATTACACTAAATAAGATATTTAAACTATTAAGATGGGGCGACAGGGAACATAAGATAAAGCCTTAAAGTCAATATTTTCCACTTATCTTTATCTTAGAGAGTAAATAAAGAGTTATTAAAATAGAGAGGTATCTACAACATGTTCCTACCTTATGCCTTGCATGGGTATCAAGGCCGGAACATATTTACTCTCATTGGCAATGACGTTTGAACTCAAAAACATAGTTCCACCTCTCATTTGCAATATAAATATTGGTAATCGGAACTCATTGTAAATGTTGGATTTTGATGATCAAGCCGGATACATAGTCCTTTGAAAGCTATTGAAGAGAAATTGATGTCTTGGAACTCAGTGCATGATCTCGATTTGCTTGTTGATGGAGAAGGATTGTTTCGTAAGATCCAGTAGCTTGGTTGATGGTGAAGTGTTCCTCTCGTTTATGTTTTTCTAAGTTTTCCATTATGTTTTCCAGGCCACATGTTGCGCAGGGAAAAAAAGAATTTAGATTAAGAAATGTTTCTACTGGCACCTTCAATCTGTTTGTCCTTCACTGCCTTAATGTTTTCTTCTACTAGGATATATTAGAGAATTCATATTTTTGCTCTCTAACAAGTTCTTAACTCATCCATTTCTTGGATACTATTAGATCAGTTAGCATCAATTATGATTTATGGTTAACCCTACATATTGTTGCCACTGAAATATTATGTTCTTGGAATCATCTCTTTAAATTAGCTTTGTCTAGGTTTGTCAAAGAATTCTGTTTAAAATCATGCTCTTTGCCTTTACTTAGCTGAAATTGTTTCAAGGAAACCTTATAGTTGTAACTTTGGATTTTAGAGTTTTCTCTCTTTCTATGGTTATAGTTACTTGTATAAAGATTTCTGCTCTAGATGATAAAAGCTCTGAAAGTTGGATAAGTTTCTCACCTTTCTGTGTTTTTACCTGAATGTTTGTCTTGGTTAATTATCTGTTTTCAGTCTGAAATCAAATGTATTAGGTTCTGCTTATGCCTTTGATTCTCTTGCTGTTCTTATCAGTTTTCCAACTCCATCAATTTACAAGTATATAAAGGATTCTGTTTCAACCCTTTATTAGTTTGTTGTTATAAATATTTATGTCCATTTCATAAATCCATCATAACCTTAAAAGATCCACCGGCCAAGTAAACTTGCCCTGCACATGCTCTTAAAACCATTGATGAACTCATCTGGACCTTGTTAGACTCCATTGCCTAATGAATTAACAATCTTCCATGTTTCCTATCTAAAATCTATCAAAGTATCATGCCCAACCAAAACCAAACAAACAAAATTGCACTTAATAACTAGCCTAACATCGACCTCTTAAAAACATCAAGGTATATACTTACAAACGTATTGAGAGATCCCTCTCTGAGACTAGGAGGGCTAGATCCTAGAGCTCTAAAGCTTGGTTTGATGTTACCCTTATCAATTTTTATCTCAATGAATCTAGAAAATTACGGGGAGCTAACATAATGCACTTAGTCCCCTTAAAGGCAGCATTGGTGAGCTCTCATATGCTATATAATAAACTTCAAACCTTGGAAACCTTTGCTTGATGAAAGTCATGCTTGATTTGTCTTGTTCTTGTCTTAGGGCATGTAGCAAATTGAAATGATAGGGAATGATAGACCCTTTGTCATTGGTCCTAGAGATGATGCCCAATTAACTAGGTCATTGGGAATGATGCCCAAATTGACCTATAACAATTTCCCCCTAAAGCATGAGGTCAAAACAATAAAAACATTTGATTGAGATGCTTTACATTGTGATGGGATGTAGATGAAGCAGAGTAGTCACCTGCATCAATATTACAATACATTACATCATGATATATCCTCTTTGACTATAATTGTTGAGGGTAGGCATTCCCATGTTTGGCACATAAACAAGCTAATAACATGTACATAATTCAGAAAGTCGTCTTCATTGAAATGTTGCCTAATGCAGACATGCCTATAGATATAGGCCCATGTTTGGATGATGATCTGTATGTAAGGTCACCGTACAGATGATGTGTACAACAATCCTGAAATCTCAGCCCAGATGGCTGAAACTAGATCCAGGGTCTTCTTATCTCTTTCACTTGATCATTCGGGTACAAGTCTAGCCATGTGAATATATGATTTATCATTGAACATGGAAAGACATCGTTTGATTACCAGCCAATGATGTGAGCTGTTAACAAACGCGATAGAAACACCATTAATGAAAATGTCCCTCAAGGTACTGCAATACATTTCGTAAGGCGTGAATAGATGATTTGATGTCGAACGGCAAACAAAATCTTTCGGTCAAAGGTCCAGAAGCGAGGATCTTGTCAATGTTGTAACAAGCCTCATGGTACTGGAATCTGATGTTTCTAAGTGAACTTCCTGGATATTGATTTGTCATCGACAGGAAGCCACCTTATTGCGAAATAGAAGTTACTAATTTTGGAGACAAGGGTATGACTTGATATAGCAATTTTCAGGGATGACAGTCATGAGAATGAAGGTTTATGAGTATTGTAGAAGGATGAGTTTATTCACTATATGACTTCTCTTGAACATATCGACGACATTGTGATGAGTTGGCAGCATTGACCCAAAACCAAAGTGAAGGTATGATGAACCATAGGTATGAATGAACCATCAAGATGATTACCCAACCCAAACAGTCAAGGACATGGAGTGAAGGAAGTGTCATGTTCAAGAGCGACTTTCTACCATAAAGAAATTTTGCTCACTTTTCCCAAATTTTCCCCGGTCATTTTTCAACCATTTCCTCTTTATTTTTTAACAAGTTTGAGGAGGATAACATTTGCTTGATCTATAATTCAACCCTTCGGGTGAATAAAGTATCACTATTTAATAATTTAACGAGTCTACCGATGAATGAAATTCGATTCTTGACATGATCAACAAGCTCATCGTTATTTTATGTTTTAACGAGCTTAACGACAGTGATAGCCCAGTAATTTTTCATATTTAGAGAATTTGAAAAAGAGGACGAAAGAAAACTCCATAAGTACTTTTTCATAAATTTGTCACTCAGATTTGAAAAAGTGTAAAATAAAATATGAGAGAACATCTTTGGTCATGTTTAACCAAGTTATTTCTTTTTTGTAAATAATCTATCTCAGTCTGGAAAAGGGTTAAACTTATACTGAGTAGATATCAATTCATTTACTTTTACGAGCTCGAAAAGACAAGTGCTTGGAAATATTTTCACATTATTGGAGTCTGAAAAGAGTTGAAAGAAGACTCTAGGGGTTCCTTTTTTGCTGTTATCAAAGCTCGAAAAAGTGATAAAAGTGTGCTTCAAATCCTTTTTCTTTTTTAACAAAGCTTGAAAAATAAGGAGAAAAAGTATGCTTTGTGTTCAAGTTATTCTTTGAATAAATCTGCACGACTAATCTGTTCATCATTTGTATTTCCTGTTCAGAACAACATCAAATGGATTAAAAATACATGTTTCATGATAAAAACATAATAAAACTATAGTCATAGCAATAAATTTAACTTGCAAATAATTAAATGACTATTAAAAGTAGTTTCACTATTCATTTTTACCATTCCATAGTTACCATTTTCATTTTGGAGCTCTAAACATGATTTTTCCCCCAAACTTCAGCTGCTGATTACGATAATTTCTGTGGACGGATTTCATCGTTGTTTGATCTAGGTTAGTGTTGTGAACCTCCTCTTTACTTTGGTATTCATTTCATATCCAATTTCTGCAAATTTTTAGGGTTTTAAGGGCCCTAGGGTAAATTCTGCCCAAAATGAGGGCAACGCACCCCTAGATGTCGAAACTTGTGTTGCATAGTAGGTATAGTGAAGTGTACTTGCATGTGCAATGCACTGTCTCTTGTTAGGGAGTGCGTTGGGCGTATTCTAAGTTTTTTATTTTCTCATTATGCCCAAAATTTGCCTAGTTTTTTGCAATGAATGGAATCTAATGGATCTTTCCATCAGATTATAATGATGATTACATGGAGGGAAAGAGAAAATGAAGAACAATATATGATTTCCTTGAATGATCTGGGTACCGTAAGAGCCCTAAGAGATTGTGGACTACTTAAGTACTTCAAATTGTCTGGGATGAGGCAATAAATAGAACTCTTGCAGTTCTTAGTTCGAGCATGGGATCCAACGATAGAGACATTTCATATTAAGAACCAAGTGGTTCTATAACAGTTGAGGATGTGTATTTTCTCATAGGTTTGTCGAGGAGAGGTTTTCCCATTTCACTCTCAGGGTCTACCATTAGAGGAGAGACAGTGAGGGATTGTATTCCACAATATTTCTATCCAGGGGTAGAATCTAGCAAAGATGGAAAAATAAACATCTGAGATGTCAGATATTTTCCTTTGAGAACTATCCTTTTCATGATCGCTAAACTTGCTGGCACCGTTACACTACATGTAGCGTATATATCGTATATGTAGTATGCACTAGAGTGTACGGAGCCAATAGTTTTCAACTGGTCTGAAGTTGTTCTATCTAAGATAAAGGAACAACTGAATAAAGAAAAGGGAGGAAGGAAGAAGAATTTCAGTTATGGTTCTATCCTTATATCCTTCGCCTTGGAACATATTCCACTGATGCAACCACAACATGTGACACTAGATATAGCTAGTCCTAGAGATCCTCGAATGCAGAGATGGGTAGAACTCATGGGTCGGCATGCAGGCTAATCAACTGTTGTGTTCTCTACTACATTATTTGCCTGGTTCAGGCGACAGATCATCGCCATCGATGAGTACACATACACAGGTGTTGATTTCCAAGAGATCCAGATTTAACATTACCAGAAGGTGCTCAGTGGGGTGCAATGGGTAAGAGTGTTTTGACCATATTTTTTGATTTTCCTAAGGTTTATACAATTTTTTGTATTTTGTATTTATTTCCAATACTAAACTAATTTTTTTATGTAATGCAGATGTTGGTCGTGTTCAACCAGTAGTGGAACCAGAGCGCGAAGCAGATGTGCCAACAGAGAGGGCTATCAGGAGAGCAGTCCTTCAAGATCTTGATATGGCTGAGACTTTGACTGAGCTTCAGCAGCACATAGAAGGTTTGACCTTTTGGATTCCGAATTTCCGGATCCAAGAGCTTCCTACATCAACACACTATTGGGGTTCCTAACTATTGGATGCGGTTACTGCATAGGATAGCTATATCTATAGCATGTTACCATGAACACCACTAGTTTACTTGTGACGTTTTGCATACATTTTGAGGTCATATGACCAATGTGTCTTGGGCACAAATTTTGTAAAAACCTATAACTATCTATCTATATGATTTAAGAGTTTTTCCTATGTTTATTGTGCAATCCTATTCAATGATGTGAATGTTTTCTTTACATATGTTGCAAATGTCTGTCTAAAACTTGATTAGCTAATGAATCAATCAATGTGTTCAAATTTCTGGAAATGTGTTGATATTGAATAAAATCAAAATGTCTTTCCAAAAGTCGAACTCTTAGGAACAATATAAGAAGTGTTGGATTTCTAATAGTATAAATACTAGTAAGTTGTAACACCACAAGTTGTGAGTCTAACCTTATGATTATGCAGTTAATACCAAATGAAATGGCATCAGAGAGAAGTTCGATCAATGCGCTATACTCAACGATATTGTTCGTTAATCTACCAATACAAATCCCTTGAAAACTCACTAACTCACCGTTTGGAGTGAAAATGGCCCATGCCGCAGTGGATATATTCTACGTACTACGACTAGCACCATTAGCATATCCAAAAAATGGTTTCAAATATTTAGACATCTGTGATGAAATGTAAAGCGGATTACTAATGTAAAGAAAATTCTAAAAATAATTTAATATAGTGAATGCAAATCAACAACATATATACAATATAATACAAAAAATTACTACGCTCATGATTAAGCATAGTAACATTTCAAATACAACCCATATCTAGGCTGCGCCAACGGAATTCGATCGTAATCAACTAACTCATAGGCACCCTTAGCAAGAAATCTTTTGACAATATAGGGGCCATGCCATAATGGCTCAAAATTTCCTATACCTATTACATCAGCTTCTTGATCGTAAAGAAGGACCAAGTCGCCCTCTGAGAAAATGTGAGGCTGGACATTTTTGTCGTATTGCGCCTTTATACATCTCTTATGCGCTTCGTTGGCCAATTGGGCTTCACGACGCATTTCATTAAGATGGATGAGGTTAAGGATACACGATTCTTCTTCTGAGGTGTCAGGTAACAAACCTATTGCGAGTTTTAACGATGATATTTCGCATTGGATTGGTGAGATTTCTTCCAGACCATACACCAATTAAAAAGGAGTAAATCTGCTCACGTTTCTCACCGAGGTTCGATACACCTACAAGGTGGAGTACATGATCAAATGCCAATTTCTTTTATGAGCTCTTATCATTCATTGAAGCATTCGTTTAAGAATTTTGTTAATAGCCTCAACTTGTCCATTTGATTATGGGTAATAAGGAGTAGAATTATCATGTGACAATTGTAACTTGGCAGTCAATTCATACATCATGTGGTTGCAAAAATGATTCCCATGATTTGTAACTATAGCCTGTGGGACCCCAAACTGTGCAATAACATGATTAAAGTAAAACAATGTAGTTGTCTGTCTTGTGTTGTTGAATGTAGGCATCGCTTCGACCCATTTGGTAAAATAGTTGACTGCGACAATAATATAACCATGCCCCCCAGATGAATGAGGGTTACAGCTCATGAAGTCAATACCCCATTTCATAAATGGTCCAGCAGAGACAACATGATGCATTGGCACTGGCAGTTTGCGGATATTACGATAAAAAAGTTGGCACGCATGACAACTTCTAACCACGAGGATGCAGTCTCGAAAAATAGTAGGCCAAAATTAATTGGCACGGAGTATCTTCTACGCGGTAGCATATCCAGATAAATCTCCACTAGTAGCCCCAGAATGACAATCATTTAACACTTTTTCGGCCTCCTCATGAGTGAGGCACCTCCTTAAAATTATATCAAAACCACGACGATAAAGTGCATCACCGACGATCAGATAATCTTTGGCTTGGTATCGAATACATCGTTGTTCATAGCGAGAGGTATTAGGTAAAAAAGTTTGGGTTTGGAGATAAATGATGAAATATCCATACCAAGGATCATATGATCTGATCAGAAACAGAGACTTGTCTGGAATTGATGGTTCTGACATAGTTGTAGTACTATCATAGGGAAAGTCACAGAGAAGCTCAACCAAAACTAAAGACTTCTTTGACTTGGATTTGATGAATTCCAAATCAAATTCCTGCAAAATGACAATCCATTTTGAATATTTTCTCCCAGTAATTGACGTGATAAGTTATAATTCATGGGGTTGCAATCCGAAACTATTATTGTTTTTCAGAGCAAGATATAATGGCGAAATCTTTGGACAACTTGAATAGCTACCAAGGCAATATTTTCTATGTATGAGTACTTAACTTCTGCATCATTGAGATTATGACTCAAATAATAGATTAGATGTTCAATTCTGTCTTCTACGTGGACCAATACAATAGCAATGGTCATTTTGACCGCGACGATATATAGGAAATAATCATTTTGATAATTAGGAGGATACGTTAATGATGCTCGGAAAAGAGTGTCCTTGAAAACATCAAAAGAAGCTTGCACAACTTGGTCCCAATGGAAGCGAACCCCCTTTTTCAAGAGTCGAGTAAATCCTTTATCCATTTCAGCGTAATTTGGAATGAACCTTCTTAGGAAGTTAGCCTTTCCTTGAATTTTTTGTATCTGAAGTAAGTTTGATGGCACAGGAAAATCAAGAATGGCCTGAACCTTCAATGGGTCGATTCGAATTCTTTCTTTTGAGACTATGAATCCAAGCAAATGACTAGATCCAACAAAAAAAACACATTTATGTGGATTGAGGCATATTTTGTAGTGTCAATAGCATAATAAAATGGCTCTCAAAGGAAGGTGATCAGTTTGATTTCGTGAATGCGCTGGTAAATCATCTAGATATGGTTGAACAAGTGCTTGATTTCATTAAAAGCATAATCCATTGCTCTCTAAAAATTTTCCCCAACGTTCTTTAAACCAAACAGAAGTTTCCTATAAGTGAATGTGCCCCAGGGACAGATTGATGTTGTCTTATGTTGATCATCTGGGCGGATATTGATTTGATTGTAGCCGGGAAATCCATCCATGAACAAAACAATTTCGCATCCAGCACAATCGTCAATAATCTAGTCGATAAAGGGAGTAGGATAGTTGTCTTTTGGACAAGCATGATTGACATTTCGATAATCGACGCACACCCTAATTGTTCGTTGCTTTTTCATGACAGGAACGATATTGGAAACCCACTCAATTAGCGGAACAGGATAAATGAAACCAACACAAAAAAAATTTCAACTTCTGCTTTGATGGCATCGACTTTCTTTGGATGGGCAGGATGAAGCTGTTGACGCATCGGTTTGACATCAGGATACATATTAAGAGTGTGTTCAACTATACTAGTATCTATGACTGGCATTTACTCGTAAGACCAAGAAAATACATCATGAAATTCACGAAATAGAGAGTGATATTATTTGAGTTATGATGGAGAACAAGGTACACCGACATGAATATTCTCTACAATGCCAGGTTTGGTCGAATATCGATAGAAATGGTTTCTTTAATATTTGACAGATTTCGCTCGAAATCGATTACATTAATGTGTAAAGAATTCGAAAAGAAATTTTTGTTGGATGGGTGATATAGTTCACTAAGATTATTTTCTTCATAATCATGAAAATGGGAACGATGATGATAATCTTCCCATGGTTCTCCTTCTGACATCATGGCTTCCAAAATATTCTCATCTGTCAAGAACATTGAGGAAAAGGATAAGATGGAGTACCAAAATCTAAGGAACGATCAACCCAAACACTCAGCGATGCTAATTTCAGATTTTCCACCAAAGCCAGATAGATTTATTGCTATGCCAACTCAATAGGGCTAGGCGGTAAAAACTCATCCAACATAGAAATATCAGAATCACCTGTACTCTTCCTTAAGCCACATATAGTGGAAGAGATCATGTAGCAGGTATCTATACTTGTAATTTCACGGGTGGTGGTAATGCAAAGGTTCTGATAAGAGTCAAATCCTTTAAGAGTCCTACATCAATTTTTTGAAGTTCTAGTTGGGGTATGTGAATGAATGGAATGCTTCCAATTACCTACGAAGAAAAGGCAAAAAATGATAGTTGATTAATGTCTGTAATTGTACCTTTATGTGGAAAGGAAATCGTTCTAAAATATTTAGAAACAATAGCAGTCATTTCATATACCCCTGGCCTTCGAAGTAAAATATTAAAGTCAAGGGGTTCATCAACAACCTCAACATCAATATTCACTATTTTCCCCCCTAGTTCAACATGCATGTTATTAATAATACCACAATATTTATATGTACATCCATCAAATGCCTTCAATGTCGTTGATGATAGTGATAAGCACGACGATCCAAGTGACTTCCAATAGTTTAGAGACATAATGCATGTAGATGCTCCCTCATAAATAATAGTGCGATGAACAAGGTGATTGAGAACATTTACCTGTATGGAGAATGAAAATTCTACTGGTAGTTGTGGCACATAGCCCGTATGATTAAAGACGACAAGATTAGAATCAGCCAGATCAATTCCACCAATGGCCGACAATAAAGCCTTTTTTGGGAGGGACAATTTTTTAATACCTCAAGGGTAGACATAGCTGAAGGGGATTGAGCCAAATATTCAACTATATTATAATTTTGTGCAGCTCTTTCTCGAGGATTATATGTTGATTTATGAATTACTCCCTTTGGTGGCTTGATTGTCAATTCAAGAATAGCAGTAGGCGGTACTGATTCTGTAGATAGATTCATTCTTGAGGTAGTATGTTGATTAGTGGCCTGACTACCATAATATTTATTTCGCATTGACACCAAAATATCTGTTGAAGGTTTTGTGACAGATAACATTAACACTTGGGAACTAGGAGCTAGATTCATAACAACCATGTTTGTGTTTTGATTTGGAAATGGGTCTGTCAACACAGCTAATGCATGAGAAGTTTTGATGATTTTTAAGACTTCAACACGATGAGGAAAATCCCTAAAAAATTGTTCCTCATTACAGATTATACATGGATAATGAGATTTCTGAGGTCTATATTGTTGATCAGATGATCTTTCCTGTGGGTTAGAATTTTTCTTTTTCTTAGATTTCCCCTTTTTCTTACTTCCTGGTTTCTTTTCACCTTTTCCTTTGTCAAATGACATGGAAATAATTTCGGAAGTAGGAGCAGGATCAGATGCAATATTGTGTTGTGTGCTTGCAGTGCCTATCAAGCCATCTCCAGCATGAGAGTCCTTTAATTGAGGAGGAACATTGAAATTAGATCTCGGTGTGTTAGGAATTTTTTCATAGAGCGTGCCAGACTGAGTATAAATCAAGTCTAAATATTGGGCATGAGAAATAACTTTCTCTTATGTGACAACGCCACCCTTAGCCACATCCTTAGTTATAGATGGTAACAGGGACTTAATGAACCAATCAACAAGGAGCTGAACTAGAACAAAGGTCTTAACCATTCGACGATGACGATGCCACTCATGAATATGATCATAGATGTGAGTAGCATTAGTCTGTTTGAAATTATTCAAGAGTTCCGTTCCAGTTTCATATCTGATAGGTAATTGGAAATGAGTCAAAAAGACAGTAGCTAGGGCAGTGAAATTGTCAAGAGAAGCTCTAGGTAATTCAATGTACCATACCTGTGAGCATACGCTGGAAAAGACGTAGTCAAACAAAATTATCATTCAGGGAGTATGATGAACACCATAAATGATAAGTCATAACATGAGTCGACGGATCTTCTCTAGGGTTTCCATTGACCTTAGAAATATCTGAGGGTAATTTGTGAGGTATCATCGGCCAACAAGGAGCATAGTTGATGGGATCATTGGTTAACCAATTTAAATTTGGTAACTCTAAAGCTGCAACAAAGGGAAACTGTCGATTAAGGTCAGATTGAACATAGCTGGGGTAAGATGGAATTGCTTGAGCAACAGGATTTTGAGCACCAGCATAAGGAATATGCTGTTGGTAACCCAGATAGGGGTTGTTTTGCATAGCAAACGCTTGAGGATTCTGTTGACCAAAACCTGGATATGATACTTGTTGAAATGAAATTTGAGGCATTTGTGGTTGTGGCTTCCAAGGGGTCTGTCCACCAATGTTATAACCCAAATTAGGATAACTTGGATTCGGTTGATATGTATAAACAGGTTGCAGTTGTGACATCCCATTAAATGGTAAACTAGCTTGTGAATAAATATTTCCGGATACATGTTGTTGTAAATTAACCAAAGGATTTGGAGTCTGTGGACCCAACATTTGATGGTATTGAGTTGAAGGACCCGCTTGATAAGGTTGATGTACAACATTTTGATTCTGTAACAAGGGTGAAGATGTATTAACAAGTGGTAATGAAGTGGGTGTAACAGGTGGAACCCATTGATACGAGTGTACAACCGTTTGTGGTTAAATAGGTAGAGTGGGTTTCCATTGACAAACATTCGTTTCAAAATTAGATTTACCAAAAAGTGACGGAATACTATCATATTGGGTGATCAAAGGTTGTCCCCCAACATGAGGAGGATAATAAGACAGAAAATATTGCTCTCCAAATGCTGGGAGTCCAGTTGATATGGTACTTGAAGGAATTGACCCAGAAGGACCGACTTGATATTTCCCTGATGATGTGTATAATGAATCAAGTCATTCAGTACTTTCGATAGGATTACCAGTTAAAATATCAGATGATGAAATTGGTAAAGTCCATGGATTTGAAGATGCACCAGAGAAAATTCCAGATAATGATTTGTAACCTAATGGGACCATAGGGCCACCATGAAAATATGACTCTGGTGAAGTTGTAAACATCGACAGGGTAGCTAGGGCAGGAGCTGACGTAATTGGAACAAATGTCCCAACCGAAGATGTTGGTTCAGTCATGGTTACTTGAACAAATGTATACCCTTTTGAATTGACGAGAATTTGAAAAGGAGCAGGATAAAAAAAAGTAGATGGTGTCGATTGAGAAAAAGACTCGTACAGGTAAAGTTCCTCCCCAAAATGGGTTGGAGTTAAAGGTGTATCGTCTTGTGGGATTTCTTCAATCACAATTAAACCAGGTGGAATTATTTCACTGTTAGGCCTAAAGTATATTTCAGGCGGTTGACTGTGTGATATGGGAGATTCAATAGCTACAGAACTTTATGGGATGACCAAGGTCGGAAAAACTTCTGGTTGTTCGACTTCAAGATTCATATGTTTTGGCAAAGAAGATATAGGATCTGGATCAATTTGTGGTTGAACAACGTCGGTTCCAGGAGGTATGGTCTCACTGATTGGATGGATCATGACCACGGGTAGTTGTGAAGACTCCATTTTGACAACAGTAGACAAACCGGGATGTGTAGAAATAACTTGAGCTAACTCTGGTTTATTGGAAAATGACATTTCACCAGAGGTACGGATTGTACTTGATTCGGCAGATCGTAATTACCTTCGCCTACCAGAAGTAACTTATGGTGGTAAAGGTAGTTTTAACGCAAGTCTACGCGAACGACGGGGGAAAGGATTTTGTTCTTCAACGATTGCTGATTTATTTTAACCAAAAACAAATATACAAAATAAAAGGGTAATGCTAGGCAAAAGGGTTTACCAAGAAACTATGAACTGCAGAATACGTCTTGGCAAACCAAGAAGTACGGGCAGGAAATCTCCCCGAATGCTGTGTTCAGTGTATCACAATTTACAAGGCAGATGATTGGTTCACTATGGATGAATAACACCTAAAATTTGTCCTCCCAAATATACTCGAAGGTACATGGAGGCCCAAGTCCATATTAGCGCTGTCTGATACGAAATCGCACAGTGAGAGCACCCCTTTATACTTATCGTACTGTAACACTGCCCGATATACCCGAAAGTACGTGGATGATCTACGATATAATTACATATGTGGAGTGAGGTATCACACTCGGAATGTATCGCAGACAAGTTAACGACAATTGCTATGTTTTATGACGTAGGAACACGTCTCTAGCCTAGACCTTCTAAATGTTATCGTTATGGTTCCAATGCTTTGTTAGGTAAATTGAGATTAATTTTATGTTGATCTTGCTTAACAATTTTCCTTTCAAAGGTTCACCGTGATGATGTATTGGAAAATCCTAAAATGCAAACTAAGAATGATAAACAATCTTTAACTTTTACTTTTTTCAATGAAAACCTAGCTACTAAGGGGAAAGAGCAAACAATTTGTGAGCAAACAAATCAGAAAACACAAAATAAATGCAGATTTCCTAATTGTTCCTTTTGCAAAACACACAAAATCCTACATGTAAATGCAGATTTTTCTTTTCAGTTCCTTTAATTTTATGAATGCAGAAAAGAAATTAAGTGCACTAAATCAACAAAAATCAAATGCCTTTTACTATTGAGAAATGAGGAATATAAACAACAATTTCTCTTCTGAAGGAAAAATGAGGAATGAAACAACAATTTATCCTATCAGGAAATGAATATTTTACGACAATTTCATTTTTCAAAAGCAAATGGATCTAATGTGAAAATAAAAATACTTTGAAATAAACTTGCCAATGATAAATAAAAATGCTTTAAACAAACTTTGAACAAATTTTCTTTCAAAGGAGGAAGAAATATATAGATTCACTAGTCAATATGAGGTTCAAACTCTTCAAAACATAGAAGAAAACAAACTGAATCAATTTCTAAAGACAAATTCAAGGGAATCTCGATTGTTTCAGGAGTCAACACAGTCTCTAAGGGGATATAGTGCTCTGCAACGTAGGCTTGAAAGGGAGACAGTGCTATGCAAAGCACTGTGTCCTGTCCAAGAGTGCGTTGGGTGCAGTGTATAAAGAAAAACACCGCTGTTTAACACACTTCTTTTGCAAATTAAGATTTGAAAAAGTTTGATCTTTGTGAATATCAACTACTGGGTGGATAAATAAAGCAAATCAGAGGCTAAAACACCTATAACTAAGAGAAATTCTCCCCAGAGGAGTCGCCAATTTGTTGGATAGAATTGTGAATTACGGATAAAACACGCTTCCCTAAACAGGTGTTTATCTAGAACAACAGATTAAATACTATACGACTTCTTCTCCTAACTAAGAATAGACACACAGAATAGATTAGAAGCTTACTTGTAATCCAAGCGCTTAATGGTTCCTTTTGTCGCTTCCGCTGTAGCTTCAAATTCAAGCGGTTTGTGCAAAATGCTTCCTGCAAGAAAGAACACTAAAACAACAGAAGATAGCAATAATACAGATGTCTATTCAAGTTACTTAGCTAAATCAGTAAAGCATAAACCATATACATCAACTAAGATCTTACAATATGGAAAATCAAAGCCAATACAGATGCATATAGGGAAAAGTAAGTTGTATTCTTTATTGATGATAGAAGAAGAGGTTACAACTTAGTGACTGATTTGAAGTGACCATTCCAACAACGTTCCTACCCCCATCACTGTAAATCTCTCCAGCAGCTGTTACACAAATCTAACTCTCAATTGAAAATCCACCAGCATTTCTCTACTCAAATTCTTCCTTATCAAACACAGATATGTGCTCAATTTATATAGGAGCTGAAGGTTATTTTTCAATCAATAACTTTCCAATAATAGACAAGACATGTTCCCAATATTGCAGATGTCAAATGGACACTTGGATTCGAAGCTTGACACATGTGAACTCTTCTAGAAGGCACTGGCGAAGTGGAGATTCCAAAACAATGAAAATTTCACTCCCAATGTGACCAACGCACCCATATATGTCGGGAAGTGCTTTGCAGAGCATCCTTGCATGGGGCTACCTGCATATGCAATGCACTTAGTTCCCTTAGAGGCAACGTTGGTGAGTTCTCATATGCTATATAATAAAATTCAAATCTTGGAAACCTTTGCTTGATGAAAGTCATGCTTGATTTGTCTTGTTCTTGTCTTAGGGCATGTAGCAACTTGAAATGATAGGGAATGATAGACCCTTAGTCATTGGTCCTGGAGATGATGCCCAGTTAACCAGGTCATTGGGAATAATGCCCAAATTGAACTATAACATTTAGTACATTTTTATATCAGGTGAATGCTAGATATACATGCATGTTGTATAATTTCTACATGGTATTAAAGCACAGGAAATCACAATTGAGAAGGAGGAGCTGAGTTTGTAACTGGATAATATTCGAATTTGCAGAAAGAAATTCTTGGTGCTACATGTTATAGGTCAATTTGGGCATCATTCCCAATGACCTGGTCAAACAGGACATCATCCCTAGGACCAATGAAATAGGGTCTATCATCCCCGATCATTTCAATTGCTACATTCCCTGAGACAAAAACAAACCATTCATGACTTCCATTGCAAGGTTTCCAAGATTTGAAGTATATGATATATCACTTATGAGCTCACCGACGTAGCCTGTCAAGGGACTAACTGCTTTGCATATGCAACTTCCTCCATTCAAGGGTGCTCTGCAAAGCACTTCCCAACATTCAATAGTGCGTTGGTCAAATGGGAGCGAAATTATCATTGTTTTGGAATATCCAAATGGCCAATGCCTTCTAGAAGAGTCAATATGTGTCAAAATTTGAATCCATGTGTCCATCTAAAACCTCTAATATTGGGAACATGTCTTGCCTATTATTAGAAAGTCATTTATTGAGAAACTACCTTCAGTTTCCCTATAAATTGAGAACAGATCCTAGTGCTAGGGAAAGAAGAAATATGGTAAAGAAATGTTGTTGGATTCTCAATTGAGTGTGTGATAAGAGTGATATGTTGCTGGTGAGATGTTTATTGTGATGATGTTAGGATATTCCGACACATAGGAAATAGTTAAGAATAACTTAGTCTAGTGTAGATTTAGGTAAAGTGTGTTTCTTTACCATGTACATTTGTAACTTATAATCCGACGGTCATGATTTGTAGTGATCCGACGGTTATCTCTCACCTTGGTATTAACGACACTTGATCCGTGGCTTAACACCCGATTGGTCCATGATCTCTATTTAAAGAGCATGGAGGGTCATTTGTCCGGTAGCCATTTATGAGAGAAACATATGTAAATTTTCTTTTATATTAATAAATTCCCTAAAGTGGCCGCGTTGGCTTAGGGTGTGGATTGTTTCCCTCTTTGAGGGTTCTAACCACGTGATTATATTGGTGTACTGATTTGTGATCTGCTTGTGAGCGATGACCTTTGGTTCTTGATCTATGGAACTTACCCTGTAAATTCCTACAGATGAGGCTGTCATAATGCTAGAGCTGGTGACATCAAATCGATCGCTGGTTGTAACCTCCCCCTTCTATCCATTAATAAATATTGCTGCTCATTTTCCCATATATGTATCTGGTTATGTTTCTACTTTTCATATGATGGATTAGTAATTGATATATATGTTTCATGTTTAATCAATTTAACTAATTAAGATAAATAGGCATATGTATATTGCAATATCTTTGATGTTTGGTTTTTATACTTGCAGGAACTAGTCTGACGATCTAAGTTGGATTGGAAGCTACAACAAGAGAAACAAAAGGAGATTAGGAAGTGCTTGGATCACAAGTAAGTTCCTCTATCTTTTTGTGTGTCTATTTACTCTTAGAGAAAGTGTCTGCAAAGTCTTTGATCTGTTGTTCTAAATGCATAGCACCACATTTAGGGAATGTGTTTTATCTGTAATTCATAATTTTGCATAACAAATTGGCGACTCCACTGGGGAGTTTATTTATCATTCGTGGTGTTTTTTCCTCTGCTTATCCACCCAATAGAATCTATTTTCAATTATTATAATTTTGAATAAAAGAATTGCATTAGAAGTGTGTTTAGTAGCTTGAATTTTAAATCTCTGCTACGCACAACACACTGTTGGTCAAGACACAGTGCTTTGCATTGTTATAGCATCATTTTCCACCTTCATATGCTTGAAGATTGACACTTTGGCCTTGGGCACCCTTTCCCCTTAGACTTTACTATCTTCATAAAAAACAGTATCTTAAAACCCATACGCGACTCTGCCCAGACTTTTTCGTGTTAATACGCAAGTCCATTCTTAGATATCCGCGTATACCTTTTTAATCATTAAAAAATATATATTATTCCATATTTTCGAGGCATGGTTGATGGTTATTCTCGTAATTCAACCACCCCAGCCCATGGCCTAACTGTTTCCAACTGCAGAAACTAAGTTGAGGGAGTATAAAAGCCCCTCATGTGCATGGCCTAAGCGAGGGAGAAAAATATAGATATTATACTCTATTGGAGCCCTATTTCAATTCTGATATTCCCGTGCCTCCTGCACTTCCCAGGTATATTCAGGAAACCCTTGTTTCTTTGAGATTCTCAGCATCTTATATGACATCTAGTGTGCACACCCCTTGGAATAATTATTGTGAGGCTAGGGCTGGATGGATCCAGAGGATGGTATGCTCGAAGGCCGTGGAAGGATTGAGGTGATCTATCCATGTTTCTATTACTGTACGTGCCATTTATAATAAGAAGAACCATCTTATTCCTGATATTCACGTGTTTATATCTCTTTATATATGTGTAATGATCATTAATTGAATATTTAATATTGTTTTTATGATATTATGCATGAGTTACAATAACATCTAGGAACTATATATGCTGTACAACTAGAGTTTCATGTTCGTTCTTTCTTGATTTTCAGGTTGCGAAGCATGAAGGGTTAGGCTGGGGGTTTGCACCCCACGAGATCTACATCAAACGTGGGACTTTCGAGTAAGTTGCGCAACTTGTTATATCTACTTTTCAGTATAAAAGATAGGTTAGGTGAGTCCTTCTTGAATGGTATGCCCCCAATGTATGAAGGTTGTCGACCCAAAAACCTTTAGGGTATTCTATCCTGAAATAGGAATGTCGACTCCACTAGGGATCACATTTTTGTGATTTCCAATTTGGGTTGTTTTATCTGTCTTGTAGGTTCCCAATAGTTTCTATCACTTTTTCCAGTTCAGTAAATCTTTTTCCAATCAGACTGAAGACCTGGTCTCTTGATCAGGCTTGACCTTTTTTGTTTTTCTTTATTTATCTTTCCATACGCAGTTTTTCTTCTGCACAGTCACATATACATGCTGTTTTTTACAAAGGGACCCATGTATACGTGAGTTTCCTTTGTCACAGTCGCGTATACACGCTTGTTTCTAAACTGCAAAAGTGTGTATGCCTGGGTAAAATTTGAAATTTTTCGTTTTAAGCTTTTATGGTCTTGTCTGCCTGTGGTGACCTGTTCCTGCAGTGTCTTTGATGTCTCTGGACTGTCTCTAAAGTGGTGTTATCTCTATTTATCTCTTATTTTTGTGAAGACCCACCCATTTGGTGAAATATTTGTTTGTTGCGTTTTCAATTCTGGCTTGAGCACCAAGGTCTTTTCCTGAAGATTCTTGGTTGTTTTGAGTATTCAGGACAGAGAGCTTCTGCTCACTTACTCTTTCCTAACCTTATGTATTACTTCGCATTTTGATTTTCGCCTATTTGGTGTGTTTGGTTTTCTTGATTTCATAGGTTGGTTTTGTTGCAATTTTCGAAGGGTCTCTTATTGATTCTTTGGAGTTTTTGTTCGTTGCAATTTTATGCTATTGTGCTAAATTGATTTATTGAGTTTCTTGTCTTCCTTTTACTCATATAAGTCCTGCTCTGAGAGTAGTGTGGTTGGATTTGGGCATTTTATTCAGGTTTTCACTCGAAATTCAAGTTTGCTTGACTCAGTTACTGGATAGCTCCATTGGTCTTCTTGAAATCTCTTTTTCTTATAAACTCAAAAGCCCAAAAACATTTTGTTTCCCGTTGCTTTTGTTTTCATTTTGTTTGATGGTTTCTTTTCATATTTTGAAAGCTTTGTTGAGTGTCTAGTCTCTGGCTCTTGAATTTATTAAGAGGGGATTCTTCTTTTGATTTCTTTCTCTTATGTCAAGTATGTTGTAATATCCCAAAATAGGGAATTTCTACAACAATAAGAACACCTTAAGATGTTCCAAAGTTGGATATAGTTCATATGATGTGTTAAAAACACATAGATATCAATTAAAGTCACAAAAAAAACTTATACTTCATTTTCTAATCCAAAAGTTGGGGAAAAGCAACAAAATAAGCCCCAAAAAAGTTATTCCCAGGTATTTGTGTAATAAAAGAGGAAGATAATAGTGGGATACCTTAGATTATGTCCTATGGGACTTACATGCCAAATGGGAAAAAAAAAAAATCACTCTAGCTAAGTTAAACAGATCTCCCGGTCTCGATATGGCTCAAAAAGGCCCAAACCCCATGACTTAGCTTGTGCAGAATTTACTGAAGCATAAATAGCATGATTTGATGAGGTTTTATGATGTAATATAATGGAAATAACAAATATGGAGTTTATTACATCATATCATGGAGAAAAATGGAGAAGAAGCCTCTTTTACACATTATAGGAATCACCCAACAAGGGTTTCATGAAGGTACAAGTGAAAAATGTTAGATCTATAGATACGGATCTGAAAAAGGTAGTATAACTGAAGCTCTAAATACATACAGCTGAAAAATACAGAAAATGAAGGAGAATCCTTCTTACAAGGTTTCCGGGAGAAGGTTTGGCTTTTTCCCTGAGAAACAAGCTCAAGATTGAGGGGATTGACCCTCACACTGCAAAATTGCAAGAAATGACGCAGTTCCTGCAAAGGACTATGCTGTAGATGTTGGGAGTACTTTGGCCAAGTTCCAAGATGTGCAATACTGCTCCGGTATGCTCCCTCACTGATCTCTCAAAGGAAACAGAGTTTCCTCCTCTGAAAAACATGTGTTGGAAGTGGTGTTGTGGACCCTCATTACAACACCCTGCAACACAACATTATACTGCTTTAGAAATAACGTTTTAGCTGAAGGAGGATGCTTGGCCTCAAGCCTGGATGTGAGGAAAATCAGTACACTCCTTCAAGAGGCTTCTTAGGAAAGGAGAAGGATTCCTTGTTGGAACACCTAATCCTACATGGGTAGGTGTGGAATGCAAAAAGTCACAATGGAGTCCAAGTGACCTTGGAATATGAAACCAAGAGTCACACCATTGTACTATAAATGTACATCATATGTATAATGGAAAATAAGAAAGCCTCACGCTTATCCTTCATTGTGTTGAGTCTCTTGTGTGTGTGTGCTCATCTTCCTCATACACCATGTGTGTGCTTCAACATGGTGTTTAACATGGTATCAGAGTGGGCGATTGCTGGCCCTGCTCCAAATTGAGTGAGCCATTTGTGTCTATGGCTTGTGTATATCTGCAAAACTGTTGGCATTTTTGCAGCATTTAGAGAGTTTTTGCAGCAGTGATTTTGCAGACATTTTGCAGCATTCAGAAGTGTATTGAAGAGGAGCAGCATTCAAAATCCCAGCATTCAGAAATTGGCAGCAGTCAGGCATTGATTTTGAAGAGAAGCAACACTGCCCATCTGAAGGTTTTCATTCTCATTTTTCCTGCAATTTCTATTAATTTCTGCATTGAAGAGTTGCTGGAAAACACTGTTTAAAAAGGGTTTCTGAGGTAGAAGTTTCTGGCTTTTTAATGGAAAAGAATTTTGAGTTTTTCTGCTGCTGAGCTATTGGAAAAATTTCTGGGTTTTACTGCTAAAATTTTCTGGAGAATTCTGCATTTTTAAAGTCCATTTTCCTGGAAAAATTTCGAAGTTTTATTGGCAATCTCTGCAAATTTTTCTGCGGTGTATTACTACTTGAAATCCTGCATTTCTGAAGAAATTTCTTGCTGCTGCTTTAAAGTCTGGAGTCTCAGTTTTGCTTCTCTTCTGCTGGAAAAATCATTTTTGCAAGTCTACATGTTCCTGAACTTTATTTCACTGTGTATTTAGAAAAATCTGCTGCTGTTTTTAAGTGGAATTCCTGCTCTACTCTGCTATTTCGATTTAAAAAATAAAATAAAAATAAAAAAAAAATTAAAAAAAAAATCTCTGCAAACCCTTGGCCTTTCGACCCTCTCTTCATTTTCAATTCCTCTTCCCTACGCCATACGGCTCAATTCTCACACTACACCGTCTCCCCTACATTCAAACTCCCGCCACATCTACAATACTGCCCTTTCCAATACGCTCCACACAACTCCCACCACGCGCTCCCTTGCCTCACGCTGCAATAGCCCCTCTCCTCTCCCACGAGCTCCCTCAAACCGGCCCCTCCCTGCAATTAACATTCAACACTCAACACTCATCCCTTCTACTCACAACCTCCTCGCTGCACAATCTAACATCCCCTCACTGTTTAACACCCCTCTGCTTACATGCTATTCAACTCTGTCATATACGCTCAACCCGCCCCTTTGTTTTTCCCTTACCCATCTCTTTTCAACGGTTTTTTTTATTTTTAAAATTTTTTAAAACACCGCTCACTATAATACCTTACCCACGCTCTCCCATACCATACCCACGGTCTTTGACTCTCCGCCTACCCATTCTACGCACATACACACCATTCTCCACGGCCTTTGGCCGGCCCTCCTTTTCCCTATCTCTCGGCCTTAATACACTCCCACCTCCCCCTTCCATTTCGATTTTTAAAAAAATTTCAATTCGCACTCCCATTTAATTCACCTCACCATGTTATATATATTACATTAAACCCCCACCCTTTTTAAATTCCCCTTTCCATTTTAATACATTAAAATCCCCACCCTTTTTAAATTCCCCTTTCCATTTTAATACATTAAAATCCCCACCCTTTTTAAATTCCCACCTTCCATTTTAATACATTAAAATCCCCACCCATTATCCCATCCCATCATTAATTCCCTTCCGTCTCTTTTTAAATTTATTTTAATATAAGCCTTTTCCCATCCCTTTAAATTCGTTCCCCCTTTTCCCATATTTCATTTTAATTTTTTTTTTAATTAAAACCCCCCACCACCATATAATTAATCCCTCCCCCACCATATAATTAATACCCCCCTCCTCTTTTTAATTATTTTCCTTCCCATTTTAAAATTAAATTCCTTTTAAACTAATTCCCTTCATTTTAATTAAATCTCTTTTTTAAATTAATCTCTTTTCCCCTCCATTTTTTATTAATTAAAAAAAAAAAAAGCAGCAGAGAGAGAGGAAAGAGAGGAAGAGCAAAGAGGAGGAAATGAACAGCAAAATTGAGGAAATGGCATATGAGGAGCACATAGACTGAATACATAGAAGAAATTGAGTTTTACATTGTGATTTGTGGCATTGACATAAGGGTGATTTTTTTGAAGAAATTGACATTTGAAGACAAGTTTGGCATCATTGAAAACAGCTCTTTGAAGGAAAATTCAGCTGCCTTAAAGAGTCCTTGCATAGTGTTTTCAGCTGCACATTTACAAATTATTTTTGCAGAGATATTGACATTGTATTTTGAGTGGAATTTGCCTCTTCATTCATAGTTGGAATCAGTGAATTTGAGTTGTTGATGTAAGTCATTGTTGATTTCCCTCCATCATTTGAGGAGCACACTTTGTACTTTGAGAATTTCTTGAGTCATTTGTATTTCTTGTTACATTGTAAACGGGTGCATTCTCGGTTGAAGCCAACACCCTTTCATTTGTTGAGCCTAATTTGTTGAAAAATGGCTAAAATCAATGAGGCATTAATGTTGTTGAATGACCTCATTCATTCAAATGTTGATGATGTGATAAGAATGAGCAAGAATGCTCTTTGTAACATTCAGAGTTGTTTGCAAGATGCACAAGAGAAGATCGAGTTTTTGCAGTTGGAATCTCAGCTTCAACAAGATGAACTTCACCAAAAGAGTCACCATTCTGAACCTGTTTTTGTTCAGAAGATTGAGAAGGACTCTCATCAGAAGCAAGTCAGTAAAGTTGAAGTTGATTCACATTCAGTTCATTGTACTAGAGCAGATGTACATGCAGATGCAGCCACTCAGCCTGCACTTCCTAAGCCCATCATCAGACCTTGGGAAGAGCTTGTCCACAACAAGCACATAACTGGTCTTGGATATGATAAGGATGTGTCCTTTCATATTCCAGACTACACAAAGCCCATCATATTTCAGAGTGCCAGATTCTTGTATGACAGTTCACCTGCAGCTGTTCTAGATCCTATTCCGCTTCCACAACAACATATTGAGAAATGCCAACACTGTGATCGAGTTGGCCATATGAAAGATCACTGTTTTGATCTTCATCCATGCAAGCACTGTGGTCGGCACACCCATTCTTCAGACAGATGCTTCAGACACAAGCCTCCTGCAAGAACCAAGATTCATCTTGGATGGATCGTTTCGGCATGGGCATCGCCACCAAGAACTCGATTCTTATTATTATGTTAGAACTTGTTCACGGATACCGAGCAACTTGCAGTTGAGTTTTCGCCATCATCTCACCTTGTCCCTGACAGGGGGGAAAATGGTGGTCATGTACAAGCTTCGACGACAGATCAAGCGAGCCTGAGCCACAATCTCTCATTCCATGTTCAGAGTTGTAGCCAGCAATTCAAGCGAGCCTGAGCCACAATTCGTCATTCCGGATTCAGAGATGTTGCCAGAGACACATATGCCCATGAGCATACCTTCGGTTGGTGGATAACCTAAAACCATCATTTTCAGTTGGTGGATAACCTAAAACCATCATATTTGGTTGGTGGATAACCTAAAACCATCATTTTTGGTTGGTGGATAACCTAAAACCATCATCTTTGGTTTGTGGTCATCCTAAAACCACCTCTTTTTTCCAACATTTTCAGAGAGTTGATTCAGCCAAGTGTTGCCATGCATACTTTGCAGATTTGTATTACAACTCTTTTCTTGGACTCACACATACCCCTTCGGATTAAGGGGGGATGTTGGAACACCTAATCCTACATGGGTAGGTGTGGAATGCGAAAAGTCACAATGGAGTTCAAGTGACCTTGGAATATGAAACCAAGAGTCACACCATTGTACTATAAATGTACATCTTTGTATAATGGAAAATAAGAAAGCCTCACGCTTATCCTTCATTGTGTTGAGTCTCTTGTGTGTGTGTGCTCATCTTCCTCATACACCATGTGTGTGCTTCAACATGGTGTTTAACATTCCTAAACAGGGAATCCTTGTGCCAAGCAGCACAGCAATCTCAACTAAACAATTGAAGAAAGTAGGATAGTCTCTCAGACCAAATCCAAAAATCAAATCATAAGCATAAACTTGTTATGGTTGCCTTGCCCTCCTTTTAAACATGAGTGAGCCTTATTGCCTTGGGCCCCACTCATTAGGGTTTCCTTCACCAAGGAATCTTCCTCCCACTTGCACTGCGCTGTCTCTATGGATGATCTCCTCCTCTCATACCTGCACTGTTGACTTGGTCAAACTTGACCTTGTCCACCTGCATTTGTCCCTATTCACACATGAGAGTGTAAAATCCAGCTGCTACCTTGATCCCTTTCCACAGCATGAGGGATTTTATTCATATTTTTATTATGCATGGGCCTCCTTACCCATTTATTCATCTCCTAAGTGATATCAACAAAATTTAATATTCCAATTTGCTACATGAAAATTTTGGAATATTACAGTCCTCCCCTCCCAAATGTTCCTTGTCCTCAAGCAACTGTAAGGATAGAACTGAAGAGTTGCCTCCCAAGGCATGGTGACTGAAATGTATTGGGAAAACACCTTTCCCCGAGTGGATCCTCCATCATACAAATCATGTACTGGAAACATGGTGAAGAATGTCATATCAACACAATGCATCCATACTCTTTTCTTCTCCATGATGCAAGTATCCTGCCACATACCCTTAGAAAAAGGATGATGCCCAAACTCTTTCAAGAGAAACCAATGTATCCAAGCCTCCTGCTGCCTAGTATCATATATTTGCAAGTAGCTTTCCAGCTTCTTGCTCATCATCCACACCCATCCATCCACATGTGGGTGCCTTCCATCATGTTCTTCCTTAGCACTCTCCCAAGGAAGACTATGATCCTCCCAAATCAGATTTCTGCTTTTTCATTTCATGGGATGTTGGAAGGAAACTCCTTGGAGATCTTCTAGAGAAGATCTCTCATCAATGTCCTTCTTGAATCCATAAGGATCCAAGTGTGATGAGGAGAAAATCTCCCCAAACTATTGAAGAACTTTGCACTCCATGATGTGTTGAAGTGCACCTCCCATGAGATCTCTCCATGAGACCTTCCCATAAATGGCCTTCCAAACCCAATAAGGTTTTGGATCTGCTGCAGGTAGAAGTTTCTCTTTGAGCTGGGGAGTTCTCATTGAGAAAGGGTCATTTAGAAAGGAGAAAGGGTTTCTCATTTCAAGATGTCTACCATCTATCATTCCATCCACCATTGCTTCATGAATGAAGCTGCCATTTGAATGCTCCCATAAATAATGGGTCCTCCTTTCTTCATCACTGCTCTTATACAGCGTAGTGCAAGTCTTTTGCTCTAAATCAGCAGTATATAATAATGAAGATCCCTCCATAATATTTGTTGAAATGACAGGAGATGGAAATTTAAGCATACCTTGGTAAAATGTGGAAGCAAAAGTTTCTCCCTCAACTATGTTGGCTTCCTTCAATGCTGAACATGAAGGCTACTCCTCCAAGGTTGTGACAGCGCTGGTACATGCTTCCTCAAGTGGTGGTGAGGATCTCTCTTTTTCTGATCTTCCTTCCCCAAATCTCCTAATCAGCTTTTGAGAAAACTCAGCAAGAGTAGACACTCTTGCATGGCTCAAATGGTTGAACCACCAAGTGTTTGCTTCATCTTCAAGGTGTAGCGCTGCAATTTCTACAACCTCTCTCTCTCTACTACTAGATGTAGTAGGAAGAAAGCCTCTAGTTTCATCACCGAAGCTTGTGCTACACATGTGAGTGATCCATCAAAAGTGGGCAATAAAAATCTATTGCCTCTAATCATTTCATGGCTATAGAGTCTCCTCTCTTCTTCCAGCTGAATGAACTGTGGTAAAGCTATAGTCTCCTTGAAGGCTCTAGGTTTAGCTTGGTACTCAGTAAGGCATCCACTTATAATTTTAGATTCCAAGTGTCCTTTATGTTTCTTTTCTTCTCCTCTTTGAGAATAGGAAGTGCATGGCTCTTCCTTTCCTTGAAACCCTCTAGGAGTTTCACTGCAACTCTTCATCTGCTTAACCTCCTTGGGGAGGTTCTTCTTGGTTCTGAAAAGTGATGAGATCAAACTAAGTCTCTTCTTCATTCTAATCTTGCTCCTTTTGATAGCAGGAACTCATAGGCCGAGCCAAATATCATGCTTTGATACCACTTTAATATCCTAAAATAGGGAATTTATACAACAATAAGAACACCTTAAGATGTTCCAAAGTTGGAGATAGTTCATATAATGTGTTAAAAACACATACCTATCAATTAAAGTTACAACAGTAACTTATACTTCATTTTCTGATCCAAAAGTTGGGGAAATGCAACAAAATAAGCCCCAAAAATGTTATTCCCAGCTATTTGTGTCATAAAAGAGGAAAATAACAGTGGGATCCCTTATATCATGTCATATGGGACTTACATACCAAATGGGAGAAAAAAAAATCACTCTAGCTAAGTTAACAGATCTCCCCGTCCCGATATGGCTCAAAAAGGCCCAAACCCCATGACTTAGCTTGTGCAGAATTTACTGAAGCATAAACATCATGATTTTATGAGGGCTTATGATTAAATATAATGGAAGTAAAAAATATGGAGTGTATTACACCATATCATGGAGAAAAATGGATAACAAGCCTCTTTTACACATTATAGGAATCACCCGGTAAGGGTTTCATGAAGGTACAAGTGCAAAATGTCAGATCTGATGATCTGGATCTGAAAAATGTAGTATAAATGAAGCTCTGAATACATACAGCTAAAAAATACAAAAAATGAAGGAGAATCCTTCTTACAAGGTTTCCGGGAGAAGGGTTGGCCCTTTCCCTGAGAAACAAGCTCAAGATTGAGGGGATAGACCCTCACACTGCAACACTGCAAGAAATGACGCAGTTACTGCAAAGGACTGTGCTGTAGATGTTGGGAGTACTTTGGCCAAGTTCCAAGATGTGAAATACTGCTCCAGAATGCTCCCTCACTGATCTCTCAAAGGAAAGAGAGTCTCCTCCTCTGAAAAACAAGTGCTGGAAGTGGTGTTGTGGACCCTCACTACAACACTCTGCAACACAACATTGTACTACTATAGAAATAACACTGTTGTTGAAGGAGGATGCTTGGCCTCAAGCATGGATGTGAGGAAAATCAGTACACTCCTTCAAGAGGCTTCTCAAGAAAGGAGAAGGATTTCTAAACAGGAAATCCGTGTGCTAAGAAGCACAACAATCTCAACTAAACAGTTGAAGAAAGAAGGATAGTCTCTTAGACCAAATCCAAAAATCAAAACATAAGCATAAAATTGTTATGGTTGCCTTGCCCTCCTTTTAAACATGAGTGAGATTTCTTGCCTTGGGCCCCACTCATTAGGGTTTCATTCACCAAGGAATCTTCCTCCTACTTGCACTATGTTGTCTCTGTGGATGATCTCCTCCTCTCATAGCTGCGTTGTTGACTTGGTTAAACTTGACCTTGTCCACCTGCATTTGTCCCTGTTCACACATGAGAGTGTAAAATCCAGCTGCTACCTTGATCCCTTTCCACACCATGAAAGATTTTATTCAGATTTTTATTATGCATGGGCCTCCTTACCCATTTATTCATCTCCTAAGTGAGATTAGAAAATTTTAATATTCCAATTTGCTGCATGCAAATTTTGGAATATTACATATCTTTTGGCGTTTTTATACATAGGGGTTCTGATTTGGAACTAGCTCTGTTGACTGCCAAAAAGTCATTGAACCTTGGTTTCTTTAGAGACTTCTCTGTGCCTTTTCAGATTTAGCATGTTAGGATTTGCATGTCATTGGTAGTTTGCATTAGATGCACATAAGAATTTTTAGTCTTTTTCGTAACTTTTTGAGTTGTGTGAAGTATGAGCATCCGAAAAGAAAATAAAGTGTAGTCTTGTAGAACCTGTGTAGAAATCACTCATCATCGAAAGGAAATCAGTTCATTTGCATGTAGTTTGGTTTTCATTGGTTTCTTTCGTGTCATACAAACACCATCAGCTTCAATTCCACACGCCCTTGACATAAAATAACAGTCAATTAAAATAAGTGCTATAAATAAAAACAACTAGCATTTTTTGGTATTATTGTCATACACCAACTAGCTAGGTTATAGGGCCTTGGATTAGGTGACGGAGAGTTAACTCTCCAACACCGCTGAAATTTTGAAACATAGAAGTTTATTAATGAGAGAAATCCAACACCATTAAGTGGACCGGGAAAGCTCTCCTCTAGAGAGTCAAGCACGAGGGAAAGTACTGGCAGAAAAGATGTTGGAAATACTGAGAGGGGGGGTGAATCAGTATTCCTTTCAATTAGAGCATTAGCTAATCTTCAATTATTATCAGTGTTTGTAAAATGATAGCAGAAAACAAGAGGAACACAAATTCACACGGTTTTTAAGGTGGAAACCCACTCCGGGACAAAAACCACCTAATGCTTTTCTAATAATTCTTTAATATTCAACTCCAATTGAAAATAAAACTCCAAATTCCTAGAATCTAGAAAGAAATTCTTCTCCAGCTCCCACTGGATGGACACTCCAATGCCCGAGATTCTTCATTATTCAACTGAATAGATTCCCCAACACCCAATGAGCTACAACTCACCCTAGCACCACCCTACCACCCTATAGAAGAATAAAAGAAGAATGGACTCCCGTACCAGGGAAAATGGTCCACTTTACAATGATATAGAATGATGTAGAAGAAGAAGACACACTAGAAAATAACCCAAAATATGACACAACCACCTAATGATGATCCTAGACCACCCGACACTACCTCTTCTACTCTTGGTAGATAGACACTAGTACAATTTGTACAATAATTTATTTACAATGACTTAGTACAATGATACCTTTACAATGATTGTATGCAGTGTTGCCCACTTGAAAAATTCATGTGATGAAATTCTTGCTGTTTTTATGTACCTTGGTTTTTTCTCTTTTCATGCTACCCTTTGCTTCACCTTTCTTTTCTTTGCTTCCCTAGAATGTCTGGTCCTTTGCAGCCCTTAACAACACATGATCTAGCTTTTTCTTTGCCTTCTAGAAGCTCGATATTGAATCTGGTGTATCTCTGTTATTTCAGATCCCCAATATTTGATTTTTGGTCCTGTAGTATTCCTCTGATTCATCTTTCCAATACCACAGGTCTAACCCAATTTGGATTCTTCAAGAGAGAGTTATACCCAATATCTCACAATGCCCTAATTATGGATTGTTTCAGAAAAGCAAACTTGTAAGGCATGCCACGTGTCACTATTTCTTCATTTGGCTCTGAAATTGATAGAGCGAAAACAAAATTCTATGAACTATCTACCGCTTTTTATGGAATTCCAATCCGATACTCAGAGAGAGAGTTATGATGATTTTACCAAGGTCACTTCTTTGAGATGAATTTCAGGAGCCTGCAAAAACACTGACTTCCACAGATCATATCTCTGAAAATATTGTACACCTTGATCTGAAATTTTCACAGAAGCTTCCTCTAGACTTTGGCTTCACCTAATAAAAATTTTAGCTTCTGAACCTTCATAGAAGAAAATTTAGAGCGAAAATTCCATGATGACCTGTTTCAGATGGCGAAATCCCTTGCATAAGGAGGAAATGAGGATCACAATTTATATAAATGCTTAGGTTGAGAGGGGCTTCAACAAGTGAACGTGGGAGGGATTTTAGGAGCTTAAAAAATATTAATTATGACTTTTAAATGACCCATGCCATAACCCTATGGGGTTTTAGCTCACTAACTAGGGGTATAAGCTTCAAACATGAATATCTCTCAAACCGTGAAGAATTACGTGGCGTGCCATATATCAACGGAAATATCTCGACAAGTAGAAACCATCAAAAGAATTCTTGAACCAGAATATAGTAATTTTGTAGGTCAAAATTCCCATGCAATATTGGGTTAGCCCCTGGTGCTTCTTGGGTAGACATCAATGGCAACCGTTGATCAACAAAAGAGAGATACCCCCTCTCCTATTTGTTGAATCTTGACCTAAGACCATTCTGCCCAAATATTGATATGGATTGGTTCCCATATTTGCTTATCCTAGGGACCACACAGGTGACTGCGAGGGGGAATACTCGTGGTACCTGAGGCAGACATTGCATCACTTCCATTAGTGCTTCTGGAGGGTGCCCTTGCGAAGCTTGGGGACTTGCACCGAAAAAGGCTGTTGTTAGGAGGTCAACATAATTGTTTCTGTTACCTTCGCTAGTAGGGTTAGGTTGTAATTACCCCAGACTGCTTTTGGGAGGTCCTATTTTTCGCTTTCTTGTATTTTGTTGTCCAGTCCTCATCACCTAGAATGGAAATACCTGAGAGCTGCTTGTCAGGCTGTATCTTAGGGACTTTGTAGAGTGTGCACTTTGCTCCTATATTGCTTAGCTTCATATAGTTTTTGAGTCTAAAAGATCTCTTAAAGTGGCTAACCAATTGCCTCATCGATCGAGGAGGATTTGTGGGTTGTCTCCCGCGAGTGCTGAGCCTTCTTCAAGAAGGCGTAGGAGTAATTTTGAGGGTGAATTTCACCTGGAGTTTTGAGACGTAGCCGAGAGAGATCCTCCGTTAGGGCTAGTTGTTTCTATAGCTGGTTCTGGTGTTGGTGTCAGTGCCGAGAGGAGTGCTTCACTCATCTTGAGAGTTTTATTTCCGGCAGAAGAAGTAGAAGTAGAGGAAGTCCCTCAACCTACTGAGTCTCTTCCATCTCCTCTTCCTGCTAGTTATCCGTTTATCATCGAGTACATCTGACCTGAGTCTCAAAGACTAGAGAGTCATTATCCATCATATTCTCACCTTTTGATGGCCATGACTGGGAACGTAACTTCGGCTGTGAGTGCTGCAAGTATCCAAACTCCTTCTTCAGTTGAAGGAGGAGGCACTATTGCTATATCTACACTTGCTTCTAGTACTGCTGTGTTTGGCTCTGGTCACACCCAAACGTATGCTTCTCAATTTGGTCCCTTTTGTTTTGGAATGCCCACTAGTGGGATTCCTTTTTTTTCCTTTTCTGCTGCTGTAGCTGTATCTGCACCCATATCCTCTATGGCTAGTGGATAAACTTATTTTCAATGGTTCCCCTTTGGGAGTGGGAACATCCCTAATTCAACCCATTCCTTAGGATCTTTTCCTTTCACTTCCCAGACTCAAAGTTTCAATCCATGTTCTGGAGGTCAAGGTTCTACTACCTTTACAGGTTGGAACCCTATTTTTACAGCATTAGGAGCAGGGAATCAGTTTATCATTGGTCACTAGGGGAATGTTCCTTTCCCTTCATCGAGTGCTTATTAGGCTTTTTCTCCTTTTTCAAATGCTTGGAACCCTACCAGGGGGTTTCTTCTTCATTCACTACCTCAATGGGGGGAAATGGTTCGGTTTATAGTAACTCCATGTTGGGAGGGGGTCATTCTCCGAATGTTGGGTCACAAGGATTTTCCTATGGCCCAAAATTTTCTACGAATAGTATTTGGCAACCTGGTGCCTCATCAAATCCAGGTTATTCTTTTAAAAATGTGGGGAATCCATCCCATGGGGGATGGAATTCCTAGGCTCCTCCTCAATTACCGTTTTTGGCAATGTTAAATTTTCCAGATTTGTCAAAATTGACTAATGACTCTATCCGATATAGTCCAGGGTGGCCTCCGGTCCCCACCAAACTACCCTCAGACATTCCAAAGTTTGAAGGGAAGAATGGAGAGGATCCGGTAGATCATATCACCACTTTCCATTTATGGTGTTCATCAAACTCCCTGATTGATGATTCGATTAGGTTGAGGTTATTTCAATGCACCTTAACTAGAAATGCAGCCAAGTGGTATATTGAGTTAACTAGGGGTATTTTTGCCACTTTTGGAGATCTGGCTATCATGTTTCTAAATCATTTTCAGTTTCCTGTCCATTATGTCGCCGGGACTGAACTCCTGGCTAATTTTAAGTAGGACAAGGCAACTCACATTTCTGATCATATTCAGGAATGGCGAAGAAGGAAGAGGCTCATTAAAGCCTATTCATAATGAATTCCTTTTGGAATGGTTTTTGAAATCCTTGCAGCCAGATATTTCTAATGACGTATCCCTATTAGGGGTATTTTCCGAAGAGCAGGCTATTTTTAGGGCTCAACAATTAGAACTGATTTATTCTCAGTCTGGAGTTCTGAATAAAAATTTTCCTGATTCTCCTCACTCCAAATTGGACTTGTCAAAAAATAAACCTTGTCCTCATGGTGATGGAATTATTGGTTCAATATATTGCGGTGCAGCTAACTTGCTTAGTCAATTGCAACAGTTGTCCATACAATCTACTTCTTCTAGTCAGGTTGTGCCTTCAGTGTCAACTCCTTCCTAGTCTTTGTCAATAAATGTTGTCCAAACTTCTAACCCCAAAGGAAATCAACAATCTGAAGGGAAGAAGAAGGGATGGAATAATAAAAAGAAGGGCAAATATGCAAAGGGGAATGCAAATAAATCCAACGAGCATGTTGGTGAGGGTCAAAAGGATAAAAAAGTGAAGTTTCCATGCAAGTTATGTACTGGAGACCATCTCACTCACCTTTTCCCTAAAATTCGGGATGCACAGCGCTTTAGCTCAATAGGGTTCTTCCAGTTCCCAAGCTGTGTTAAAAAACCCTTTTCGCCAAGGGCAGCAATTAGTTGTTGGCGTAAATCAAAATACTGGGGCTCCCTCTGGGGGCACCTAGGAAGGGGAAAACACATCAAACATATATATGATGAGTGCTCACACAGATATCTCTACGAGATCTCGTGATTATGGCGAAGATAAGTCTTCAAAAGCCAAGGGTGTCCCTGATAGTGCTGAGTCACTTCACATTACGAGGCCCACTATTGAGCCTATACCTCAGATGCCAAAAGCATATACAAATGGTATGACGATTAATCCAAATGCCAAGGCCGCCCAAAATTATTCTATTGTAGAAGATCTAGCGTAGAGTCCTTGTGCCATGTCTGCTCTCGAGGTGCTCCAGTCTTGTCCAGCTCAGCGAAGTGCTCTCCTCACTGCTATTGGGGCTGTTGATCCGAAAAACTCTCTTATGATTACATTTGATATGTCAAATTTTAAAAAGAGACCCCCTCATCATATGGATTTCCATATTAGATCGCTTTATCGAAAATTCAATATATTTTGAACGGTCGTAGACGAGGGTGCTTCCACGTGTGTGATGTCTCTCGCATGTTGGAAAGGGATCAGATCTCCTGCAATTATTCCTTCAGCCACTCTTTTGACTGCGTTTGATGGTCATTCTCACAGGCTGCATGGTATTGTCTCGGCTTTGCCTATCTCTGTTGGGGGAAAAACTATTAACATCGAGGTTGAGATAATCGATGCAAGCTTAGACTATAACCTTCTATTGGGGTGAAACTGGATTTATGAGATGGATGCTATTGCATCCTCATTATTTTGCATTAGTTGTTTCCCCCACGAGGGGATTATTGTCATAGTTGACCAACTAGATTGTTCTCCTATAGACACTAATGCATCTACTAACTCAACTATTCCTTTGGTGGATAATACCAAACTGCCTGTTGAGAATCTAGGGGTTGGAATGTATTCTTCTTTGATGGGTACTTTTGATTTTCCGCCTCCTTCCGTTCATATAAATGAAATTTCATCCTCCAAGGCTCCTATTCGAAGAGAGTTCTTTAGAACTCATTATTTTTTATACCCTTGGACCTTACCTTCCCCTACCTCCACATTAGCGGAAGGTCAAGTAGGTGGAATGGCATTTCCTATGTCTGCAGCTGAGATTACTTATAGGTCTATTGTTGACTCTGTAGAATCCACTCCAGTTTCTCTTTCATCAGAGGAATTGGACAGAGATGTGGCCCCGGCTTGGACTCTTATTTCTTCTTCCACCCAGGATTTCCTTGATACCACTCTTCCATATAAATAGGCTATCCTGGAAGCTATGACTGGTATAGACAGACCGTGGGATGATTTGCATCATCGATCTTACTTTTTACCAGATTTGAGTGAAGTTGAATCAAGTTTTCCTAGTCCTCGGTCTTCTGGTCCTGTTCACCCAGTCTTGAACCCTTTAGCACCAACATAAATATTTTCTGAAGGTAACATGGCTATGATTTCTCCTACTATCATGGTGAAAATTTCCAGAAATCCCAACACTATCGAGAATGTTTTCATCGGAGCTGAATGTTCCCTTGAAGAGATTCAAATTTACACTGATATCTTTCAAGAGTTTAGGGATGTGTTCGCTTGGCCTTATGAGGAAATTCTTGGTATAGATCCATCTATTGTCCAACATGAGATCAAGTTATATGAAAATGCTAAGTCTGTCAGGAAAAAGCTTCGTCCAGCCAACCCTAGGAAGGTGGCAACTATCAAAGCTGAGGTGGAGAAGCTGCTCAAGGCGGGATTCATTTTCCTTGTTCCTTTGATAGAGTGGGTTTCGAATCCAATCCCGGTGGACAAGAAACAAGGAACAATTTGATTTTGCATTGATTTCAGAGACCTAAATAAAGCATTTCCTAAAGATAATTATCCCACACCATTCATAGATCAGATTATCGATGAGTGTGCGGGCAATGAGATTTTCTCCTTCATGGACGGTTTTTCTGGATATAATCAAACCACTATTTTTCCTAAAGATCAACATAAGACTACATTTATTTGTCCCTGGGGTACCTTTGCTTATAAGAAGATGCCTTTTGGCCTTAAAAATGCTGGAGCTACTTTTCAGCGGGCCATGTCATATGCCGTCCACGACATCAAACATATTATTAAGGCATACTTGGATGATTTAGCTACTCGTTCTCGCAAGTGAATCAATCATCCTTCTCACCTCTGTAAATTATTTGAAAGATGTCGATATTACAAGATCCGATTGAATCTGAACACGTGTGTTTTCACAGTCACATCCGGTCGGTTGTTGGGATTTATTGTGTCTATGGAAGGGATTCAGATAGATCCCTTCAAGTTTGAGGCAATACTTCTATTGCCTCCCCCATCCTCTATTTGTCAACTTCAAAGTCTACAAGGAAAATCTAATTTTTTATGGAGATTTATCGTAAATTATGCCGAGATTACGAAAGGATTTATGATATTATTGAAGAAGGGAGTTTCATTTTTATGGGATTACTTTGCTCAATGTTCATTCGATGCTTTGCAAAAATCATTGACCTCTGCTCCTATACTGATTCCACCTAATTATAGCAGGTATTTCCTATTATATCTCGCAGCAGCAGATTCTACCATTGGTATGGTTCTGGTTCAGGAGGATGATGCTCTTTCAGAGCATGTTATATACTACCTTAGTTAAGGCTTGGTAGGACCTAAACTATGGTATTCTATGATAGATAAGCTTGCTTTAGCAGCCGTTCATGTTGTATAGTGGCTCAGACATTATATTCTTCTTCAAAAAACTTATGTTTTGGAAACAATCAATCCATTTCAGTTTGTTCTCAGTAGGCGAGTGATTGGGGGAAAATACAATAGATGGATTGTGATTTTGCAAGAATTTGATCTTGAGTTTATGTCTGCCAAGTCCAAGAAATCATTAGTTTTTGCAAAATTAATTTCTGAGTTGCCCTGTGGAGAAGAAATAGATTATGATGAATCCATTCCAGATGAACATCTTTTTCTCATTTCTTCACAGGATCCTTGGTACGAAGATCTCATAGTATATCTTCAAACTGCGAATTTTCCGTCGACTTTTTCAAAAGATGAGCGCCATAAGTTACGTCACCTAGCTAAAAATTACTTAATCATTGGTGACACTTTATACCGTCACAGGGTCAATTCGATCCTTAGACGATGCTTAACTCTCGAAGAAGATGAGGTTGTGTTGAATGATTTCCACAATGGCACTTGTGGTGGTCATTTATCTAGGCTTGCTATAGCCCAAAAAATCTTGCGTGCAGGATAATTTTGGCCTTCAATTTTCAAAGATTGTATGGAGTCAGTCAAATGGTGTCATTTGTGTCAAGTGTATACTCGAAAGATGCGCGCTCATCCAGCTCCGCTCTTCCCCGTTGTCACTGTCGGTCCCTTTACAAAGTGGGGTATTGATTATACTACTTGTAACCCACCTTCAGCTAAAGGTCATAAGTACATTATTGTAGCAGTAGACTACTTCATGAAGTGGGTCGAGGCTATACCCACTTTCGGGAATGACGGTGAGACAATAGCTCTTTTTCTCTTCAATCAGGTCATTTCTCGTTTTGGTATTCCCAAAGAGATTGTCACTAATCATGGCAGTCACTTTCAGAAAAATATGATGGCTGAATTGGCTCTAAAATTAGGTTTCCAGTAGGATCATTCATCTCCATATTATCCTCAGGCCAATGGGTAAGTGGAAGTTGTGAACAAATCCTTGAAGACAATTCTTCAACGGAAAATTGATAAAGCTCGATCCAATTGGCACATTATGCTATATCCTGCACTTTGGGCATACCGAATGTCAGTGAAAACTGCAACTGGTTTTACTTCGTTTCAACTAACTTATGGGTTGGAATCCATATTTCCTATCGAGTGTGAAATTCATTCTCTTAAGTTAGTTGTAGAGCTTCTTCCTAATACCTCTTGTTAGGTCTCTGTAACAAGCAAGATTGGTAAAGTCCGATCACAGAGTTAACATCATTTCAACCAACTTTGGGATTCTAGGATCTAGCCCTCCTGAATCCGGAGAGGGATCTCTCCAATATCTACAAAGATGGATATTGTCTTTGAAGTTTGGGGTGATAATATTAGGCTAGTTATGAAGGCCAAGGGTTTTGTTTGGTTTTCTCGGATGGTTGAACATAGTTGCTGTCTGAGGCGGAAAGATCTATATGCAAATAGGTTCAAAGGTGAGAAGTTGCAAGCAAACAAAGTAAGCTTTGATAATAAAGAAAGATGATGGCAAGTTATCAATCCATTGGGCTATGGAGTCATAAGAGAATTTATTTGAAACGTACAAGTTCAAGAGTAATCTATGGGGCAAGTCATCTATGCCTAAGGATCTCTTTAGAGTTTGATTTATGGAATGGGGTGATACAATAAGAAAGGGAAATAACAGATGTAGAACAAAGAGCAGCCCAGGATCTGGTAAGTACTTTGAAACTAGCCAGCCTTTGACCAGGCACTTAAGAAAAACATAGAAGCAAACTAGGATCTGGTAAGTACTTTGAAACTATCTAGCCTTTGATACACTTCTAATAGAACACAGATTAAAAACGAAGGGAAACTTGAAGGCAACCTTTGGAGCAGAAACTAGTGGGCTGGGACTCACCCTGATCCTCTCCTAGTTCTTCTTTACTTAGTTACTTCCAAGACAATCACAAAGATAACACATAATGGCCTAAGATCTGATAAGTACTTCGAAACTAGTCAGCTTTTGACACATCCTAAGGGAAACAATCAAATAGTTGAGCAAACAAGAAAGGGACTCAGGGCTAACCTTTGATTTCCTCAATTCATTCCTTACACAACATATATGAAAGTAACATTTAAAAATAACATTCAGCAGTGACGAAAAGATGAGGGAACGCCAACATCTCTGTGCTTAGACCGAATTAAATCATTTCTAAATAACACAATTAGAAGAAAACATTGGGATAAAGATTTTTCAGCCAGAGAAGGTCACTGATGTACAGCAAACTCTAACACTGTTTAAACTGTTCTTTATAGTGGAAAATAGAAACAAATTGAAAACAGAAATAAAATGACAAGTTACAGTGAGAATAACATCACCATCAGCATAGACCAGGATCCCATAAATCAGCTTGTATTGATTGCTTCAAACCGGTTACAATCTTCAAATCCAATGTTTTAATTCACCTCTCTTCACAACCTAATCTATCTGTTACAAGCAGAGCTCCAAGGGCCCATGAAACCACTATTTACAATCAAGAGTTTTCCACTCAGAAACAGCTACAGCGCTTCAGCAATTACATTGACAACCAACTAATCCAACCCCTCACTCATCTTCTTCTGGAGTATTTATAGAAGGATGAGGAGGTGAGATCTGATAAAAAGATCTCAAATACAATTAATGCAGAATTAATGTCTTCCTGGCCTGGGAGGCTCGATGAAGAAATTATACAGGTGTTCCACAGCATTAATGTGTTTACGCTTAAGAAATAAACTCGGAAGGAGCTCTTGTTGACCTTTGAGGCTCTGCGTACTGTTAGGGTTACTCTGCAAACATTCTGTCATTAAATCTGGTGCAGAAATGACTTCTTTGGTTGTTCCGAGGCATAATATCTGATCTTGTTCAATAAATTCGGCCTCTGACTGAGCATTATAAGGCAATAGGTGGCACTGTGGTGGTTGAGGAATCAATTTGCCTCAAAGTATGGCGGTGGAGGCAACGTATCTGATGAACACTTTTAGGTTTTGCTTTAATCTGTGTTCTAAGCCAGGGATTAGGCTTTTGATAACCGTCTTAGCCGTAATCCCCGCCAATCTATCCACAAAACTGCTGCTCTGGTTCATTCTGTCTTCAAAATCCGATATTCTTCTCTGCGTTGATGTTGACGGCATTCTTCAGGCTTTACAGGGACGTGTAGAAACCAAGGCTCATGAAACCTCGTTGATATCATTGTTCTTCACCCTGCGGTCGATACTCTAGATTAATCAGAAGGACGGGAGTCGTCACCCTCAACCTTCAGATTTTTACTAAAACACGGCGAAAGAACCTTAACACCTGCAAAATACAATAAAAATGACAAAATCCTGCGTTATATGGGCGAAACTGCATCGGAGGGCATGCGGAAAAATGGAGCAATCGGAGCCGTTGATCGTATTGCGATCAACGGTCGGGGGCGTTCTGAAAAGTCAGCGGAGAAAAAGGGAATTTGTACAATGGAATCAGGAGAATGAATGCAAGCCATCGATCTACAGAGATCGACGGCGGAGATCGAATCTTGGCCGCGCGATGGATGGATTAACGGGCGCATAGGAATGGCGATTAGCAACCGTCGGATGGGAGGGCCCAGATCTGACGGCAGAGGTGAATCCCGCTGCGGGGTTATGGGACGATAGATAACGCGCGGGCAAGGTGAAAGGATGGCGGTTTTGGAAATGAGGTGGAGGACACGCGTCGGCCAGCGTGTGGAATCGCTGGCCGACGGGATAAAACTGCCATTCGAAGAAAGGTGGTGCGGGATATATACCATGGTTTTTGGAAATGAGCGTGGGGGGAAGGGGGGTCCACCAGGTGTGAGGTACTCCGCTCCGTCGGATCTGGGGAGCAGATCGACGGATGGGAAGGCTCGGGGCAATAAAATACGTGGTTTCATATTTCACACCCAAACCTTATAAAAGATGGGTTTTTTGAACGTTTCAAAGGAAAAGGGTGGAGTGGGGACCACGCTTCGGTTTAGTGCCTCAGGACTTGAGCGGCCGGTCGTGGCGCTCGGGCATGTGGAGGAAGAAAAGGCAGGGGCTTAGCCCAAGGGGCTAGGAACCAGCGCACAGAAAAAAGGCATTTTTACATGATTTTCAATGATTTTTGAAAAAGGAAAAAGGTTCCGATAGGCTAAAAAAGTGGGTTTTTAACCTTAGGAAATGAGATTAATGAGGGGATAAGGAATAACATATGGTTTAGTGGGGTTTTTATGGATGAAAGGAAACTGAAGAAATGAGGGTAAGATGAAAGCAAGGGAGGGGAAAAAGGAGGAGGATGCATCAATATTTGATTTGGATTTTTATGGAACATCAGAGACTGAGAGAAGGAAAAGTATGGAGAACCAACCAGAAGTTCATGATCTTACCAACAGACTTCAAGCACCAACAATTTTCAGGCCTGAATTTGTTTCTTTAAGGCTGCAAAGAATATTTAGCCACCAGCTGATATAGAAAAATATAGGTGGCTAATAGTGGCTCCACTTGGGGATGGTGCCTTCTTGAAGGCATCAAGAATTCAGACTTGATTTCTCTGTAATGATGACTGGTGCTTGACCCTTAGCTTGCTCTTTCTTTCCTTTGACAAATAATATTAGTCATGAGAGAAAAATGAATTTCATCAATACAACCTCTACCTACCCCAATCCTACTGATCTAACATTTTTTCTTCATCAGAGTGCACTTGGATTGGCAAACTCTATTCACATATTTTATTCTTTTGAAAGCAGGAAATATAATCTATTTCTACTCCTTATTTCTCCCTGAACTCAGATTAAACAGTTGAGCTCAGATGTTTCTCTACCTATTCTACTGTCTGTTGGGATTAAACAGTCCAACAAACTTTCATTCTCTAAATTCTACAACAGAAATTTAAAAATAGTCAAGTCAAGATTGAGCTGTTTGACTTGCTATGATCTATGGCATAAAGACAAGTTGCCCATAGATTATTATTTGCAGAAAATATTAAATCAAAACAGAAGGCTTAAGATCTGAAAATTTCCTATCATGGCCTTCTCTCTTCCCTTCAGCTCTATTTTTTCTTTTTCTTTGAGCTATCTTTATTTTTCCTCTGGTTCAAGTTTTGAGCGAATTAGAACCAGGTCTTCTCTTTTATGACTCAGAAAGTAAAATAGTTTTGAGTCATTCTTTTCTTGGAAATCTTGGTTCAGATTTTGAGTTGGTTTGAACCTTAATTTCTACCCTAATCTATCTACTGATAAGCCAAGATTAAACAGTTTGGCAAATCAAATTCGCTACCCTATCAGCAGAAAATTGAAAGCTAATTAGCCAAGATTAAACAGTTTGACTAATTAGAAGTGTGTTTTGAGGAGTGGCATTTAGGCTTGCACACTTTCAGATTTATTTCTCTTTTTGGCATGGGGCTTTGCCTTTCTTGTTTTCATTTCTGCCCTCTTTTCTTTCTTTCTTTGTTTTTGTATTTTTTGATTTTTCATAACTTCAAACGCAATGGTGGATGAAATATTTACATCGGAAAAAAGGTAAAAAAGGCTTCAAACATGAAATAATTTAAGAAAGGTAATGCTTAAGCATCCTTCCATTGACATGACCCCCAAACAATTCTGTTCCATTCAGCTCTTGTAAGAAGAATGCATTGTTTCCAGCAACTGAATGAATGGAGTAAGGGCCAAGCCACAGATTGTCAAATTTACCATGTTTTCCCTTGTCCTCCCTCTTTGAGTCCCACTTTAAAACTTTGTCCCCAATCTTGAAATTGTTGGCCTTTGTTCTTCTGTCAAATATCTTCTTGATATTGTCTTGCTTCTGCAATGCTTTATTGTACACTTCCTCTCTGGTTTGCTGAAGATGAATGGTCTGATTTATTCTTCTGATTATGTCATCTTCTTCAGTCTGCAACTCTTGAATTAACTTCATAACTGGTACACCAAGACTGTTAGGGAAAATTGCATCTGTACCATATACAAGTTGGAAGGGTGACGTACCAATGGATTTCTTCAATGTTAATCTGTCAGCCCACAGTGCATGGATCAGCTTCGTGTGCCAAGACTTCTTATTGTCTTCCAACAGTTTCTTTATTATGTTCACTAAGCTTTTGTTGGAAGACTCTGCGAGTCCATTACCTTGAGGGTAATAGGCTGTGGAGTGCCCCAATGTTATCTGGTATTTACAACAGAATTCCACCATTTTCTTTGACCCAAATGCTGCTGCATTGTCTGTAATGATCTTGGTAGGGCAGCCAAATCTGGAAAGGATATTGGTTTCTATGAATTTTATGATAACCGAATCATTGGCCTGTCTACAAGGAATGGCTTCTATCCACTTAGTGAAATAGTCTGTGGCGGTAAGAATCCACCTGTGTTGGGCAGAGGATGGTGGATGGATTTCTCCTATGAAGTCAAGTCCCCACTGTTGAAAAGGGGCTTCAACAGTAATTGGATGCAGAGGAAGGGGTAATAACTTTCTCTTGCCCTCAAACAATTGGCATTTATGGCAAGTAGTTGTCACTTTGTGTACATCAGGAAAAAGAGTAGGCCAATAGAAACCAGCCCTCAAAATTTTGTTGGCTGTTGACTTCCAGTACAAATGGCCTCCACACTCTCCTTCATGGAATTCCTGCTTAATCTTTTCTGCATCAAACTTAGGCAAACATTTAAGCAATATACCACTAGCATTTTTCCAATAAAGACATTTATCAATAATGCAATAGTTTACAACCTTTAACTTTAGGAATCTTGCCTTCGTTTTGGATAAACCAGGAGGTGTATTTAGATTAAGCAAAACATAAACAATATCAGTATACCAAGGAGAATTCGCAAAATGATCTTCAACAATGGGAGTTGAGAATTCTTCTTGGTCATCCAAAGCATTAATCATATTAATATCAAGAACTTCACAATTTGATTCAGCCATTAACCTAGCTAGACCCTGACCTTTGATGAGCTTAGTGGGTTTTATCTCTAAATCATATTCAAGAATAACAACAATCCACTTACCTCTCTTACCATCTGGATCCTGGGTTAGAATATCTTTAACAACTGAATTTGGGACAAAGGCAATGATGTGTGAGTGAAGGATGTATACTCTGAAGTCTTTCAGAGCCTTTACCAAAGCAAAAGCCTGTTTTTCCATAATGTTATACCTCAAAGGGGCATCCCTCAATGCCTTAATAAAGAATGCAATGGGCTGCTCTTGTCCTTGTGGATTTTTCTGTAAAAGGACAGCAGCTATGGTATGTTCTGATGCAAATGAGAAGATATAAAAATCTTTTGAAAAATCAGGACTTATGAGAACCGGTGTTTTGGTTAACACTTGTTTCACCAGCTCAAAGGATGTCTTTGCTTCTGAGGTCCATTTTACCCCTTGCTCCCTTTTCAACATGTTTGTGATATTCCTAAGGAGCTCAGCCAAGTTGGGGATGAACCTTCTCAAAAATTTTATCTTTCCAATGAAAGACTGCAACTCTTTGATATTTCGAGGATGGGAGATTTGCAATATAGCCTCAATCCTCATGGGATTATCTTTATGCCCTCTTCTGAAATGATGTGTCCAAGAATTTTACCTTCTTGGAGACCAAATAAAGTCTTCTTAGGGTTCAAAGATATCCCAAACCTTCTGCACTTCTCGAAAAATTTTCTCAAATGTTCTAAGTGTTCTTCATCTGTTTTTGAAAACACAGTTACGTCATCGAGATAGATAATGATGAAGAAGCCCAATTCTTCCGAGAATGCTATGTCCATGGCTGTCTGAAAGGTTGCTCCGACATTCATTAAACCAAAAGGAATTTTCACATACACGAAAGTGCCCCATGGTGTAGTAAAAGTTGTCTTTAATTGATCATCAGGGTGGACTAGGACTTGATTATACCCTGAATAGCCATCCAGCAAAGAAATTCTTTTAGACCCCACCACCCTTTGCAAAATATGATCCATCTTGGGTAAAGGGTAGTTGTCTTTTAATGAAGCTTTGTTTAGATTTCTGAAGTCTATACAAAGCCTGATTTCTCCAGTCTTTTTCCTGATAGACACCAGATTAGACACCCACTCATAATATCTAATAGGGACAATAATACCAGCGTCGTGCATCTTCATGATTTCCTTCTTAACCAAAGGCAACTGGACAGGGTTGATTCTGCGCAGTTTTTGTTTGAATGGTTTCTGGTTTTCCTTAAGAGGGATTTTGTGCTGTATTATTTCAGTGTCATAGGATTTAAAATCTTCGTAACTCCATGCAAAAACATCAGAAAATTCTTTGAATAGCTCTAAGTATTTGAGTTTAATGTGAGCTGGTAAAGTTTTAGCCAGTTTGATCAATTTTGGTTTTTCCTCACTGCCTATATTACATTCCTCTACTTCAGTTTCTACAGGTTCCAGTTTAGGTTTGTTGGCAACATCATCAAAATCAAACAGTTCTTCTAGAGGGGCCAAACCCTTGGGCAAACTATCATCCTTAGAATGTAGAGTTTCCAATTCTTCTGTTTCAGGTTTTGCACTTAATTCTGTTTGGTTTCTAAGTTTGGTAGTCTGAAGGTTTATATCTACCAGCTGTGGAGACGGTTCTTCTTCACCAAGAAAATTTTCTTCACTGCAGTCTGTATCATAGTCTGAATCTGAACTATGGGGTTCAAACTAATTTCTGAATTGCATGAAGTCTTCTATTTGTTTATCTCCATCAAATACCTGCCAATATTTCTTGTTATACGGTATAGCTGGTCTGAATTTTATCTGAGAGGTGTCATCATACAACATTGGGCAGGTTCTAGCAGCAAAGGCTAAATTGTGGGCTGCAATGTTTCTTTTCCTTGGGACAAAAGTCAGGGTGGACTCCTCAAATGTTTTCAAAAGATCTATGACATCATTTATATAGGCCCTAAGTCTGGGGTGATTTGCATTATACTCCCCATTAACTTGCCTAATGATTAGTTCAGAATCCCCATATACATTGATTCTCTTGGCACCTACCTTTTTCAAGAGATGCAAGCCTAAGAGAAGGGATTCATATTCTGCTATGTTGTTGGAACACTGAAAGTTTAATTTACATGAAATACACTCTGTACGATTGTTTTCAGTGTTAGTAATCCAGACACCTGCACCAGCATTTGTTTTGGTGCATGACCCATCAAATACATAGTCCAGAGAGGAACATTTTCAGTTTGGTGAATGGGCTTTGTATAATTTGATTCCTCAAGTTGTTCATCGGGTTGAGGACTGTCTTTCTGACTGTCAAGTTTTAAGTTCAAAGGATTGATAACTTGTAGTTCAAGACCTGTGTTTAGTTTGCTAGGGTCTTCAGACACAATAGACTACTCCGGCATTTCATCGTTGTGTTCCTCTCCCTCCGTTTCAGCCATTGATTCTGTTGAAATGATGTGTCCTGTACGTGTTTCATCATTGAACATGATAAAGGAGTCAAGGCTTGTGTTTATAGCATAGAGAGGGGAGTTTTGAGGCCTATCTTGACTTGTCACTGTGTACTGCATGTGAGATTCCCTGTAAAGTCTTCTAGTCTGATTAAAAACAGGGATAGTCGCATAGGTCATGTCCATTTGCATGGTTCCATACTTCGGGGGGACATCAGCCACAACCACATCCATGACTAAACACTTGGCTGGAATTTGGGCTAAGTTAACACAGAGATCTTTTATCAATCCTAGACATTTAACTCTGCTTGAGTCAAAGGAGTATAAATATTTGTAAGGTCTGGTAATTTCAAGACCCAGGCTTTCCATTACAGCTTTTGGCATTAGATTATGGGAAGTGCCTGAGTCATGCATAGCATTGTGAAGAATTTTGTCATGAATGTTTAAGCTTACATAAAAGGGAGGGACAGGACCCTCTTGGAACTTTCCTTCAATCTTTGGACCAAAAATCAGCTCTGGTTGGTCATCATTAAGATTGAGAGTGTCTTCATTATCTTCTAAGTTCAAAGCTTTCAAAATTTTGGACCTATATACATGTTGGGCAGCTAACTCAGTCAAAGGAACAGAAATTTTGATTTTTGAGATTTCCCGTTCGAGGCTAAAAAGGTTTTGACTCTTTAAAGCATTGACTTCAGCCTTGTTTATTGCCACTTTATCAGCGATAAAAACTTGCTGATTTGATTTATCTACAGTTGGAACAGTTTTTTTACCAGGAGTACTAACCGAGGTGCTAGTACTACTAATGTTTGCACTCTGTTTTTCAATATTTTGAGTGTCTTTCTCTTTACCATTACCAGAATTATCAGCCACTGTTTTGTCCTTTTGTTTGATTGTCTTAGACTTGGTTGCAGTGTTGTTTTGAGAAGGTTTGTCAGAGGTTTTATTATTGGGGGTTGGTTGATTAGACCTACTTCTGAGTTCATATTCCCTTAAAGGTTCTATGACAGCGTTTTCCATGTTTTGATAGTAATTGTCATTATCATCTCTTCTGTCATCGTAAGGTGTATAAAGACCTTGTTTTTTATCATAATGAACCTCAAAGTCATCATCATCTACCCCAAATAATTTTATATCATCTACCTCTGTTATATGATCTGTTTGTTCAACCTCACTTAAAAAGTTTTGATGAAAGGGAGGAATGATCTGCTGATCATCTTCCCTGGGTCTGTTTGGATGCTGATTTCTTCTAACATTCTGGTTCTGGTTTTGGTTTCTGTTTTGAGAAGCGTTCTGATTTAAACTTGCTTGTGCTCTCTCTAGAATGCTCATTTTCTTCATCATTTCTTCCATCATTCTCTCCATCTTTGAGCTTGAGGTGGAAGGGGTGGATTCCTCTCTAAAAGATACTCTCTTTTCAGCTTTCATCCTTGCTCTCTTTTCCATGAGGTTAACTTCCACAGAAATAGCACCTCTTTGCATATCTTCAAGGGTTGCAAAGACTCTTTCTCTGAGTGAATATGTCATGTCTGGATCAAACCCTTCAGGAAATTTGTTTAAAGATGAGCCCTGAGGAGGTTTTAGTTCAGGGGAAAGTGCATTATATACACTATTAAATCTGGTACAATAAGCTTGTACACTTTCCCCAGGATTCCTATGGAGATTGTTGTAATCAGCAAGGACTTGGAGAGGGTTCTTTCTCACTTCCCACTTGTTTAAGAATGTTTGATGGAAGGCTTGGAGATCGTTAATACTATGGGGGGTTAAACCTTTAAACCATTTTCTCACTTCTCCCCCCAAACTTTGAGCAAACAGTCTGATTTTGACAGATTCATTATCAATTTCATTTCTGTCAAAGTGGTCATTCATCTTGTCCACATGTTGAGATGCTGTTATAGTATTACTAGCATCATATAATGGAATTTTGGACTGATAGTCCTGTGGAAGATTGACTAATGGTACAGGAAGGACCAAGGGAGCATACCATGTTGCCATGATATGTGGTGGAGGTGGATTTACAAGAGGAGGTGTGGGTTGGAGTGGAGTGGTTTGAACAGTGGATGAAGGATGAACAGAAGTGGATGGAACAGCAGTAGATTGCTGAGCTAATCTTGGATGAGAGACACCTAGATTATGTAAGAAATGTAAATCAGGAGGCGTTTATTCTCTATCCCCAAGGGGTTCACTTGTTCCGGGAGATGAAAGTGAATGCTCAGAATCTAGCTGGTCTAAATCATCAAATGACCTAGTTCTGAATGGGTTCAATAAGTCAATTTGTGATTCACGAAGAGCTGAAAGGTTTTCAGGGACTGAATTAGCTCTTAGGGGTGGTCTGAAAACAGTTGAAAATTGTATCTTAGGAGACTTCCTAAGAATTATTTCTGGGTTATCAACTATCTCAGGAGGATCTGGGTCAGGATGAGCTCTAGTATGAATCTTTTTAGGAGCCACAATGTTTATATGTTTAGACCCAACTAAACAGGAAAAGTTCAACCAGATATGACAATCTTTAGGAGGTTAACCAATCTGTTTTTTACAATTTTTAAATCCCACATTCCTCTAACTGAGTTTGAATGATTTCATAATGATAAGGGTTCTTCCCAGTGGAGTCTTAAGGTCTGTTTAGGATTGTGGAGTCGCCAGGTGGAAAGTCTAACATGTTTTCAAAGGGGTACACTGTCCACCACAGTGTTGGTGACACCTTCCTTTCAAGGATATCTCAAAACACAACAAACTCTAACCAGAGATTGACTGGGAGGGCATTCACCAGATATGTCACCCCTAAAAGAGGATGAGACCTGGAGGCTACCTGGCCCTTTCCAGACTCTGTCTAAGGTATAGGGTAAAACACATCAAAGACGTATACAAGATATCAAAACTAGTGTTTTACTACCAATATGAAATGTTTTTGGTATTTTCTAGACTGTTTTTATTTGTGGTTTAAAAGAATGTCCTAACTCTGCCTCAAAACTTAGCTACGGTTATGAAACAAAGACAGTCTATCCTTATGGCTAAGCTAGCTGATTTTCCAAGGTTAGATAAAAAATCCAAAGGATCCTAGGGCTGACCTAGTTTGTCACTGATTCAATCAAGTTCCATCATGATTACCATTTCTTGGTAGTGCTTGAAAAGGCTGCTTTTGACTCTCAAGATGTTATGAAGATTCTGGGTAAGGGTCCCCAGCGGAGTCGCCAGAAATGTTAGGTCCTGGTGGCTCAGCTGCAAAATAGAACAATTGTCATGGAACCAGAGATTCTGGGTTAAAGTTTCCCCAGTCGAGTCGCCAGAAATGTTAGGTCTCTGTAACAAGCAAGATTGGAAAAGTCCGATTAGAGAGTTAACATCATTTCAACCAACTTTGGGATTCTAGGATCTAGCCCTCCTGAATCCGGAGAGGGATCTCTCCAATATGTACAAAGATGGATATTGTCTTTGAAGTTTGGGGTGATAATATTAGGCTAGTTATGAAGGCCAAGGGTTTTGTTTGGTTTTCTCGGATGGTTGAACATAGTTGCTGTCTGAGGCGGAAAGATCTATATGCAAATAGGTTCAAAGGTGAGAAGTTGCAAGAAAAAGAGTAAGCTTTGATCATAAAGAAAGATGATGGCAAATTTTCAATCCATTGGGCTATGGAGTCATAAGAGGATTTAATTGAAACATTCAGGTTCAAGAGTGATCTATGGGGCAAGTCATCTATGCCTAAGGATCTCTTTAGAGTTTGATTTATGGAATGGAGTGATACAAATAAGAAGGGGAAAAGATAGATGTAGAACAAAGAGCAGCCCAGGATCTGGTAAGTACTTTGAAACTAGCCAGCCTTTGACCAAGCACTTAAGAAAAACATAGAAGAAAACTAGGATCTGGTAAGTACTTTGAAACTATCCAGCCTTTGATACACTTCTAATAGAATACAAATAAAAATGAAGGGAAACTTGAAGGCAACCTTTGGAGTAGAAACTAGTGGGTACAGGACCTCACTGCGATCCTCTCTAATATTTCTTCTTAGTTACTTCCAAGACAATCACAAAGATAACACGAATGGCCTGAATCGATAGGTACTTTGAAACTAGTCGACTTTTGACACATCCTAAGGGAAAAAGACAAATAGTTGAGCAAACAAAGAAAGGGACTCGGGGCTAACCTTTGATTTCCTCAATTCATTCCTTACACAACATATATAGTAACATTTAAAAATACCATTCGAGCGGTGACGAAAAAGATGAGGCTTGGCAAGGCATCTCTGTTACTTGGTAAGATTAAATCAGCTTTCTACGTAACACAATTAGAAGAAAACATTGGAATAAAGATTTCTCGGCCGGAGAAGGTTCTTTGATATACGGTAGGTATTGCGACAACCCATTGTTGTTCTTTACAGTGGAAAATGAAACAAATTGAAAACAGAAATAAAATGACAAGTTACAGTGAGAATAACATCACCATCAGCATAGACCAGGATCCCATAAATCAGCTTGTATTGATTGCTTCAAACCGGTTACAATCTTCAAATCCAAAGTTTTAATCCATCTCTCTTCACAACCTAATCTATCTGTTACAAGCAGAACTCTAAGAGCCCATGAAACCACTATTTACAGTCAAGAGTTTTCTACTCAGAAACAACTACAACACTTTAGCAATTACATTGACAACCAACTAATCCAACCCCTCTCTCATCTTCTTCTGGAGTATTTATAGAAGGATGAGGAGGTGAGATCTGATAAAAAGATATCAAATACAATTAATGCAGAATTAATGTCTTCCTGGCCTGGGAGGCTCGATGAAGAAATTATACAGGTGTTCCACAGCATTAATGTGTTTACGCTTAAGAAATAAGCTCGGAAGGAGCTCTTGTTGACCTTTGAGGCTCTGCGTACTGTTAGGGTTACTCTGCAAACATTCTGTCATTAAATCTGGTGCAGAAATGACTTCTTTGGTTGTTCCGAGGCATAATATCTGATCTTGTTCAATAAATTCGGCCTCTGACTGAGCATTATAAGGCAATAGGTGGCACTGTGGTGGTTGAGGAATCAATTTGCCTCAAAGTATGGCGGTGGAGGCAATGTATCTGATGAACACTTTTAGGTTTTGCTTTAATCTGTGTTCTAAGCCGGGGATTAGGCTTTTGATAACCGTCTTAGCCGTAATCCCCGCCAATCTATCCACAAAACTGTTGCTCTGGTTCATTCTGTCTTCAAAATCCGATATTCTTCTCTGCGTTGATGTTAACGGCATTCTTCAGGCTTTACAGGGACGCGTAGCAACCAAGGCTCATGAAACCTCGTTGATATCATTGTTCTTCACCCTGCGGTCGATACTCTAGATTAATCAGAAGGATGGGAGTCGTCACCCTCAACCTTCAGATTTTTACTGAAACATGGCGAAAGAACCTTAAAACCTGCAAAATACAATAAAAATGAGAAAATCCTGCGTTATATGGGCGAAACTGCATCGGAGGGCGTGCAGAAAAATGGAGTAATCGGAGCCGTTGATCGTATTGCGATCAACGGTCGGGGGCGTTCTGAAAAGTCAGCGGAGAAAAAGGGAATTTGTACAATGGAATCAGAAGAATGAATGCAATCCGTCGATCTACAGAGATCGACGGCGGAGATCGAATCTTGGCCGCGCGATGGATGGATTAACGGGCGCGTAGGAATGGCGATTAGCAACCGTCGGATGGGAGGGCCAAATCCGACGGCAGAGGTGAATCCCACTGCGGGGTTATGGGATGATAGATAACGCGCGGACGAGGTGAAAGGACAGCGGTTTTGGAAATGAGGTGGAGGACACGCGTCGGCTAGCGTGTGGAATCGCTGGCCGATGGGATAAAACAACCATTCGACGAAAGGTGGTGTGGGATATATACCATGGTTTTTGGAAACGAGCGTGGGGGGAAGGGGGGTCCACCAGGTGTGAGGTACTCCGCTCCGTCGGATCTGGGGAGCAGATCGACGGATGGGAAGGCTCGGGGCAATAAAATACGTGGTTTCATATTTCACACCCAAACCTTATAAAAGATGGGTTTTTTGAACGTTTCAAAGGAAAAGGGCGGAGTGGGGACCACGCTTCGGTTTAGCGCCTCAGGACTTGAGCGGCCGGTCGTGGCGCTCGGGCATGTGTAGGAAGAAAAGGCAGGGGCTTAGCCCAAGGGGCTGGGAACCAGCGCACAAAAAAAAGGCGTTTTTACATGATTTTCAATGATTTTTGAAAAAGGAAAAAGGTTCTGATAAGCTAAAAAAGTGGGTTTTTAACCTTAGGAAATGAGATTAATGATGGGATAAGGAATAACATATGGTTTAGTGGGGTTTTTATGGATGAAAGGAAACTGAAGAAATGAGGGTAAGATGAAAGTAGGGGAGGGGAAAAAGGAGGAGGATGCAGCAATATTTGATTTGGATTTTTATGGAACATCAGAGACTGAGAGAAGGAAAAGTATGGAGAACCAACCAGCAGTTCATGATCTTACCAACAGACTTCAAGCACCAACAATTTTTAGGCCTGAATTTGTTTCTTGAAGGCTGCAAAGAATATTTAGCCACCAGCTGATATAGAAAAATATAGGTGGCTAACACCTCTAGTCTCAAAGAACGTCTCTTTCATCTGGAAAATCTTGATGAGTAGCGTCGAGATGCCGCCACGATGAACGAGGCACATAAGAAGCAGGTAAAATTTCAGTACGATAAAGCTGTCAAAACTAGGGTTTTCTTCGACGGAGACCTTGTCTTGGTTTATGCCCAAGATAAGGATGCCCGGGGGCAGTTAAATTTAAGTCTATGTGGTATGGCCCCTTCATCATTAAAAAGGTCCTCAAGAAAGGAGATTATGCCTTGGTTGATTTTGAGGGAAATGAGTTGGCGAAGCCCAGAAATGGGCTCTATTAGAAAAGGTATTATGCCTAGGCCTCGACCTGGCATCTTGCTTTTTGTATATATTTTTGTTTGTTTTTGTACATATCTGAATTTTTGGTCTTTGATGTGATGGTGATGTTTTTGATCTGCTATGGCAGGTTGTGTTGGATGTCATGAGTCATTTTGGTTTCACCGATGGTGCTAGTAGACACACCCAGAACTTGGCTTCCACAGCTTGGGTACTTCATTATCCATCCATTCAGTTGTTAGTTTCAAGAGGTGTCTACATTGGTCCTGATTCAAATAATGTAGCAAAATACACTGCAGTAATTTATCTACTCTTGGATGCAATATCTTTGGGTGTTGATTCGTTGGTAGTTTTCTTAGACTCCCAGCTGGTGGTGTTATAGTTGAACAATACATATCGGGTTCGGGATCCATTTTTGCTCTGATTTTTTTTTAGGGTACGTTTGTTACAAAGATCATTTCAATTTATAACATTTATTTTTATTCCTCAAGATGACAATTGGATGGCAGAATTTTTTGCTAATCAAGCAATTGAATGGCATATTCATCATTCAATACTTTAATCAAGTCATCAAATTCATCATACATTTTCATACATTTGATTCATCACATCATATAAATCGTTGTATATATATATATATACATAGTCAAAATGTTCAAAACATTATACAAAAATCTAGACCCATATTTCCTACAAAATTAGAGTTTATGCCCGATCATGTTCAGTATAAAAAATATAGTACAGTCATCCGGTAAAATCTATATATCTAATCCTGTGGTCCCTGCCCAACATTCGTGTTCCTATAGAACACAATAGCAGTCGTGACACGATGGAATAACCACACCCAATCTCATGTTACTCTGACTACCCATCTCTGGATAGCCTCTGGTAGGTCCTCTACTGCAGACATAGGCACTTGGTGAGTTAAACTCTCCAAGTTTCTCTGAACAACATGAAGGGTTCTGCCAGGGTCTTCAATATCCGCTTCGCCTCTGCGGCACTTATGCCTTGGGTATCCCTTAGGACGGACTAGTCCCGTATCTGTATCATGGTCATCACATAATTTTGTAAGTCATTTGAATCCAATAATAAAAAAGAAAAATTCATTGTTGCATATATTGAAAAAAGTCAAATAAAAATCATATAATAAAAAATTGCAGTCTCACCAATTACACCCCATGCTACACCGGGTGGAAGGACTAAGTCTGGATCACCACGAAAATCCATCCCATCATTAGGATAATCCTCCACGGCGATAAATGTTTCCTCCCACCATTGGAATAACTCGTCATCCCAAGTGGTTCGGGGAACTTCACTTCCCCCCAATCTCTTCATCAAGTCAGCCCACCGGGGTATTCTTGGTTCTCTGGGGCTATTGATAGATGAGATCACTTTGGGTCAAAGCCCCGGAATACTCTCAAAGAAGAATGTCAGTAAAATGGTTCCATACCTAAAATTCTTTATTTTTTCTTTCCGGATAGAAGATAACTATTTCTTCATGTTAGTCAGTAGTATTGTGCACCAGTCAAAGAGGTGAATCAAACATTTGACCGAGATGCTCATCTGTGTCCTCGAAGCATGGTGTAAGGAAGTAGATCCTGCTACCCTGCCAATGGTGAAGAGGAGAATTTTCATATGCAGTTCTTTCAAATATTTGATCGCAATCTGAGTTCCTACTTTTTGAGACCCCTCTACGCAATAGACATGGACATAGTCTTCCACTGTAAGCCCTCCCAAAAGCTTTCCATGTAAATCTACCAGATCTCCTCTCCGAGAGAGTTCGATAATGAAATAAATGTCTTCCACTTCTATACATATGGGCATTTGATCAATCATGAAGCAGTCTTCTTCTAGTTCCCAGTGATCCACCAACATTTGAAGCAACCAGACATTACTTTTCATATTTTCCATTTTAAAAAACTTGAGAAAACCACAATTTTGAAGGATATCGAGCGAAGTTTGATCCTCCATCACATCATTATCGATGGCACTATGTTCACGCTCCCTCCAAGAGATTGACATCCTGAAAAATTCCATTAAATTCTTCATTAGGTTTATCTTTTGCATTCACAGACTGCGCATACATGACTTCCTTTGTGTACAGTCACGTATCATACGCAAGTTCGTCCACATGAACCCCAAGTATGCGCAAAAGGTTTAATCAAAACTAATCTTTCCTATGGTCAAAGATCCAAATTTTTATCCTAAATATGAAAGAAATTGATGAAAAAGATGGATTTAGAGCTTACCTAGCTGTTTCGGTGCAATTTGACGGCTGATTGCTCCTATTTTGAGAAGGGGTTTTTTCTCCAGAGCTCCTTTTTCCACTTCTGCAATGTTACAATGAACCAAAAATAAGGTAAAATGAGTATTTATACCCAGAAATTGATTTTTTTTTTTTAAATTCCGTTATGCTTATTTTTCAAATCTGTCTCAAGCTGAATAACCGTGTTGCTTGTAATTGTTGGGAAAGGTATGTTTTCAGGTACATTTACTGAAGTTGAGATTTTTTTCTGATTTTTTCGAATCCATGACCGCTGACCTGTCATGGCAGGTATATGATTTGAAACTGGCATATAGGTTAGAGAATCCACTTTCCATTGCATTCTGCATGCTAGCCTCCTTTTTTCATCACTTTCCATAGGGTCGATCCCATCATGTCATGAGTACTTAACCCATTTCACTCACCTATCTTTAATCATGACTTGAATGGTAGAGCCTTCCTTTACATGGGCTTCCTAGTTAGTTCCTCGCTAGCACTTGTCAACCATGCTGCACTTTAACTAGGCTCGAGAGTCCTCTTTAGTCCCATCATGACTTATGCGTTGAAGCTTCATTCTTCTTCTTCTTCACTATGATTTTTCTGGTTATTACCTTAGAGGATCCCTTGTGTTGTCAAGTTGTATCACTGCATTGCATATTGGCTACTTGTTTATATTGGCCTTCAGCCAGCTTCATTTAGACTCAATGTTTAAGCCATGTTTTGACCATGAGTCTTTGTACAGGTTGACCATGCAAGCACTCAGCTATCACGGCTTGAAACCTTTTTACCCATGGATGGAATGCTCCTTTGAGTATCACTTACCAGTTTCCACCACCTTGCATTGAGCATAGGATTGTTCCTACCCCAGGAACTAGTGCATCTTTTTCCTGATACTTGTTCTATCCATTGTACTATAGCATTCTTTTATTATTTTTCAGGCTTACTATATGAAAAAGACAAAAAAAAATCAAATATATCAAAAAGAGTGGGAACGGGATATTACTTCATATTTGATGTATTTACAGTGTTAGTTTTTGTCACCCTTGAACAAAGCACACAGATCTATGTCTTTCCTTCATTTGGGATGGTTTTAGTTTTGACATAGGAGAAGCCATAACCTTGTTTCATAAGTCAGTTCTCCCCTGATTGGTTATCTCTTCCAATCATATGGAGAGTTTATTTTTGCCTCCTGCATAGCAAACTTATACAGAGTTATCATTTGCTACCATAATCAACATGAGTCGTGTTTTTGTTCAAGGGAAGTTAAACTTGAGTCGGCCTTTCTGTGGTGTCTCTTGACTTATTTTTCAGTTGGCCTTCCCAGTCTTATCAGTATCTTGTTCTATCATGTCAGATTTCTGGTCATATGCTCGTGATGGTTTGAGGAGTTCTCCATTGACTTCTTACAGGTAGGTTTTGTCTCTTATCGACTATGACACATTTCTCTGAGAGCAAACCTAGAGCCGCACCCTGGCCCTATTTACATCATTGATAGGTGACCTTGTGCTCAACATTTGATCATCATAATGGGTCCTTGATTGAGTGGTTTCCCTTGTGTTCAACGTCAACTTACATTATCACACTTAGGATTCATGCAGTACCTTGATTTCCATTTGACCCTATCAGTGGATATCTCGCCTCTTTGTCAGCTCTCATTATTGGTTGATTCGGAGGGTTTCTACCATGTGCTAGCTTCATCTTGTGCATGTCAGAAACATACTTCGGGTTGGTTCCTTCACTCTACTTCGTCTGATTCCTTCCAAATCTTGTCCTATGGGTTACACTCGTGTTGGACTGATGTGGGATGCCTTAATGCCTTCCTTCCAGTAGATCTTTTCCCATCAACTCTGACTTATTGCTATGGGAACAAGGTCTAGAGTATTTTTGTCAGTACCTTAGGGTCTGTAGTCATCAGTGGCAGATTCTTCGCTGTCAATAGTGAGGATACATTATTTCCTCTTGATTTATAGATTCTTATAGGTGTTCAACTTCAACTCATTCATTCACACTTGCTAGATTGTACTGGGGCACCTTGACACTCATTGTCATTATCAGTGGGTTGTCTCACGTTTGTTAACGGTATACATTAATGACCAGTAATCAAACGATTTCTCACATGGTCGACTTCAGCTCATTTATTCCCATTGTGTAGAATTATGCCATGGTGATCGGTGAAGACTTTAGGTTTGCATCAGCATGATTCAGTTCACTTTGATAGTTCATCTAGTTTTCTGCCAGTGATGTCATCCACCCTTATATGTTGCAGTTTCAGTACAAAAACATCTTATATGTTGGCTCCCGAGTTACGTGATCGTACCATGTGTTCCACCCTTTATGATTTGGTACTTGGAGATTTAGTTCTTACTTGTGTGATCAGATATCTATTGCAGCATCATTGATCAGTCTTCTATATGTGATACTTGGACTTGATTTTGTTTTATACCTCCGGGCAGTGATCAGATGATTCACTATGTACTTTACAGTTCAGCTATACTTGTATACATTTTGGATCTGCTCTGTACTTCATATGCGGACATGATTTTCTTTCACTGAGCATGGGTATTCCCACCTCAGACATGAGCTATCTCTCTGATCTCTTCCATTGACTTTTTGGCAGGCTGAAATCTAGTGAAGTCCTCTCTTGTCCTCGTAAGGTTCTTTCTACGCACATAATATATTTCGGCCATCATGTTCCCTTTCTGACCTCAGATATTAGGGGGCATCTGTTATAGCATCATTTTCCACCTTCATATGATTGATGATTGACACTTTGGCCTTTGGCACCCTTTCCCCTCAGACTTGACTATCTTCACAAAAAACAATATCTTAAAACCCATACGCGACTCTGACTAGGCTTTTCTGCATATATATGCGATTCCATTCTTAGATATCCACGTATACCTTTTTAATCATTAAAAATATATATATTATTCCCTATTTTTGAGGCAGGGTTGATGGTTATTCTCGTAATTCAACCACCCCAGCCCGTGGCCTAACTATTTCCAACTGCAGAAACTAATTTGAGGGAGTATAAAAGGCCGTCGTGTGCATGGCCTAAAGGAGGGAGAAAAATATAGATATTATACTCTTTTGGAGCCCTATTTCAAGTTTGATATTCCCGTGCCTCCTGCACTTCCTAGGTATATTCAAGAAACCCTTGTTTCCTTGAGATGCTCATCATATTATATGACATCTAGTGTGCACACATCTTGGAAGAATTCTTACGAGGCTAGGGCTGGACGGATCCAGAGGATGGTATGCTCAAAGGTCGTGGAAGGATTAAGGTGATCTCTCCATGTTTCTATTACTGTACGTGCCATTTATAGTAAGAAGAACCGTCTTGTTCTCGATATTCACGTGTTTATATCTCTTTATATATGTGTAATGATCATTAATTGAATATTTAATATTGTTTTTATGATATTATGAATGAGTTACACTAACATCTAGGAACTATATATGTTGTACAACTATAGTTTCATGTTCATTCTTTCTTGATTTTCAGGTTGCGAAACACGAAGGGTTGCTGGGGGTTTGCACCCCACAGGATCTACATCAAATGTGGGACTTTTGGGTAAGTTCCGTAACTTGTTATATCTAGTTTTCAGTATAAAAGATAGGTTAGGTGAGTCCTTCTTGAATGGTATGCCCCTGGTCCGTGAAGGTTGCCGATCCAAAAACCTTTAGGGTATTATATCTCGAAACAACATAGCTTTGTCTCTCACTCAAGGGTGCTTTGAAATACAATGTCTCTCCTTAGAGACTACATTGTCCCCTTAGCCAACCAAATTCCCTTTGAATTTTTCATTGCTATCACACTCAGACTTTTTTTGGCTGTGTTTTCAATTGTCTGATACCTCATAGAGACCAGTGAATTAACCTGATTTTCCCTCCTTTGAAAATTAAGTTTGTTCAATTTCTCTTTAATTTTTTTTCTTTATCATTGACAAATAAAATTCAAAGTATTTTATTTCTGCATTAGATCCATTTGTTTTCATAAAGGACATTGTCGTTAAATTCTTCATTTCCTGTAGGAAAAATTGTAGTTTCATTCTTCATTTTTCCTAAAAGAGAAATTGTTGTTAAATTCATATTTTCTCAAAGAAGAAAGCATTTTATTTTTGTTGATTTGATGCATATAGTTTCCTTTTTGCATTCACATTAAGGGGACTGAAAAGAAAAACCTGCATTTTCATATAGTGAATTGTATGTTTTGCATAGGAACAACTTAGGAAAGTTGCATATTAGTTTGGCTCTTTGTTGTTTGCTCTCAAAATTGATTGCTCTTTCCCTTTAGTAGCTAGGATTTTCATTGAAAAAGAAAAAAGTGAAAAGTTTGCTTATCATTTTAGTTTTCATTTTAGGAATTTCCATCACATCATCACGGTGAACCTTGAAAGGCAAATTGATAAACAAGATCAACTTAAAATTTATATCAATTTACCTAAAAAAGCATTGGAACCATAACGATCATAACATTTAGAAGGTTTAGGCTAGATACATGTTCCAGTGTTATTAAACATAGCAACTTTCATTAATTTTCTGTGACACATTTCAAGTGTGATACCTCACTCCACGTATGTAAGTATATCGTAGCTTGTCCACGTACCTTTGGTTATATCGAGTGGTGTTATAGTACGAAAAGTATAAAGGGGTGCTCTCACTATGCGGTTTCACATTAGACAACGCTAATACAGACTTGGGCCTCCACGTACCTTTGAGTATATTTGGGAGGAAAAATTTAGGTTTCTATCCATCCATAGTGAACCGAGTGGCCGCCTTGTAAATTGTGATACACCGAACACAAAATTCGAGGAGATTTCCTGTTCGTACTTCTTGGTTCGCCAGGAGGTATTCTGCAGTTCAAAGTTTCTTGGTAAACCTTTTGCCTAGCATTAGCCTTTTATTTTTTTTATTTTGTTTTGGTCATAAAATAAATCAGTCATCGTGGAAGAATAAAATTCCTTTCCCTGTCATTTGCGTATACTTGCATTGAAACCACCTTTACCATCGGAAGTCACTTCTGGTTGGTGAAGGCGACATCACTCTACCGAAACCAGTACCTCTGGTGAAGCATCATCTTCACATATGCCAGAGTCAACACAATTTGTTTCTACAAATCCTAGTTTGTCTACTGTTGTCGAGAGAGAGTCCTCACAGCTACCCATGGTCACAATCCATTCAATCAGTGAGACAATACCTCCTGAACCCAACATTTTTCAACTGGAAGTTGATCTAGATCCTGTCTCTTTTTTTCCAAAACATCTGCATCCCGAAGTCGAACGACCAAAAGTTGTTCCTGTATCGATCACCCCAAAATCTATTGTATCCATTGATTCTCCCATATCATGCAGTCAACCTCCTGAAATATACTTTGGGCCCGATGGCGAAATCCTTCCACCTGGTGTTATCACAAAATCATACCTGATAGGCTACCAATCAAATGAATCTCATGTAACTGTTTCAAACCAATATTTTGATTGAGGCTTAGCCTCCTCAACCAAAGAGGGCTCTCTCAAGGGTTAATTATTTTTGATAGAAATATAGATGGCTAACTCTATGTGGGATAATAAGCAGATAAAAATGGATATTTGTTGTAAATCACATTAGAAAGTGCACATTAGGCTTATGGAGTCATAATAGCTTTAGTAAAACCAAACAATCTACTTAGCATGGAAGTCAAGGCATATCAGAGTTCTACTCCATAGATGCACATGTGAAACTGTAAAACACAAAGTCAGTTTGTCTATGAAGGAAGTCAGAGCATCAATGATGAATTATGAGTAAAATAAGCAAACACCACTACAATAGGATAGTAAAAAGATGCCATTAGAATAAGAACACACTAGAAATCTTTATGAATCTTGAGTTGGCTAAGTAAAAAACTCTGTATTAAACTAAAAACCAGTCACTTACAATAAACACAATAGTTTTGCTAAAAATGTCCAACCCTTAGTATTTCGACTTCTTCATCTTTTATAGATCATTTAAAACATAGGATAACCTTATCCTGAGCTAAATATATCGAATTCCTACTTTTTGACACCTTTCCTAACCATATGACATGGTATTGATTACAAAATGACAGCTGCAAACCTATTGAACAGTCATATTACAAATAGGATTCAAACTCCTTAAATCTACTCATAACAACCTTATCTAAACTAGATTACATAATTTTCCAACTGTATTCCCATAAGGTCAAATCCAGATGATAAGCTCCAACACTTTATGACCTCAATGTTGATCTCCAATAAACTAGGAAACTGTCCCCTGTTTTCTAGGCATAGGATTCTTTGTTCTCTTGAGACACTTTGACTGTCATGAACCCATTACTTCAAGTTTATTTGATATTAGGAACTGAAGTAACATCTATCTAAAACCTCACCAAGTCCCATATGTCCAAAACCACCATCAAACTCTTCAAAATAGCAGAAGTAGACCTGCGCTATGAAAACAACACAGTTTTGTAGTGCTTTTCGTAGCACGGCCTTTTTACCCTTTTACCTTAAAAAATTTGGATTCTTTCTTCTAGATTTATCTTTATATTCACTTAACACAACTTCCTTAGTAATTTCAGGTCATAATACACACATTTTCCATTCAAAAATTTATAATAAAGGGTGAAAAAAGCTGCTACAATAGTTTCGTAGCAGTTTTTACTCCTTTTTCACTATTTGTGCTATGAAACTACTGAGTGAGCATTTTTGTCCAGATTTATTAAAAATTCAAACCAAAAATGTGCCAAAATTTGAGAATACCAATGGTTTCATCAAAATAAACAGTCATATGAACTAAAAACACAATTTTCATGAGGTTTATTCTTCATTTTCCATTTGATTTAGCTTTTGACTTTTTAAATAAATTGTCATTCTGCACCTTTGTTTTTTAGCTCATCCCGAGTCAGTTTCAACTGCAGCTCCAAATCTTCCACTTGATCTCTTAGTCTTCTATTACTGGCTCTTAAGTGAGTATTGATTACTCTAACAAACTTTGCTTCCTTGATGGCTGGAATTGTCCATGTGAAAAACTGTTCTGCACTGCTTGGAATTTCAGACCTAGAACCAGTTTGGCCTCCCCATACTGCCTTCATTATTTTGAAATTTGTTTTCTAAATAATATGATTTCTAGCCCTCTTTCTCATCATAGCAATACTTTGATTTTATAACCTTAATTTCTACTCAAGATGTTGACACTCTGTCATTTCTTCCTTTTCCTTCATTATTATGCTAGCTGCATGCTCCACTGTTGGTGATGAGAGGTCAACCACCTCTTAAGGGACTTTAATTGTTTCAATAGTTTCTTGGAACTCCTTGCTTCCTCCCTTGAGCTTCTTGGCATGCCTAGTTAAAGGTTTCCTTGCTTGAAAGATAAAGGATGCATTTTCACGCTCAAATTCAAGTTTATTTGCTGACTTAAATTTTTTCTGTTTGTGTTCATCAACTCTAATAAAATCATCTTGCACAATGGGTGACTCTTCTATATCAATTGCATGAAGGATTTCATCTAAATTTCCCTTTATCACTGGGCTGTCCTCTGTACCTAAAACAACTATTTTTCCCTTTGATGCCATTGCTTGGCTTCTTGTTACTCTCTTGATTTCCTGCTTGCTAGAAATCTTCTTTTGTTTTGCCTCTTTGCCACTTTTAGACCTCTGTTTCGTAGGTGATGAAGTTGCTACAACAAGAACTTGTGTCTTCTCTATCCTTTTCTCAATTTTTTTCCTTGGTTTCAACTTTACAAACCTCTTTGATTTTGCAACCACAGGCTGACTAGACTCTGCTACTGGTGTTGAAGGAGTTCCTTTAGGTTTAGGGTTTCTAGTTGGGGTTAGGGTTTCCATTTCAGAACCATTCATAAACAAAAAAGAAGACCAATCCTTTTATAAAGCTTATTCAACACCAATAAATTTATCAAACCATGGTGAAACAAAGATGTTTCACAACCATCATACTTGGCTTGTACTTTATCAGCCATTTTGGCAAGGCTCCTATGCAAGTAAAAGGGAAAATATAGTGATATCATACTTGTGAAATGCAGAAGCAGCTTGAAATGATAAGTATAAAATTTATGGTACCTGCCTTCACATCTAAAGTATCTTTGAATGTTGAACAATAGCTTGGCATAGGTGTCTTTGATACAGCTTCTAGGTATTGCATTATTCAGGTCCATATCTACATACTCATGTTTCATGAACTCCTTGCATGGTTCCATGTCAAAATTAAAACCATTAAACCAAGTCTCTTGCCCCCTTGGTATTTCTATTATAGAAGCAATAATCTCAGGTTTGACTTGCACATTTAACATCCCAATCTTGGTAGTTGTTCCACTGAAGTGTAAGGAAAATTCTTTAGACCCCTAAGTGTGGCAACCCTGCAGCTTTTCACAAAACCAGAGACAACCTGCTTTGTTAAAAGCCTCCATCACTGTCTGATCTTCAATTATAGCCTTCACATTTTTAGGCTCATATCTTAATCAATGTCCTCCTCTATGGACTTTCTTCTCCTCTACCATGCTTCTTAGAAAAAATTGTCAGTTTCTCTTGAATCTGTAAAACAGCCTCGCTTGATTAGGATATGAAACAACCTCGCTTGATTATGAATAGCCTCGCTTGAGAATATGGAACAACCTCACTTTATTATGGTGAAGATATCCTTTGTATAGAATAACCACAGGATTAGCTTGACTGCTTTAGAGCTTAGGCAAATGAAAATGAGAATGACCAAATTAGGCAAAGATTTGAATTTGAAATGTGATTTCATAACTGAAAGATGCCTCATTCATGCCCTATCATGACGATGATGACTGTGAGATAGGTAAGTACATTGAATGTGATAACTAACTCACTCACCATACCCCTATCCTATCATTCCCAAATGGATTCTGACATATTCTGGCTTAATTGATAGTGGGTGATAACAGTGGCTCCACTTGGGATAGTGTGCCCCTGTGGTACACCAAGAACCAGTATTTCCAATGCTGCTATCCATTTTCTTGACCAAAATAGAAAAAAAACTTTGAAATTTCCATGCTTCCTCCTCAAAATCTAATGGCCTTCACCTCGGGCTCAAGCTTGTTGGTTTAGCTTGTCATTATTAGTAGAAAAAATCATAAAATGGAATATGTACAATGACATGAATAATCATTCAGATTTTAGGAAGAATAATGCTTCAAAAACCTGCCATTGACAGGTCCTCCAGCATATGATTTTCCATCCATTTCCTATAGTATGTAAGTATTGTTTCCATGAAAAGTAGCTATCTTGAAAGGACCTTTCCATAAGTTCTCAAAATTTCCATGTTTGCCTTTCTCTTCAATTCTAGCCTCCCATTTTAGCGCTACATCTTGAATTTGAAAAATTTCTTCCTTAATCTTCTTATAAAATGTCCTCTTGATTCTATTTTGAGATTGTTGATTTCTGTTATAAACCTCATTCCTCTTCTCTTGCAGAGCTATCAACTGATTAATTCTCCTCTAGACTGCATTTGGTTCCTCTTATAGCCCTTGAATCAGCTTCATGATAGGTACCCCTAGTGATGTAGGAAAAATAGCCTCAGCGCCATATACCAATTCATATGGTGAAGTTCCAATTGACCTCTTTGTGCATATCCTATCAGCCCATAAGGCATACTTCAGCTTCAAATTCCAAGCCTTTTTATTCTCCTGTAACACCTTTTTGATGATCCTTATAATTCTCTTGTTAGAAGATTCAACAAGGCCATTTCCTTGTGGATAAGATGCAGTAGAATGCCCAAGAGTAATGTGATATTGATGACATAAATTGATCAACATCTTAGACTTAAATGCTGTGCATTATCAGTTATAATCTTCAAGGGGCAACCAAACCTAGAAAAGATATTATTTTCTAAGAAAGAAATAATCACAGAATCATTTGCTTGCCTAGTTGGGATTGCCTCAATCCATCTAGTGAAGTAATCAGTCGCTGTAAGAATCCAAAGATGTTGACCTGATGATGATGGATGAATCTCCCCAATAAACTCTATCCCCGACTGCTGAAATGGCACTTCTACATAGATAGGAATCAAAGGTAAAGGTACAAGCTTCTTCTTACCCTCGAAAATCTAGCATTCATGGCAGGCAACAACCCTCTTGTAGACATCCTTAAACATTGCTGGCCAATAATACCCTGCTCTTAGAATCTTGTTCACCGTCGCCTTCCAATAATGGTGACCTCCACAATCTCCTTTGCGGAATTCTTCAATTACTTTATTAGCCTCCTCTTCCAGCAAATAATTCAACAAAATTCCACCAGTATCCTTCCAAAACAAATTTCTATCAAAAATGAAATATCTTAAAGGTTTCAGCTTAAAAAACCTTGCTTTGGAATTTTTTAGATCAACACGTGCTTTATGGTGTTGTAGGACAAAAACAACCTCGTTGTACCAATCTGAAGTGATGAATTTTTCTTCAATAGGGACTAGTTCTTCTTCATCATCTGAAATTTCTGATATTTTTGCAATTAAGTTTATGTCAAGACAGTCAAAGTTTGACTACACCATCAACTTTTCTAAGCCTTCCCTTTGACTAATTTTATTGGCTTAATATCTATATCATAATCTGGAAATTTGGCAATCCATTTCCCCCTCTTACCATCAGGGTCAGCTTGAGTGAGGATGTCTTTCACAACAATACTAGGATCAAACGCCACAACATGAGAATGCAGAATATAAATTCTGAAATATTTGATAGCCTTCACCAAGGCATAGGCCTACTTCTCTAAGATATTATAATTCAGCTCAGAGTTTCCTAATTCCCTACTAAATAAAGAAATCAACTGCTCAATACCTTGTTGTCGCTTTTGTAGCAGAACTCTAGCGATAGTATTCTCTGATGCAAAAGTAAATACTAAAAATTCCTTTGAGAAATATGGGTTGATCAATACCATTGCTTGTGTGAGTGCCCTTTTGATTTCCCCAAATGAGTGTCTTGCTTCTACTTTCCACTTAATATCAACTCCCTTCTTCAGTATCCTTGTTATTTCCTTCACAATCTCAACAAAATTAGGAATAAATCGCCTTACAAAATTTACCTTTCCAAGGAAAGATTGAATCTCCTTCCTACTTCTTGGAAAATCCACCTTCTGAATTGAATTGACCCTGTTTGGATCAATATTAATCCCATATTTAGAAATTATATGTCCAATTAATTTACCTAAAGTTAAAGAAAAAATGCTTTTGGTGGGATTTAGAGAGATGCCAAACCTTCTACTTCAACAGAATTCTTTCAAGGTGTTTCAAGTGATCTTCTTCCCTCCTTGAGAAGACTGTTATGTCATCAAGATAAACAACCACCATCTTGTCCTTTTATTTAGAAAAAGCAATGTCCATTGTGCTATAGGGTAAAATGCTTGGGTTGTTGGCTTTCTAATATCCCTCTTAGGGCTTTTCGGTGCCCGAGGCAGACAATAAGATTAGTTGTATAGTTCACAAAGAAGGCATATACATGTTCATATCAACTTAAATAACTTGATGGAATAAGATGGAAGATTACCTCTTTAATGATCTTGAAGCCTTTTGGAAAGCGCTGAATAGCGAAGCAGGGATCCTTCTTCACCAGCTCCAAATCTCGACCCTGCAATCAATCAAAGCACCCGTGTAATCTCTACCACAACATACATTTACTATCAATTAAGTTAATATATGATAAACATTTAAACAATGCACATCTAATGTGGTGATGTCTTGGTCAACAAGTTCTCAATGAACCTCTTTGACTTTTGACCTTCACACTTAACAATAATGCTCTACTTCACAAGTATTCAAAACTTTGACAATCCTTCGACCTTGAACCAAGATTATTCAGCTCCATTTTACAGGAGATGGAGAGAGCAATCATTTCCCTTCTCCTTCCACCAATTCTAAATAGAAAAAACCAAGATGTTTCCTCAACTTCCATTCTTTTTCCTTCTTTGAGAGTTCAGTTGTTTTTGCAAGGCCCAATAAGAGATTAGTGCTTTGTAGTTTCTATTTTGTACTGACTCTCTTGTGAGAAAAAGCTGGAAATTAAAATCATTCTCCGTGGGTTTTTCCCGTTCCAAACTCAAAACATGGGTAACGCTGCCCTCTAGTGTAAATAGAGCATTTCCCTAGCCACTAATGTGGCCTATTCATTGATCAGGTGTGTTATAACGCGCGTGTGCTGTTATAGTGGTGCGTTACCTTGGCAGAAGTAGGTTTAGTTTAGGTCTTTGTATTCCTTCCATATTTATCTTCTCCTATGAGCTGATGAGGAGGTTTTTTGACCTGTAACAGATGCCCCCTAAAGTGTGAGGTCAGAGACGAAGAAGATGGCCAAAATAATTTATAATGTGTGTAGTAGAGATAAAGAGATTGAAAGACTGAGGAAAACCTGAAACAACAACATATGTCAGAAAATATAGTATCTGCCTTGAGTCGGGCATTCCCATGCTCAGTAGCTTAATTAACATGATTTCTCTAGAATAGAGATATGAAGAATCTATCCACGGATGAGAAAAATGTGGAAGTTTTTGTCATAACAGGATCAGGCTGAAGAAGCTGTCTCCATAAACAATATCGCAACTTGGAGAAGGGAACATAGCTTTAATGATGTAAGAATTTCCCCAAGGTCTTGACCGCCGCTTTACTTAAACTGCATATTTATCAACATGTGAATGAAGGAGTTGTCATCGAACATGTGAGAAATCATCTGATTACCAGTCGATAATGAAAACTGTTAACAGACGCGAAGGTGGCCACCAATAATGATGATGGTCCCTAAGATGCATAGTACAATCTAGCGAGTGTAAATAAAAAGAGTTGAAGTCAAACACTCGTAGAATCATTTGATCAGGAGCCAATGATGAAGACTCCTAATCAAACACAAGAATACCTACCACTAATGTCTGCAAGTATCCGGGTACTGCTGGGTTTCTAGATCAACTTCCTAGATAAGATGTTGAAGTCGATAGGAAGAGATTTGTTGAAAGGTAGGCACTGAGGCATCCTACATCAGTCAATACAAAATGGAAGCCAAATGATTTTTTTTGTGATGGAGATAATGAAGAGAAAATGGGGATGTCTGACGACAAATAATTTCTAGCATAATGAGCGGTTTGGTTGATAAGAGGAGTAGTAGATAGTGAGATCCGCTTGAACAATAGAAGGCACTATAATAGGATACTAGGTAGTTGAGGCTTTAATGAACACCAAAGAGTGTGTTAGGATTTTACCGGTGTATCGATACTGGGAGATGAAGGCTAATACTCATAGATGGTAGGGTTCAGCTAACTGCGAAGGAGTTTTCTGGGAAGTGCCATGTTCAAGATTTTTTCTGCCAAATCGACCTTTCTGAAATGTAACAGAGGTAGTATCCATTTCGTCCAAATTTTTCCTTGTCTGATTAGGTTTAATGAGTCCAGACGAGTAAACTCAGTGAATTTTTCATATTTATAGAGTCTGAAAAATATCGTAAAAGACAACTTCGTGCCCTGTCTGATTAGGTTTAACGAGCCCAGACGAGTCAACTCAGTGAATTTTTCATATTTAAAGAGTCTAAAAAATGTAGTAAAATACAACTCCATTGGGGTACCTTTATCATGTCTTGATAACCGGGCACAAAAAAGGGAGAATAGTAAGCCCAAAACAATTCATTTTCTGTGAGTTAGTCCATTGAAGCCGGAAAAGTGAGAAATTTATGTTCGATGGACGTCTACCTCATTTTTTTATGAGTACGAGGAGACGAAGTAAACTTAGTACTCTTTGTGAAATTTTAATGAGTCCAACAAAGAAAAACTCGGTGCTCTCCGTGAAATTTTAATGAGTCTCGTGGAGAAAACTCAGTTACATTTTCGGTTTAAAGAGCTTTGAAAAAGAGGAAAATAATGGCTCCATACTCTCTGTCGTGGTAGTTTAGTGAGCCCGACAAAGGCAAATCGGGGTTTTTTATGTTTTATGAGCTAGAAAAAAGTCCCTAAAAATAAATCTTAGTGCTTCTTCATATCAGTTTTAACGAGTCTGAAGAAGAGAACTCCAGGTTTTTCAGATTAACGAGCAAAAAAAAGACCATAAAAAGAACACTCGAAATCGACTTCGTATAAGTTTAACGAGTCCGAAGAAGGGAACTCGAGGTTTTTCGAATTAACGAGCAAGAAAAATACCGTAAAAAGAATGCTCGGTAAAAAGGGTCAAAACATGTTTATGTCTGCATATAAATCTTGATCACTCATTAGAAAATTAGTAACAAATCTCAATAGTTGCAACATATATGCAGCAAAAATTCACGACTTTTTGCCGACTAGCTAAGAGAGTCATGCCCCAGAAATGGCTATAAGAAGGTCAGAAGACTTTCATTTTCACTGTTTTGAATGTTGTGAAGGAGCTCTGGGGTGAAAAAGGGTGAAAAATTCAGCTGTCGATTGCGATCAATCCGGGCAATGGTTCTTCTTCCCACGAGATCTAGGTAAGAGCTAGAAACTCCTGCTATCATTTTATTTTGTTTTTGTGAAGTTTTGCTGGTTCAAAATGAGAAATTTGGCCAGCCCTAAAAAATACTAGCAGCTAATGCAGGCTAACAGTGCTGGACCCGCGTTAAGCGCACTTCCCATGAAGGAAGAGTGCGTTAGCGCGCTCTGTTTTGTTCTATGGCCAACATTAGGCGTAGTGCATTTTTTAGGAACTCATTAATAAGCATTTTGAAGTGTACCAGGTAATTTCTAATCGGTTGCAAATGTTGCATTTGTAGGTATTTAGCTGTTAATCATGAGTATCTAGCAAGAGAGAGAACATGAATGGGAAGAAAGAGATATGATTACTGATGCTGCAAGCTTGATGGGTCTTCGTAGATGCGGTTTGTTAAAATATGCATGTTTAGAACTAATGAGGGGTTAAGAGGACCTCTTGAGGTGGCTAATTCAGCAATGGGACGAGTGGCATCATGTCCTTCGGATTGGGGGCAATGAGCTCTCAATTGAGAAGGATGATGTGTACTTTTTGACCTGCCTATCATGTCGTGGACTAAGGCCCAACTTGACAGGGTCCAGAGCGGATCCGCGCTCCACTGCTGATCTCATTCTTTCTCATTGCATATGCAACACAGAGGCTGTGAGCAACCGGGTGCCTATTGCATGGGTGGCTTTGAGACCACTGAGGTCTATATTATGGATGATTGTTCGCTTGGTAGGTTCCAAGAGTCAGCATGTGGCCACCAAGGCCCAGATGCTACTAGCCTTGGATTGTGTGCAGCCTCAGGTTTTTGACTGGTGTGATGGAGTTGTCCGTCGAGTCCGAACAGAGCTCACATCATGCAAGACCTGTACCTAGAGAGAGTTTGGGTACGGCACATTGATCATTTCTTTCCTACTGGAGCAGGTACCATTGATGAGGCCCAGGATCATTATAGCGCCATTGGGCCCACACGAGTCGAGATAGGTTCGATGGGCAGCTTTTCTTCCGTGGACTGGAGAGGGTCCCATCCACCACTATTTTGATGATGGATTTTTTGATTGGCTGAACTCCCAGATTATTATGATTGAGGATTATCCCTATGCAGGGATGAACTTCATAGGCGATCCAGAGTTAGCGTTGCCCCCTGGCACCCAGTGGGGACTTGATGGTAAGAAAGAAATGATGAGTGTACTCTAGGAAGTACTTTGTTTTTGTCTTTTGAATGTTTATGCAATTTTTTTGTTGAAATAGGGTGAAAATTATGTTTTGACATGAAGCTTTGTTTGCTTGACACAGATGTGGCACCTGTCCGCCCAGTTGGGGCCCCTCGCTATGCACGATGAGGATTGCAGCTACCCGAGGCTGGCGCACCAGCTGAGGATGCGAAAGTCGCCAGGGATGATGATGCCCAGATTTTACATGAACTCTCCAGAAACCTGGAGGGTTTGAGTATGGGTATACCGCCCCTTCCTATGCGGGAGGTTCCAGTTTGTTTGCAGCGGCATACCGTAGGTGTGTCGGAGAGATACCTGGTGCCTCTGAGGAGGATAGCTAGAGAAGTTGTATGTTATCATGATCATCAGTCCTAGCTGGCGGAGCGGATGTATAAGTGTTAGAGTGTGGCTTAGTATAGCCAAATTTTTGTAAAACACCCAAGTTTTGGAAGATTTTTTGATGTAACTATTGTACTGGACACGACATATATATATATATATATATATATATACATACTTTTGGGTGATTTTTTGTTTTTTAATTTTTTATGTATTTTCAATGGGATAAAAATTTATATACTCATGCGTAAATATTTTATAACAAATGTGACAAATGCCAATCTAACACATAGTTTGCCAAAGAATCAGCTAATGCATTAAATTCTCTAGGAACGTGCTCAAATGTGATTGTTTGAAATTGACATTCTAAAAGTTGCACCCTTAAAAAATAACATAACAAGAATGGATGACGGACACGGTAATGATTGTTTAACTACATAATGATGAGTTGGGAATCTAACCTGACAACTAAATTGGAGATGTCACGAGACGCCGCCTCCATGAGGAGTTGGATCACTGACATGTACTCGACAACGTTATCGGTGGCACTACCTAGGAAAATTCACCCAGAACCAAGAAGTTCCGACTCAGTAGTGTAGAGAACCCAAGCAGCTAAAGCAATGTGTCTAGTGTGACGACTAGCACTGTCCTCATATCCGACGTATGATAAGGAGGATGACGGTATCTGTGTGAAAGAAAAAGATTGTAGATGATAAAAACACCTCAAAAACCAAAAATATCCAGAGATATCAAAACAATAGGCAAAATTTATATACATAAAATTACAAAGCATACGCCTAGTGTGAAACTAGGCAAAATAATTCTTTAGATAGAGCCCGTTGCGGGGCTTCGTGAGCGGAATTCCATTACAGTCCTGAAGTTCGTAAGCCCCTTTTGAGAGGAATTTAGTGATGATGTAAGGACCAAGCCATAATGGTTGGAGCGTTCCTGCCCCCAAGAGGTCATGTTTTTTATCATGGAGTAGAACAAGATCACCCTCTTGGAAAGAATGAGGCTTGACAGATTTGTTGTATTGAGCTTTGACTCGACACTGGTGAGCTTCGAGTGCTAGTGTAGCATCTCGACGAGTTTCATCCAAATGATCGAGCGAGAGCAAGAACTCTTCTGTGGCGGTGGTGCTAGGTAGGAGTTAAACAATGAGTTTGAGTGATGGAATTTCACACTCGATTGGAAGTACTACCTCCAGGCCGAATGCAAGTTGAAATGGCATGAAGCCTATGGCAGTTTTGACTGACGTTCGGTATGCCCATAACGCGGAATAAAACTTCCAATGCCATGTGGTTTTATGGTTTCCGACCAGTCGACAAATCATGGTTTTGAGAACGCCATTTACGGCTTCGACTTGACCATTAGCTTGAGGATAATAAGACAAAGATTGATCTTGATGAAAACCTAGCATGGATGTTAATTAGGTCATCATATGATTATGAAAGTGGGATCCATGATCTGTGACAATAGATATGGGTACGTTGAACCAACAGATTACCTGATTGAACAGGAAGAGAGCAGTGTTTTCACCATCGGCCTTGAAAGTGGGAATGGCTTCCGCCCATTTCGTAAAATAGTCGACCACAACCACGATGTAGTTATGCCCATTTTTCGAAGTGGGATTGTAGGTGACGAAGTCAATTCCCCATTTATCAAAAGGACCAATAGATATAACTGGATGAAGGGGGGCAGGATAGGCACACATTTTCTTTGTGAAAATTTGACATGGATGGAACTTCTGGACCGCTGCAATGCAGTCTTTCAACAAAGTGGGCCAATAGTAACCAGCACGTAGGATTTTTTTCACAGTAGCTATGCCCAAAAGATGACCACTGCATGCCCCTATGTGGCAGTCATTCAAAATGCGTTCCGCTTCCTTGAAAGTGAGACAACGCTGGAGAATAGTATCGATACCACGGCGATATAATGTATCATTTAGCACGAGGTAGTGCCTTGCCTGGTGGCGAATACGACGATGGTCATCGGACGTGAGAGTTGGGCAGAAGCGTTGGGTTTGTAGGTAGACCAAAATGTCTCCATACCATGGGTCCGAAGAATTGACCAAGTATACAGATTCATCAGGAAATGGATCATGAGCTACTTCTCCGGGGTCGATTCTGGGAAGGTTCGATAATAATTCGGTGAAGACGAGAGATTTATTTGCTTTGGAAGCTGTGAAGACCAAATCAAATTGTTGGAGGATTATGATCCATTTGGAATATTTTCCTCCAATAATTTGTTGAAACAGGATGTGTCGCATGGGGTTCTCCAAAGCAATAACTGTAGTCTGTCGCAGCAATATATAGTGTCGAAGTCAGGTGACGGCAAAAACTACCACCAAAGAAAGTTTCTCCACATGTGAATAATGTAGTTCAGGTATGATTAGACCTTTTGAAAAATAGTATATCACATGTTCACTGTTGTCACTATGAACTTGAACCAGAACCATTCCGAGTGAGGATGGTGAGGCTGCCAGGTAGAGAAGAAAGTTGCGTGAGTAGTCGGGGGCACTAAGGAGTGGGGCTGAAACAAGTGCATGATTTAAAGCATCAAATGACCATTGAGCTTGTTCATCCCACAAGTATAGTGTTACTTTGTTCAATAATCGCATAAATCCTTTCGTCATCTTGGCATAGTTAACAATGAATCAACATAAAAAGTTTGCCTTCCCTTGCAAACGTTGGAGTTGAAGGATGGATTGTGGTGTCGGAAATTCAACAATCGCCTTAAACTTATCGGGATCAACCATAATTCCATGCTTGGAGACAATGAAACCTAACAAACACCCGGACTTGACCATAAATACGCACTTATGAGGATTCAGACATAAATTGTAGAACCTACACCTAGTAAAAATTTCTTTCAGATGAGCAAGGTGATCAGGTCGTTTCTTGGAATGGGACGGAAGGTCATCCAAGTAAGCCTGTAAAATATGTAGAATGTCGTGGAAAGCATATTCCATAGCCCGCTGAAAATTTTCTCTAGCATTCTTCAGACCGAATGGGAGTTTACTATATGCAAATGTGCCCCAAGGACAGATAAAGGAAGTTTTATGCTAGTTTTATTTTTTAATCGCAATCTGGTTATAGCTCGAGAATCCATCCATGAAGGAAAAATATTCGCATCTAGCACAATCGTCGAGAATCTGATCTATGAACGACGTAGAATAATTGTCTTTGGGACAAGCGGCGTTCAGATCACGATAGTCAACACAAACTCAGATGGTGCCTTGTTTTTTATCGATGGGAACTGGATTGGAAACCCATTCCATCAAAGGAATGGGATAGATGAAACCAACGTTTAAAAGTTTTTCTACCTCAATTTTGATGGCGGCTGCTTTGCGCGGGTGGACAGGTCTGAGTCGTTGCCGAATTGGTTTGGCATTGTCATAAATCTTGATTTCGTGCTCAACTATAGATGGATCTATGCTGGGAATTTCATCATAAGACCAAGAGAACACATTGCGAAATTCCTTGAAAAGGGATGTGAAGCGTGCAATTTCCTTAGGATTGCAATCTGCTCTGATCTGAATATTTTCCACGATACCCATTTTGATCGAGATATCAATGAGCATTGTCTTAGAAATATTACCCATGTTCCCTTCTGAATCGATAGTTTGAACAATCGTGTAAGCGGAGGGAACCATATTAGGTGGGCCAAAGGATGGGATTTTAGTATTTATCACATCGGAGTCGATCATCGAAGCGTGATGGTGAAACCCTCCCCAAGGTCGTTCTTCTAGAGACATGATCTCTCAAATAGCTTCGTTTGTAGGCAAGACTTCATTTAGGATATCCTTAGAGAGAACTATGATGGGTGGGAGGGTTTTACCTTTGGTCAAAACCATAGCAGTGGATGGTTCAGATGTAATTTGGATGGCTTGGTAGGCCAACTCAGCTGGTGAGAGCGACATCTAATCTCCGTAGGAATCAATGTCTGAAGGTGCCGGGAGGATCCATGGGTTGATAGAGCCATAGAAAGTGGTGGATATCATTGCAACCGTATTTGGGATCTCTTGCGGCGGGAGAGGAAAAAAACCCATTAGGGAAGATGCCTTCAGAAGATCGGTACCAATACTGACGTAAGAGTCGAAAAAGCCTCCTATTAGGGGTATAGTGCTACTTGGTAACATGGAATAATTAGGGGTGCAGAAGGATAAATGATCCACTGTGACTATTTTCCCATCCAATGGAAATAGGATGAGTCATAAGACCAAAGAAACAATGGCGGTCATCGAATAAGACCAACTACGACCGAGCAATAGATTATAGTCGAGATGGCGATCTACGACTTCAATGTCCACGGTTACTGTTTTCCCACTCAGAGTGATGGGAAATCTAGCAAGGTATCCTTTTGGGAGGAACGTGTGGCCATCGAAAGCTTTGAGGGATTTCGACGGCGGTGTTAAAGTAGGAGAACCTAAAGCGAGCCATCAAGCTTGTGACATAACGCAGGTCGAAGCACCTTCGTCAATGATAGTGCGATGGATTGGTCTCCCTTTCGACATAACCTACACTTGGAATGCGAGTTGGTGCGAGAGGCGAGTCTAATATTTTCCATATCAAAGATAGCTAGCATGGAATCCTGGGGGTCTATTCCACCAATGGCCGAAAGCAAGGCTTTCCTTTGTGCTGGACAAGTTTGCAATACTTCGAGAGCAGACATAGCTGACGGTGCCTGCACCAAATCTTCTACAATGTTGTAGTTTTGGGCTGCACGTGCAGAGGTGTTATGATTCTTGCGTCGAAGTGTCCCTTTCGGGGGACAAATCATGGGATCAGCAGTAGGCCATTCGATATGCAAATCGTTGGTCAGTGGTGGAGTTGAACTAGTACCAAGTTCTTGAGTGTCTATGGTAGGATTTCCATAAAGCTTGGCTTGTGTTTAAAGTTCAACACTCTCAATGCCATAAATGGTAGATGATCCTTCACCAGAAGGATGTGAACCACCATTGCCCCGTTCCTAGGGTTGTGGCGGGTTGTCAACCATGTGTTGGTGTTGCTGCTGTTGATTAGGGAAAGGAATATGAAGAACGGCAGGTGTTCACCCAGAATCCTTGTTTGCGATAAAATCGGTGCATTCCTACAGCCGAGGACATTTGTATGTCAAGTGGTCCTCCGTACAAATCTTGCAAGGAAATTTCATAGGTTTATCCTTCCCTTTGTAATTTTTGGCAGTGTTTTTCTGATTAGGATTATTTTGATTGTCTGACTGCTCTTTCGAAGAAGATTTCTTTTTCTTGTTCTTCTTATTCTTTCCACTAGGTTTTTGTGAATTTTGCACAGAATTTACCTCAGCGGTAAGAAGAGTAGTCGTTTGGTTATGGGTGGTGGCAGCCGAGGACGGCTGGGAGGTTTTCCCCCGAGACTATTTTGTGGCTACACCAAATATTGTGCCAACGAGACCGTCGACGTGAGCTCCAGTTTTCTGAGTATCTGGAGGATTTGGGTTACTAGGGGCATTGGGGAATAAATCATATAGCGTGCTAGATTGTGAATAGATTAAATCCAAATGTTGGGCATGACGAATGCATTGATCTTCTGTAACCGCACCGGAAAGGCCAATGTCTTTAGAGATGTGGGGTAAGAGAGACTTACAAAACCAATTAGATAAGAGATGATTCAGGATTGGCGCTTTGACTAGCCTCCTCCTACGTCTCCATTCATGAATGTGATCGGAGATGTGGGTGGCGGTTTCTTGGCGCAGCGAGGTTAACAGTTCTGTTTTGGTTTCAAATCTGATTGGTAATTGGAAGTTCTTTAGAAACTCCATCGCTAAAGTGCCAAAAGTGTTTATCGCGGTGTGTGGCAATTCAATATACCACTTAGCAACATTGCCTGTAAGGGTGCGGGGAAACAGTCAAAGCCGAACACTATCATCCACCATGGAATTAGATATAGACCATAAATGAAACGTGGTGATGTGTGTGGCTGGGTCTTCCCCTTGTTTCCCATCGAACTTTGGGATGTCAGAAGGAATCTTGTGCGGTACTAGAGGCCAGAGCGGGTTGTGATTGATGGGGTCATTAGTCAGTTTATAGATGTCGGGAATGTCTAGAGCTACCAAAAATGGAAATTGCGGGTTTGCCCCTGAATATAACCAAGGAAGTATTGGCTAACTATGTGGACCATAGGTTCCGCCCATCAATGTGTTACCAGTAGGATAAGTAGGACTTTGATAAAAATTTTCTATAGGTGGAGGGGTAGGGATATATGGTTGCTGTCTATAGGGAATATTGTATTGTGGGGCAAACGGTTGATTTCCCCCAGTGTAAAAGTGCCCTCCCATTCCAGATGGAGGTTGGGGTGGTTTAGTCCATATGAATGCAATAGAGCTTCTCGGTGGCCTGCTACTACTTGCATAGTTCGGCAACGGCATAGACCCTACACTGATATTTAAACCACTTAAGGTAAGAGTGTTAACAATAGGTTGTCCGGTTTGTCCTAATGATTGCAGGGGTAGTGAAATGTTCCCTGTTATCTACGTGATGGTGACACTGCCCCCTGGTATGGTGGCCAAGGGGTTTGAACTCAGCAAAGGGTTCCAACCAAAAGGGTTGCTAAAAGGAACCGAAGTAGTCACACTCGTGGGAGGAGCAATCGTAGGTCCCAACGTGGTCACAGTAGGAGTAGATCTCGAAGGACTCAGCGAGTTACTTACAGTTGTGATGACCATAGGGTTGGGATTAGGTATATGTTGAATACTGGGGTTACCAAGTAATGGCATAGAAAGGATGGTGGTGAACCTAGGATGGTTTCCATTGGTATCGACCCTGTGGATGTCAGTTGTGAAATGGATGTTTGTGCGGCCGAAGACATGTCTTGGTGTGGTGGAATCTGAATTATCACAGGCCCCAATGGATCAGTGAGTGGAGAATTGTAATGAGGTATGACACCTTCCGTGAAAGGGTCCTCCAGAAATTTCGTATGATATGAGGCTATGTGAAAATTAGGGTTTGTCAATGGAGATTGCTCTTCCGCAGAAGGCACGGGTTCACCAAGGTTCAGTCCTTCCTCAAGAGTCAGAGGAGGTAGACCTTGCTGTCGTCGAGACAGACATCGTGGGTTGGATGACGCCACAGTGACCTATTTAGTTTTAACAAATTTTAATAAATTGTGATGTATTATAAAGTTTCAATGACAGTAACCACACACCTAAAAAAGAAAAGAGAAAAAAGGACTCTCTAAAATCAATCAGCAAGCAGCTAGAATAGGGTGCCTTGTCTGAGTACTACCGTTTGCTGGTGATGAAATCCAGTATCACAATAGTATACAGAGCGGGTTGGTCGAAAGTACAATTACGGTCACTCTAGAGCTTCGCCCGAACCTCAAACGATAGGTGTAAGCGCTCTCATGAAGATGAGTACCCTCCTAAAGACCTAAGACAAAGTGGTTCTGTCTGTTTCAGGTACCAGGATAGCCCGTCCTAGTCACCTTGTGTAAGTCCTTAAAAAGTATGGCCACTAAAGATACCTCAAATCATAGAAATCATCAGGGGGGTCCACGGTCAAGGACATCATGCTATATGTGCAGAATACCTAGATCCCCGATCTAGTTTCAACATCCCCAAAGGGAACCCCAATATATAACATACCCATCGGATGCAGTCGAAGGCGAGCTACCTTATTTTTCACCCAAGTGTTGTCTCGTGCTGAGCTCCGGTAAAGGAATGGTCCCGATAATATGAGTGCAGTAGGATTTTGCTCGTTAATGACTCTAGTCTCAAGTTTCGAGATCTTGGGTGATTTTCTCACTTTTCCTAACCCAAGATCCTAGCCTGAACTACTGTTAGTGTGAGCTCAAAAAGATTAATGTGAATGATTTTATTATCGCTTGATTCTTAGTGTACTTGATTATTAGTCTTGCAGAGGGGGAGTGGATGTATGAAATGTAATGAGACTCTGACTTAAGAAACCATGCAAAAATATGCTCTAAATATTCAATTTGATGAAGAGTATTTCTATAAGGAGAGGTTTCTTTTCAACATCCATGCAACATTCAAATAGAAAAGTTCAACCTTAAAGATTCAGACATCTATCTACCTCATATTAATAGTCTTTTAACCGAAATTTTCAAAATTAATTCAGCTAGATGCAGAAAAACTAAAAAAAAAAATTCTTCTCTAAAAATTAAATTTTTTTGACACTAACTTTTCAAACAAGAGCAAACAAACAGAAATTCCAGATTAGTAAACAAGCACAGGGATTCATTCAAGGAGGGATACTGATGGCCAAAAGCCTCTGCAACCAAAACACAATCACAGGGGTGAACAACAAATTTTGGTTGAGTAACACACTATCTCTGAGTAAAGACAACGTTAATCAGAGACTAACACACTGTATTTAAGCAGAGTCCACATTATAACGCACTGGAACACCAACAGAGGTAGCGTTAGCCAGGGTAAAGTTCTTCAGATGGTCAAACAGAAACAGGATTGAACTCTGTGAGCTTTTGAAATGTCTACTGGGCATAAATACTGGTCCGAAGGGTCTGTTAATAGAGGAAAGAAGAAAGGGGGAAAGAGATAGTCCGGAAAATATGGGGAAATCCCAAGCAGAGTTGCTAATTCTGCTATAGGGTAAAATTATTGGGTTTTTTGTTTTCTAATATCCCTCTCAGGGATTTCTGGTGCCCGAGGTAGACAGTAAGATTAGTTGTATAGTTCACAAAGAAGGCATATACATGTTCATATCAACTTAAATAACTTGATGGAATAAGATGGAAGATTACCTCTTTAATGATCTTGAAGTCTTTTGGAGAGCGTTGAACAGTGAAGCAGGGATCCTTCTTCACCAGCTCCAAATCTTGACCCTGAAATCAATCAAAGCACTCGTGTAATCTCTACCACAACATACATTTCCTATCAATTAAGTTAATATATGATAAAAATTTAAACAATGCACATCTAAGCCATTCATCTCATGCTATGTAAATAATCAGATAACAATGACAATATCAACGCATAGAATGGACAAAACAGATACAGTTCTATTAATTTGTAAAAAGGAGGATTACAACCGTCGGTTGCACCAAGCCCTCCTCAGCCTTCCAATCTCTCTATCTCTCAATGTGGTGATGTCTTGGTCAACAAGTTCTCAATGAACCTCTTTGAATTTTTACCTTCACACTACAAAAATAATGCTCTACTTCACAAGTATTCAAAACTTTGGCAATCCTTCGACCTTGAACCAAAAGCCTTCAGCTCCATTTTATAGGAGATGGAGAGAGCAATCATTTCCCTTCTCCTTCCACCAGTTCTAAATAGAAAAAACCAAGATATTTCCTCAACTTCCATGATTTTTCATTCTTTGAGAGTTCAGTTGTTTTTGGCAAGGCCCAATAAGAGATTAGTGCTTTGCAATTTATATTTTGTACTGACTCTCTTGTGAGAAAAAGATGGAAATTCAAATCATTCTCCGTGGGTTTTTCCAGTTCCAAACTCAAAACACGAGTAACGCTGCCCTCTAGTGTAAACAGAGTGTTTCCCTAGCCACTAACGTGGCCTATTTATTGATCAGGTGCATTATAATGCTCTCGTGCTGTTATAGTGGTGTGTTACCTTGGAAGAAGTAGGTTTAGTTTAGGTCTTTGTATTCCTTCCATATTTATCTTCTCCTCTGAGCTGATGAGGAGGTTTTTTGACCTGTAACACATTGTTCTCTGAAAGGTAGCTCCTACATTCATGAGACCAAATGGCATCTTGGCATACATGAAAGTTCCCCATGGCGTAGTAAAGGATTTTTTTTCCTGATCATCAGGATGTACAAGGATTTGATTATAACCTGAAAAGCCATCAAACATAGACATTCTCTAAGAACCAACAATAGTTTGAAAAATTTGATCCATATTTGGGAGGGGATAATTGTCCTTCAAGGAAGCTTTATTCAAATTTCTGAAGTCAATAAATATTCTGATTTCTCCACTCTTTTTCCTAACTGGAACCAAGTTTGCAAGAAAATTTGAAAATTTGATTGGAACAATGAATTTGGCATCAAATAGTTTTTTGACCTCCTTCTCAATCAATGGCATGAGAAGTGGATTGATCCTCCTCAACTTCTGCTTGAAGGCTTTTCATTTTATTTTATGGGAATAGTATGTTGAATAATGTGGGATCATATTCTTTCAAATCAGCATAGTTCCAAGCAAAGACATCTATGAATCTCTTCATCATTTCCACATAATTAAACTTCATATCAGCTGAAAGAAACTTTGAAAGTTTAATCATTTTGGGCATAGCTATTGTACCAATGTTACAGCGCTCAACTTCTTCATCATCAACTTGTATCTTGGGGGATTTAAAAACATCATTCTGATCAATTTTTTTTTCTAGAGGTATGAATCCCTTTGGTATGGAATTTTTACTTAGTTGCAAAACTCCAGAATTCCCTTTAGATTCGGCCAACATGTTTTGCTGATCTACTTGTATATTTTCAAACTCTTCTTTCAGCTCAATAAAGTTCTTCACCTATTAATCATCCTCAAAAAATTAACAATGAGTAATATTATCAGGGATAGCTGGTCTATGGAAAATCTCAACCTCATAATTTTCTATGGAATGCATAGGAATAATGAAAAGACTTGCAGAGATAGAAAGAGAATCAACAATGGAGTTTTGTTCTCTAGTTTTGACCATGAATGAATAGGATTGAAAGTTTTCTAACATGTCCAAAACCAAGTTCCTATATGCTCTCATCCTTGTATCTTTTGTTTGATAAACACCTTCAACCTGTTTAAGGACTAATTCTGAATCTCCAAAAATAGAAATGTTTTGAGCATTCATTCTTTTCAAAACTTCTAGACCCAAAATCAAGGATTCATATTCAACCATGTTGTTCGTGCAATTAATGTTCAGTTTATAGGAAAATAACTTACTCGCATCACTTGGATTTTTAATCCAAATCCCTGATCCTACTCCTTCTCTTCCTACTGATCCATCAAAATGCAATGACCACCAACCTTCCACCTCCTTATCGATGACTTGCTGATTTTCTGTTTGTTGATTTTCAGACTATTGAATTTCATAACTCTGATTTTCCACTTTCCTCTCCTCTTCTGCTTCATTAGTCAACTCATTGAAAAGAATAGTAGAACCAAGTTCAGTATCAAGAGCATAAATTGGAAAATTTTGTGGTTTTTCTTTACTAATTACCATGTAGGCCATTCTTGTCTCTCGATACAATCTTCTTTGCTCCCCAAAAACAGAAATGGTAGCATAAGTAAGATCCATCTGCATTGTACCTTTAATTTTCGCTGCCCATGACCTTGACAACAAACATACCAAACTTCAGTGGAATGTTTGCTACTATGATGTACATGACTACAGTATTAGCAGGAACTTGTGTTAGACCAACAACAACATCCTTGATTAAACCAATGCATTGAAATCTTTTCGAATCGAAAGAAAACAAGTCTTTATATGTCCTAGTTATTTTTAACCCCATTCTATCCATGATTACTTTGGGCATAATATTATGAGAGGCCCCTGAATCCAACATAGCATTATGAAATTTCATGTCGTGAATTCTAAGGCTCACATAAAAAGGAGGGACCTCCTCATTCTGTTCATCTTCTAGTCTTGGATCCAAATATATGGTTGGATGATCTTCTAGTACATTCAAGATATCAGCAACTCCTGGTTGGAATTTAAAATTTTAACAATATTGCTTCTATATTCATCTACCTTGAGAATCTCACCAAAAGGGATTGATATTTTAATCTTAGAAACTTCATTCTCAAGGTTGAAAACAGAAACAAATTTTTCAGCTTCTTTGATAGGAGGAATAGCTGGTGTATCTTTCTTACCTTCTATGACCTTAGGAGCATCCTTCTTGCCATCAAAAACCTTAGGGATATCTTTCTTAGGCTAAGTTTTGTTTGCAATAATAGGCACATTTCTATTTCTGAGATTGTATTGTTTCTGCATCTCGAAAATAGAATGTTGATACCCCTTTAGATAATCTGATGTTTCCTCTTCATGATTTCTTTTTTCTGATTGATCTTGTTCTTCTATTGTCAAGAAAATTCCAGAAAATTCCTCATCAAAATAGTGAATAGAATCTTCAGGAATTTTAGGATCATCTTCTTCATCAACCAAGTTCTGTTGGAAAGGAGGTCTTACTGGAGGATCAGGCTGCTGATTTCTGTTTTCCCTTGGCATTCTCTGATTCTGAGGTCTCATGAACTAAGGGTTTCTGAATTGAGGTTTGTGCAGGAGGAGCATAGGTATTCCCAAGGGCTAATATATCCATCAAATTTTCCATTGTTTTCATCATTGAATCCCTGCTTATCCTGAGAGGTAGAGGAGGAAGGATTCTCTTCTTCTTTCATCTTATTCTTACCCATTTTTGACTTTTTAGCTGCTATCAAGTTAACTTCCACCTTCACTGCATCACTTTGGATTTCAACAAGTGTATGGGATTCCCTTTCTCTCAACATTATGGAAAACTCATAGTCAAAAGTTTCAGCATACCTCATTTGAGATAAGGCTTGTGGTGGTTTCAAATGAGCAGGAATAGAGTCTAATACCTTATTAAACCTTTTTGAAAAGTTTCAACAGACTCATCAACAACTCTCTTCAAAGTACTATAGTCGGTGAGGACTTGTACTAGATTAGTTCTATTTCCCCATTTTCTTAGAAAAACATCTTCAAACGCATTCCAATTATGAATACTTCTAAGATTAAGGGCTTTATACCACTTCCTAACCTCACTAGTAAAACTCTGAGAAAAAAACCTCAACTTAAAATATTCATCATCAACCTCCTCCCAGTCTATAAAATCATTAAATTGATCCACATGTTCTTATGTTGTGATGTCTTCATCACTTCCCCAAGTTTTGATTCTAGCAGCATATTTACTAGGGAGATCATGTAAGACAGCTAGAAGAACAAGAGGGGCATATCTAGCAGGTGCAGCAGGTGGAGGGGGTACATTTCTAGCCATGGTTAAAGGGACTATAGTAACTTTATGGATGGCAAAAATAGAGGACGAAAAATTTCTCTGAGGAGGACTATTTGGTCTTTGTGGTTCACTGATAATTGAACTCTAATTTGGAAGGGGAAAACTAGCTTTAATTTTCAACAATATTTCAAAAGGGTCAAGCTCTTTGAGTTTATATAAAGACTCTTTTTCCAACAATAGATCAGAAGTAGCAGCTTCCCAAAACTCTTATTTTTCTTCCTGTGTTACTAGAGCTGAGGTATCAATACCTCTCTTATGAAAGTTTAAGATAATTTCAATTAGTTCTTTTTCACTTTTTTGATCTAAGCAAAACTTCCTAAATTTTATCATCAACTCTTTTATATTCAGGAATTTTTGCACACTCAGTGCATAACTCAATAGCCTGAGCCCCTTCTCACTCAATAGGCCCGAGCCTCACCTCCAACGCTGCATGTTGGTCCATTTAATTGCGTACAGGACCGCTTGACAGCATGCAGTTTCCGCCTGGGAACTACGCATGGGGCGTGCAGAAGCCACCCGACAACTCCCGACGCTACGTGATTTTTCATTTAGGGCATGTAGAAGCCACCTAACAACCCCCGATGCTACGCGCCTGTCTTTTCAGGTCGTGCAAAAGCCACCTGACAGCCCGAGTTCTACGCGCATGTCCGTTTCATCTCCGTACAAAGGCCCGATAGCTCCCGACGCTATGCGCCTGTTCGTTCAGGTCGTGCAGAAGCCACCCGACTGGCCCATGTTGCGTTCCTGTGTGTTTTTCTCAGCTGGGAGGATTTATTGAGAAGATCATGCCATCAAACTTCCTCAGAAATTATCAAATTCTTGATTAGCGCCTCCTAAGGATTCTAAAGAGGTATTTGGACCTATTTACCCTTCTTTTTACTGTTTTGAAGGGTGAATTTAAAGAAAGAGGAAAAAACCCTAAAAAATAAAAGTTGGGCCCCCATGCTAAAAAAAATTGTTGATTGAAGAGCATTCATCCATCTACATACTGAAAACACACTGAAGCCCAAGGTGTCCTTCTTCACTCATCATTTCCCCTCCAAATTTAAAAATCACTGCCTTTCTCATTTTCATCTCACTTTCTGTCTCCATATCCTTTCATAAATATTTTGTAGGCTTCTTTTTTTCAAGATAAGAGTAAAGGATAAAATGCATAGAGAAGGCAGTGTTGACAGTGGTGAGGAAATCCAAAGCCCTAGAGAATAGTAGAGGAAGGGTGGGAGAGTGAATAGGTTTTGTAGAAATTTGAATAACTTATATGTTATTCACCAATATTCTCCTGATCACACACTATTTTAACTTCATGCACAATATAGAATCTGTTCTACCATTGACCATTAATTGCGGAAATAAAAAACAATCGCATGCGCACATTCAAACCATAAACAATCACACATATGAACACAGTACTTTATGGGAAAGCTTAAAGCTGAAAACCCCCAATTATCTGTATATTATATGTCATAGAGATCATGTAACAATCATTATACAAAGCTCCTCACAATCTCTCAATACAATCTCCAATTGCTACACCCTAATTAGGTCTGATCTAGCAAAACACATGCTCCAATCTCTGCCACCTGTTAGCCTACCTCTACTGCGCAATCCTTGCTGAAGAACGGCTTTGAATGAACTTGAATTAACCTGGTATGCACTGCGCAATCCTCATTGGCATCTCCATCAATGTGTGGTGCAAAATCATGCACCATTATAGTCACACTGCTCTTTCACCTATCTCTCCATTGGTCTCCACTGAAACTGTCCATGCACTGAAGTTAACTGATGTATTCTTTAGTTTATTAATGAGTTAATAATTAGTGAATTAATTAATAATTAATTCACACCACTCTCACTAGTGTATCAATCAGTTAGACTAGATACAACTAGCTCAACTATGTTTAACTCAGTTAAACTGAACACAACTCCACCAACTACCTCAATAACTCCACCAAACTCTGTCACATGAGTTCTAACTGAATTCTCCATGCAATAGCTCCACTTAACCCTTAGGAATAGCATAATTCCTTCTGTCAGCTCCTGTGCCACATCTGTGCACTTAACTGAAGTGCTCCAAGAGAATAAGATAATGTTTAGAGTCCAAATATTATTAAGAGCTAATAATATTCGACATATCTATTTTTAGACCGGCAATCTAAAAATAGATTCCACCCAATATGTCTAAAAATAGAAGTCCATCTATTTTTCCAACTTGACCAACCATCCACAAATAGCATCCTGCAACTCATAGAATATGATCGACATGTCTAAAAATAGACTTTCTGCCAAAAATAGCCTGCGGGCCCACTTAGTGAAGGCGACTTCTTTCCACTAAGCTCATCATCTTGTTGTAATCTCAACACTCCCTCTCAACAAGATAAGGATTATCTTCCACCCCTATCCTGCCTCTGTGGTATTCGAATTTTCTCCTGGTGAGCGCCTTCGTCAAGATATCAGCATCCTGATCCTCCGTGGGAATGTATGAAAGTAACATGATCTTCCGCTGCACACAATCTCTGATATGATGATACCAGATGTCAATGTGTTTATATCTATCATGAAATACTGGATTAACCGAGAGTTTGATGCAACTCTGATTATCACAATAAATCACAGTAGGCTCTAAGTGTGAACCGAACAACCCGACCAGGATCTTCCTCATCCATATAGCCTTGCATGCAGCCAAACTCGCTGCCATATACTCGGCCTCTGCTGAACCGAGTGCCACGGATATCTGCTTCCTACTGTACCAAGAAAATGTTGTCGACCCGATACTAAAAATCCCTCCAGATGTGCTCTTTCTATCCGTTGGGCTCCCTGCCCAATCTGCATCCGTGAAGCCACACAACTTCACCTCATCCGACTGTCTGTACCATAATCCATATCCCGATGTGCCTATGAGATATCTCAATACATGCTTCCCTGCCTTCCAAAAGAGCTTGGTAGGCTTAACCATCGCTTGTGAAAGCTGGTTCACAGCATAGCATATGTCCGGTCGTGTATTGACTAAATACATGAGCGAACCAACCAACTGTCGATAAACAGTGGCATCCACTACCTCTGCCGATGTAGCATCCTCCTTCCTCCAACCACCAAGAGAGTATCAATAGTTGGTACCCATGCACGTTGAACTTCTCCGTATCTCCCGGCATACTGTTTTGAGACACAAACAACGATCACCCAAGAATCGCCAAATTTCCAATCCTAGAAATAATGAAGGAGGCCAAAGTCCTTCATTCTAAAAATCTTTTGCAAGACTGTTCAGATGAGAGCATTTTAACCGAAGTATCACCACAAGATTAAAATCATCTACATAAAGTACAATGATCAACAACTTACCCTCCACCACTATCTGGTATAGGTTCGGATCCGCCTCACTCTTGGAGAATCCAAGTCTAGTAAAGTAACCGTCGATCCATGTGTACCAAGCATGAGGTGCTTGTTTCAACCCATACAATGCTCTCTTGAGCCTGCACACATGCGACTCGCTGCTAAAGATCTCGAAACCTTCAAGCTGATCTATGTACACCTCCTCTTCAATCACTCCGTTGAGGAATGCAGTCTTCACATCTATCTGATGAATGTGCCACCCCATCTGCGCTGAGAGAGCTAGGATCGTCCGTATAGAAGAATACCTTGCGACAGGTGCAAAGGTTTCCTCATAATCGATCCCCTCAATCTGTGAGAAGCCTTGGGAAAAAAATATTGCCTTGTACTTCTCCACACTCCCGTCAGCTGCTTGCTTCACTTTGTAGATCCATCTCGAACCTACCACTGATTTCCCTTCCGGCCTTAGGACAATATCCCATGCACTGTTTCTGACAATCGAATCATACTCTTCCACCATGGCATCTACCCATGCGGGATCCTCCACAGCTTCCTCGAAAGAGGATGGCACTATCATGATACACTTTCTCATAAGAGCCATGTATCCAGTGTACCGGTCAGGTGACTTTCTCTGTCTGCGTTGTGATGTAGGTGCTCCTACAACCTTCTCTGCATCTTGAGCCATTCGCTCAGCTTCTGTAGTGCGGTTCCACCCTCTGATGGTTGGCGCTGCATGAGTGTTCTCTTCCACTCCATGAACCTCATCTTGTGGTTGATCCACATCCTAAGACTCATCCTTAGGAACTAATAGCTCCCCATCTACACGCAAGTGTGGCTCCCTCTCAAGCAAACACTTCATGGCTTTCTCCTCATGAAATTTGATATCCCGTCGCACAACAGTCTTGCGACTGTCTGGAAAATACACATGATAGTTGTAGGGTGTATCAGTGTACCCCACAAATATCCCAACCTCTGCGGTTGGCTCCAGCTTCTTCCTGGCATCCTTTGTCACATGAATTTAAAAAAATGAACCAAAAATCCTCAAATGGGAAATATCAAGCTTCTTACCATAAAACGCCTCCTCGAGTGTACTCATGCCAAGTATCCTGTGAGGACAATGGTTTTGCACATAAACCGCAGTATTGCATGCCTTAGCCCACAACTGTATCGGAAGGCCCTGATCATGCAACATCATCCGTGCAACACCCATGATCATTCTATTCTTTCGCTCCACGACCCCATTTTGCTGTGGGTTATGAGGCGCTATGAGCTCTCTTCGAATTCCTTCTGCGCTGCAAAAGTCCTTGAATTCGCCAGAGATGAATTCACCACCATTGTCGCTCCTAAGAGCCTTCACCTGCTTCCCTGATTCTTTCTCAACGAGTGCCTTGAACCTGGCTGCACTGAGACAAGTCTCGCTCTTCTTCTACATGAAGAAGATCCAGCACTTCTGAGAAAAATCATCAACAAATATCACATAATACCTGTGCTTTGCTGTCGAAGCTACTGAGAAAGGTCGACACACGTCTGTGTGAATTCTCTCAAGGATCGTCGTGGCATGACTATCCTTCTCGTGAAAGGTGGCTTTCACAAATTTTCCAAAAGTACATCCCTTGCACTGATATGACTGCGCAAGTGTACCTTTGGGAAGCCCGATAGAAATCTCCTGCAAAATTTTCAAAGCTCCATGGTGAAGGTGGCCCAATCTCCTGTGCCACAGCTCGCCATCATCCCGGCTCACCACTCCTTTTGCCTTGCCTGCCATTGCTGCGCAGCCATCTACCTACAACTGATAAAGGTTCTTAACTCGAACCCCTATCCTCCGGTTTTCACCAGTTGCCTTACTGCGCAGGAAAGCCTTTCCCTCGCTAATGAAAACATCATATCCCTTGTCTTCTAACATGGCCACAGAGATAAGATTCTTCTTCAATCCTGGAAAATGCATCACTTCCTTCAATACGAAGGGTTTACCAGACTCCCTCTCAAAGGAAATGGCACCGATACTGGTCGCACTATATCTACCATCATCGCCCATCTCGATGTGCACTCCAAGATCATTCTCATCTAGATCAGTAAACAAATCTTTGTCTCCGGTCATATGAAAAGACGCACCACTATCAAGAAACCACACTAAACCCATCATACTTGAGACCAAGAATGCGATTAGCAAAAAATCCAGCTCAAACTGCGAGGCTAAGGCCTCTCCAGCTGTAGATCCAACAACCTGCTTATTTTTCTTCTTCTGTGGACAATTAGTGGTGTAACGTCTGTGTTGGTGACAGTGAAAGCACTTCACCTTGGACATGTCCTGCTTCTTTCCTTTCACACTAGATTGATAAGAATTCTTATTTCTCTTCCCTTTCCTTGCTTTGGCAGCAAAAGCGCAATTTTCTTCATTTGAGTTCTTTGATGAAAATCCGTCCCTGGTACTTTGCCTTATCTCCTCTTGCACAAGATCCGACCAAAGTCGCTCCCGTCCTGGCAATTTCTCCCGACCATTAACACAGTCCTAATAGGAATACCAAATCTTCGGAAGCCCAAGGAGAGCCAATCTCACCAAGTCCTTGTCATCTACAATCACCCCCACACTTCGCAGCTCATCCCTGCTTGGATGAACTTCGTGAGGTACTTGGGCATACTGTCGCCTTTCTCCATTTTTATGTTCCTGAGTTTATCCTTGAGCACCAACTTCCTCTGGTTGCTCTTGCTTTGGAATAAGTCTATCAATGATTTCCACATCAAGAATGGAGAAGCCTTACCATGAAGGCTGGACACTATGTGATCCTTTACACCTTCTAATAGAATTCTTCGACACTTTGATGTCTTCTTTTTCCATGCATCAAGTGCAGCAGCATCGCCAGAAGCAGGTTTTGGAATTTCTTCATCTATGAACTCCTTCAACCCATTTTCATCCAACACCGCCTCCATCCTGTCCTTCCATGCTATATAATTCGAGCTTCCCTCAAGGGAATACTCCAATCACAATCCATTGAAAGAAATCTCAACTTCGACACCAAGAAAACACTGCTGCAAATTCGAATTCTACCAGCACAAAACTCAACTGCTTCAATGTTTTGTAATTTCTCCAATGATAAATATCGCTCCGATACCATGTAGAAATTTGAATAACTTATATGTTATACACTGAGATTCTCTTGATCACACACTATTTTAACTTCATGCACAATACAGAATCTCTTCTACCATTGATCATAATTGCGGAAATAAAAAACAATCACATGCGCACATTAAAACCATAAACAATCACACAAATGAACACAATATTTTATGGGAAATCTTAAAGCTTAAAACCCCCAACGATATGTATATTATATGTCATAGAGATAATGTAACAATCATTATACAAAGCTCCTCACAAGCTCTCAGTACAATCTCCAATCTCTACACACTAATCAGGTCTGATCTAGCAAAATGTATGCTCCAATCTCTGCCACCTGTTAGCCTACCTCTACTGCTCAATCCCTGCTGAAGAATGGCTCTGAATGAACTTGAATTCACCTGGTATGCACTGTGCAATCCTAATTTTCATCTCCATCAATGTGTGGTGCAAAATCATGCACCAGTATAGTCACAACTGATAGTCACACGGCTCTTTCACCTATCTCTCCATTGGTCTCCACTGAAACTGTCCATGCACTGAAGTTAACTAATGTATTCTTTAGTTGATTAATGAGTTAATAATTAGTGAATTAATTAATAATTAATTCACACCACTCTCACTAGTGTATCAATCAGTTAGACTAGATACAACTAGTGCAACTATGTTTAACTCAGTTAAACTGAACACAACTCCATTAAATTCCTCAATCAACTCCACCAAACTCTCTCACATGAGTTCTAACTGAAGTATCCATGCAATAGCTCCACTTAACCCTTAGGAATAGCATAATTTTCCACACCTGTTGTGCTGCTGCTCCGTGCAATTTCACTCAAGGCCTCCAAGAGAATAAGATAATGTTTATACTCCAAATATTATTAAGAGCTAATAATATTCGACATATCTATTTTTAGACTGGCAATCTAAAAATAGATTCCGCCCAATATGTCTAAAAATAGAAGTCCATCTATTTTTTCCAATTTGACCAACCATCCACAAATAGCATCCTGCAACTCATAGAATATGATCGACATGTCTAAAAATAGACATAGTCTAAAAATAGACTTGCGCCAAAAATAGCCTGCGGGCCCACTTAGTGAAGGCGACTCTTTTCACTAAGCTCATCATCTTGTTGCAATATCAACAGGTTTGAGCCTATAAACACTAAGGAATTGACAGCCTCCCCTATAGTAGCTGCATGTTTTCAAGAGGTAGGTTGCTTTGACTTCTGTGAGAAAGTACAAAGAGTTCAAAGTCACACTGAATTAACTAGAATTTTCATCTTAAACCTCCATAACCACAAAGTACATCTAACTGGAGTGAATTTTGAGCTTTCCACAAATAAAATTTCCATGGCCACTAGGATACCTTTCCTGCGAGAAAAATGGTTCAAGCAGATGAATTTAGACCTAAGCCATTATCAGCCTTTCTTAAAACCTAGATACCAAGCTGATTGCAAATCCATTTTTCCATTTTCACATCTGTTGGGGAGATATGTGACCTTAATGAAAATCATCATGAAGTACTTCACCTGTGAAGGTAGTTTTTCTAGGCTTTATTCCTACCATGTAAGACTGCTCATGCACTTCACTAAGGCCAAGCTGCTACATCTGCCCTATTACCTTTATAGAAGTAATGATAAGATGTCATACATTGTGCAAAAGAGACCTCCTTCCCAATAGATGCCGAGTCATTTTCACCATTCACTTATCAAAATCATTGTGTTGAAAAAGTTAGAGCAACAGGGTATCCCATGGGAAGTATTCATCACCCATGATGTTTTCACTAATCCACAACCTCTTCCTCTGCAGAGTTTACCCTCATCATCTCATCTACCTTCCTCCATCAAAACCGACTGACCATGATTCCTCATCCACACATGAATCCTCTCCCCAAGAGGAAAATGACAGTTAAGAGAAGAGAAGTGACAAGGATGGAAATAACAGTTAAGAATAAGAGACAGAGTTTGAAGGAAATGACAGTGGGAAAAACAACGAAGACAGTGGGAAAAAGAGTGTGGAAGAAGAAACAAATGATGAGGAGGATAATGATGAAAATCAAGATACAGGGCAGATTATGAAGATGAAGAGACAGAAGAAAAAGAGGAGATAAAGACTAATGAACAAGAAGATATTGAAGAGGCAAATAACGAAGAAGCTAATGAAGGTACCTCTAGCAGTGACCTCACAGAAAGTAAAAATGACAGTAAAGAGATAGAGGCATATTTTGATGAGAAAAACAGTGAAGGTGAAGAATAAAGAAGTGAGCCAAATAGTGAGGAAGAAGCAGATGAAAAAGAGGCAGATGCAAGTAATGAGGAGGAAACAAATGAAAGTCAAGAGACTGAAGAAAAATTTGAAGAAGATGACAGTGGGAAAAACAAGAACAATGATGAAGAGGACAATTTAGAACAAAATATCAGTGCAGAAGAGATGGAAGAGAATGAAAATGATGAAAATTCACAAGACAGTGATGAAGACACTGATAAAAACACTTCTAATAGTGACAACACAGTGAATGATAATATTGCAAACATAGAGGATAACAATGCAGAAGATATGGAAGAGGATGACAATTATGAAGATCATGATAGTGATGATAGCATGGGGGAAAATGAAAGTGCCACTCAAGAAGGTAGTCAAGAAAAAAATGAAGAGGACACGAATATAGGGATTTTTGATGAAAAGAAAAGCAGACTAAAGGTTAGTCATGAAGTAGATATTCAAATGAAACTTATCAAAACTCTTCCTCTCACATATCAAAGAGGATCAAGGCAAGTGTTTGCTGCCTCCAAAAGGAAAGGGAGATTGCCATCTACATCAGCTCAGCCACTAGACAAAGGGAAATAAAAGATAAAGGAAGAATAAGAAGACCATGAGGTGGAGAGAGATTTTGAGATCATTCAGGTATATAGTGATGAGGAGAATGAGGAAAGAATTACAAACATGCTCCTCTAGGATAGAAATGCATAAATCAAAGACCTCCAAGCATATTTAAATAGGGCCAAGAGTATAAATGATTCCCTTAACTTGGAAAATAGGTAGCTAGGAGCACAAATGGAAATCTATGAAGCTAGAGCCCTCAAGGACCAGAAAGAAGCCCAAAAGGCACAAATGAAAATAGAATATTTAATAGGCACTTATGAGGAGAGTAGTGATGAGGAAGAACAATCTAGGAAAAGAACTAGAACCATGCGATTGAAGAAAGCATTGGCTAAACAAAGGGAGGAAGAATCAGCTCTAGCAGAACAATTTTCTCTCGATGAACTACTTGCAATGGAAATTGAACATAATAGGGAATCATGGCTTGAGAGGGCTAACATACACCTTGAAGCCAAGCTGGAGAAGGAAAATAAAGACTTGGATTTACAAAGAAGAATGACTAAGCATTATGCCCAAAGAAATCAATTTGCAAGGGAAAAAATTAAAAAGGCCCTCATGGAAATTCAAGCACTAAAAGAAGAAAAAGGCCAAGCTAGGCTTCGAATCTTGGCACAAGTATCTCTATAGGTCTCCCAAAACCCATAAGGCACTCATCCACCAAATTTGGGAGAATTTTGACAAGTTTTTGTTTTTTGCTAATTTTGAGGCCAAGGGGGTAGCACACATGGTGCTACGCTCTTTTTCAGAGCATCTTCATGAAGAAGCGATTACATTTTTTGGATCCTCATCACTAATATAGCATGCTCACAAAGTTTCAGATGAATTGGAGTTGTTTTGGTCCTCCAAAAGGGTAAAAAACACCCAATTTTTCACCATTCTGCTTTCTTTTCAGGACATGTGTTATGCCTTTACCAGCCTCGGAATTTTTGGATTTTGAATAGGTTATAGAGGTCAAATTAGAGAACCAAGGGTATATTTGGAAATTAGACTTCAATTTATTTCCAACAAGCCATCATGGAGCCTTTTCCGACATCGAGAAGGCCTTCAAAACATTGCTGCAAGAAGACCCATTTTTCCTGCTCCTGTGCTACGCCCTTGGCATGGAAATTCCTCCTAAACACAGTGCTATGCCCTTAGCAGAGGGAAAGTAAAAAATGTATGCTTGGAAAGTTTTAGGAGGCTTCTCAGACCTCAAACATCAATTTCTTTGCTAAAAATTCCCAAAAATATATTTTGTTTTAGATATTTTGTGCCCTGGGCCTTGCAAGGTCTCAAGGACAATAGTGACATTTCTAATTAGTCAATAGGCTTATAGATACTCTATTAGGTTTTTCTCCTCCTTGCTTGTTAAAAAGGCATTGAGGATTCTTTGCAAATGTTAATTTTTGATGAGATTTAAGAGCAATACATTGTTCTTTGAGGTTGAAGAGAAATTTGGTGTTATGGAGCTTGTGAAAGGTATACTTTGATTGATGATGATGAAAGCTTGCTTATAGGATCCCTGAGCTTGGTGAATGGTGATGTGTCTCTAATTTGTTCATATTTTCTTGTTGTCATTATGTCCTTCTTTCTATGTTGCAGTAGAACAGAAAAGTATAGGCTAACAAATGTTGTTTGAGGCACCTTAGTCCTCCTGTTTGCTACTGTCTTTATGTTTTCCTCTGCTGGGTGTGTTTAAGGAGTTCTTAGTGGCTCCTTAGGCCTCCTTATGCCTTTTTATTTCATCAATAGATTAAAATTATATTTTCCAAATATGTTTTATGGAAATCCCTGCTTATTTGATGTTATCTAAACTCTGTTTTGAAATCTCTCTTTGAAGTATTACTTGTTAGGTTAAGCCAAAGAGGTCTTTTTATGATATTTCCCTTTGTCCATGCCTATCAGTTTTCCTCAAAGTTATTTATATCTTGATTGATGATGTCTAGGAGTTCCCTATTCATTGGTTAATTTTATTTTTCATCTTATATGTTTTCAAACTTTCTAGGTGAAATCACTGAAGTTAGATAGGATATCTTGCTTTCTGTGTTTCACTAAATTGTTCATCTTGGAAGTATATTTGTTTAAAGTATTATCATTGAGTAAATGGTTTTCCCTATCTCGTGATTGTTATCTTTTGCTTATCAGTATTTGAGACTTTCTTGCTTACGGGTATATGAAAAAGGATTCTTAACTTCCCTTTGCCCTACCTTGTTTCCCCAACTTAATGTCCATTTCAATTCACACATAACCTTAAAAGATCCATTGACTACACTAGATTTTCCCTGTGATGCACTCTGACTCATTGTTGATATATCCGTGACTTTCATAGATTCCATAGCCCAATGATTTGATGACCTTTCATTCCACCTATTCCACTTGATCATTTAACCCAACCCAACCAAACGAAAAAACCCTAAACTTCACAACTAGCCTAAAATCAACCATCTGAAGAAAACAAGTTCACCTCCTTTGCATATAATAGAGAGAGCCCTCTCTAAGTCCAGGAAGGCTAGGTCCTAGGACTCTAAAGACTAGTTTCATGTTACCCTGTGCATTTGGTCCACCAATATGCTAAATCACGAGACCCTAACATTCTTACAATCACGGTGGGACCTTCTGAGTAAGTCACAAGCTGAAACATTTTGTACCCATTGATTAATTGCCACCTCATCGCCACACTAACATTATAGCAATCACGGTAGGACCTTCTGAGTTAGTGACAATCTAAGTATCCCTTAGGACTTCATAATCCCTTGTTAAAGAATACCCAATAATTTGTCGCCACCTCATTGCCAACCTAACATTCTGGCGATCACGGTGGGACTGAGTACATGGTAGCCTAAAAACTCTTATGGACTCATTTAAACCCTCAATTAAGTTTATAAAATCAACTGATAGCCAAGAGTAGAATATGGTTGTTTCACCATCCTAGAAAAATCAAGACTCAGCTGTATGACATGCTCACAAACCTTAGGGCTACATAAAGAAAATCAGAAAACCCCAAAACATCCTTAGATTGGTTTATTGTCAGTTATTGGTGGTGGACCATAAACATACATCCTTAAAACAAAAAATATCCACTTGGTGACTCCACTAGCCTCCAGTAGGCCTATTATTTCACTAGTTCTCATTTAGACTCCCTGGGATTGTATCAAATCAACCCTAAAAAGTTTAGAAGCCTATTTATACACTGTGAGAAGTTTAGAAAACACTAAGAGAGGTTAGCCTTCTAAAAAAGTCCTAAAATTTCAGCCTCTCTACATTTTGAGTGTGAAATCTGGCTTCACAAAGGATTAGTACCAGATCCCATCCGAACCCAAATCCTCCTACCATAGTTGATGACCCAGAAAATATTTTTTGGAAAAATTCTAGATATGGAAACTTAACCACTTTTAGGACTATTCATAGAGCAAGCTCAGTCCCTGAACATCTTACAGCTTTGCAAGACCCCCAGTTTGACTTGCACCATGCAAAGAACCTTTTCAAAACCAAGTCACAAACTGATATTACCTAGACTGAACTTGAGCCCATATATTTGCAGCAGAGTTTTGTAGAGAAGCCTCTCCTTCCACACCTCCTGACTTTTAGCTTCTCCATCACTTTAGCTCTTTCCATACCAAATCTGCTCAAAATTACTTTGTCAGTCCAAGTACTTCTACTACACCCATCCATACCACTACTGTGAAAACCACTCCACTTCATCCTACACCCCCTTCCACAACCCCCCCTCTTGTAAATCCTCCATTAGCTCGCATCATGGCATCTTGGTATGCCCCCATGGTTTTACCACAACCTTTGGTACCTTTACCAAATGAATACCAATCCAGAATTCCCCACTTCACCGGAGTTGAATCCATCACTACCCAACAACATGTAGATAGGATAAATGATGCTTTTGAATATATGGAATTGGAAGAAGAAACCATTAAAATGAAGATATTTGCACAAAGCCTAGGAGGGGAAGCCAAAAAATGGTTTAAAGGCTTAACTCCTAACACTATACATGATCTCCCTTCCCTTTACCAATATTTCATAAACAAGTGGGAAATCAAGAAAAACCCCCTCCAAATCCTTTCTGAATATACAAATCTTAAGAGGAATGTAGGGGAGAGTGTACAAGAGTATTGCACCAGGTTTAATAGTGTCTATAATTCCCTCCCCCCTCACATGAAACCCCCACAAGGTCTGGCACTGGTGAAATTTCCTAAAGGCTTTGATCCAGACATGACATACCAACTAAGAGAGAGGGACCCCACAACTTTAGAAGAAATGCAAAGGGTAGCTATTAGTGCAGAAACCAACTTGATTGAAAAGAGAGCTAGGATGAGGTTGGAAAAAAGAGTCACTTACAAAGATGAAACCATAGCCTCAACCTCTTCTTCCGATGCCAAGATAGATATCCTAGTCAGAACCATGGAGAGAATGATGGAAAGGATAAACTTGAAAGAAAGGGCACCTCCTAGGGAAAATCAATCAAATCCCCAAAACATAAACATAACTCAAAACTTTAGAAGAGATCCTCCCCAAAATAGGCCACGAGACAATGACCAATGAATTAGGCCTCCTTTCCAAGATAATTATCTTGATGAAAAGGGAAGAGAGAATTCAAAACCTAAATAAACCCATGTAAACTTAATAGGCTCTGATAATAAGGATGAGGTCTTTCTCATAGAAGAGGAACAAGAGTTCTTTTCCCCAGACCAAACTGAAACTAACTATGAGGATTCTGAAGACTATAGGTTGGGATTTGAAAATGCAATAATGGAAGTCCATAGGCAATATGACCTTAGGAGAAAAAAGAACCAAGATGCCCCTAAGAAAAACCAAATAGACATTTCTGTTTGGAAAACCCCTGAAAATATTCTTAAAAGTACTACAAACAATACCAACACCATGGCTAAGAAAACGGATCCAAACAAAGACAAAACTAGCCAACCAAGTGGTGACACAAGCTGCCCTAGTACCTCTATTAGTGGCCGTGAGAAAACTCTTTTGTCCAAAGCCCCAAATCAGAATCAACAAATTAAAAATGTAGAAAAATTTATGGCAGATAAAACTAATGTAAATATGCCCAAAACCCAAGTATCTTTCAGTTTTGAAGGAGAGATTGCTAGAATCAAGATAACCATACCTCTCACTGAATTGGTGACTCAAGACATGTACAGGTCCCAAGTTTTGAAAGTTTTGAACATAGGGAACAATACAGACACTCTAAACTTGACTGATGACAAACCAGAACTGTTGTTTGGTCTCGAAGTTGAGGGAAAACACAAAGAAGGAGATGTCCCTCCTTTCTATGTTAGCCTAGATGTACATGAAAAAATATTACACAATGCCATGCTAGAATTTAGTGCCTCTCACAACCTCATGCCTAAGGTAGTGATGGATAGGTTAGGAATAGAAATAACCAAACCTTACAAAGACTTATACTCTTTTGATTCGAGTAGAGTCAAGTGTTTGGTCCTAATTAAGTATCTTTGTGTTAATCTGGTGCAAATACCTGCTAAGAGTCTATTCATGGACATATTCATTGCTGATATTCCCCCAAAGAATGGGATGATTTTGTCTAGATAATGGGGAGCCAAAATTCAAGGCAACCTCCAAATCAACATGTTATATGCTACTATCCCTGTCTTTAATCAAACTAGGAGATTATACCGGGAATCTCACATGAAGTATATGGTAAGTAGCCTAGATAGGCCAAACAACACCCTTGTGTATTCCATTCATTTGGATTTGGACTCTTTCATCTTATATAATGAAAATGAGAAAGAGCTAGGCTCTCCAAAAAACTCACACTCACCCTCAAATGAAGAACATGACAACCATAACTCCAGCAGCCCTGAGCAACAACACAGTGAAAAATATGAACTAGAAACACTTAGGAACATAAGCTTTGATGGCTCTTATGGCAAGGCTGTTTCGGGCGCTGGTGTCTAGATACATAATAGAAATGAGGGCCATTCATACAAACTAAACTTTCAGTGCACTAATAACATTGCAGAGTATGAGGCTCTCCTCCTTGGTTTGCACTTACTTGAAGACTTAGGAGCTAACAAAATATTTGTCCAAGGAGATTTAGAAATTATCATTAAACAAATCAAAGGTGAGTACTCAGCAAAGAATCCAAGATTAAGAGAGTGAAGAAATGCAGCCATAGATCTCCTCAAAAATTTTGAGAAATATGATCTCATTTACATTCCTAGAGCCCAAAATAGTCTTGCCAATGAGCTCGCCTTTGATGCCAGCAATTGCCAAATACCACATGCAAGTGAACAATACGCTGTCAAATTCAAACATTGTCCTACAGTACTTGAAAACATTAACCATTGGCAATTGTTTGAGGGTGATAAAAAAATTGATGATTTTCTACAATCTAGGAATGAATTTAGATTGACAAAATCTAGCTTAGAGCATGAAGAAGATGTGTTTGCTGAAGAACAAAATCCTGAAACAGGGCTGTTCTCTTTTACTGATATAAATCTGCTTACACATCCTTGTGAGGCTGAAATTTTTGAATATATAGACCAAAAGGACTTGGAGGTCATAAAATGTAAAAATCACACATTACCAAGAGGCCTTGCACCATTAGAAGAGTTGTTTGACTTTGACGATGTGGCTAAAAAACCAAAGATAGAAACTACCGAGACTGATGATGAGGAGTGCAACATAGGAAGCATAAAGGAACCCAAAATGATTAAAATCTCCAAGACCCTTCCTCCTCACATAAAACATAAGTATATTGAGATTTTTAAGGAGTTTAAAGATGTGTTTTCATGGGGATATCAAGATTTGAAATCATGTGACACAAGCATTATTCAACATAAAATACCTCTCAAGGAAAATCAGAAACCTTTCAAACAAAATTTAAGGAGAATAAACCATTTTTTACTACCTTTAGTTGAATAAGAGATTAAGCATATGTATGATGCCGGGATCATAGTTCCCATTAGATACTCAAAGTGGGGTTCCAAACTTATGTCAGTTAGGAAGAAAACCAGGGAGATTAGACTTTGCATTGACTTCAAAAATCTGAATTGGTCCTCATTGAAAGATAATTACCCCTTGCCTAAAATGGATCACATACTTCAAAAGGTAGTTGCCTCTAAGAGAATCTTACTGCTTGATGGTTTTTCCGGTTACAACCAAGTGCTAGTATTCCCAAGTGATCAACACAAAAATTCTTTCACCACACCTTGGGGTACATTCATTTATGTCAAAATGCCATTTGGTTTGATGAATGTGGGGGCCACTTTCAAAAGTGCCATGGACATAGTTTTTTTAGAAGACATAGGCTACTTCATAGTATTTTACCTTGATGACATCACTGTTTACTCTAAGACTGATGAAGAACACTTAGTCCACTTGAGAATTTTTTTTAAAAATGTAGGAAATATGGCCTATCTTGGAATATAAAAAAAACACTGTTTGGGATCCAGGAAGGAAAACTCCTAGGCCACATCATCTCTAAAGAGGGAATCAAAATAGACCACAAAAGGATTGAAGGCATATTGCAAATCAGCTATCCTAGAAACATCTAGGAATTGTAAACCTTCATTGGGAAAATCAAATTCTTGAGGAGGTTCATCCCTAACCTTGGTGAAATATTAAGGAATATTAAAAACATGCTAAAAAAGGAGATAGGATTTAAGTGGACTTTGGAAGCCAAACAATATTTTGAACTAGTTAAGCAATCTCTCACCCAAACACCAGTTCTTATTAGTCTTGATTTTACCAAAGATTTCTATATTTTCTCATCTACATCTGAACATATTGTGGTTGCAGTGTTGTTACAAAAGAACATGATGGGGCAAGAACAAACCATATCCTTCTACAACAAAGCCCTTAGAGATGCTCCTCTAAAGTACAACATCATGGAGAAACAAGCCTTTTCCCTTATTAAGGCATTAAAATACTTTAGAGTTTATATTTTACATTCTCATATCATTGCTTTTGTTCCACACACGTTGTTAAAGAAATTCTGAATCAAGACCCTGATGGTAAGAGGGGAAAGTGGATTGTTATTATCTTAGAATATGACTTAGAAATCAGACCCACTAAACTGGTTAAAGGACAAGGACTTGCAAAAATTATGGTTTAATCAAATTTCAAAGAATTAGATATGAATATGGTTGATGTTTTATAAGAACAAGAAGAGTGCATAGCTCCACATGTTGAAGAAGTATTTCTGAGTTCATCTTTGTATGTTGATATCTTATATGTGCTTTTCTATCTCAATGCTCCTCCTACATTATCAAAGACAAAAGCTAGATTCCTGAAACAGAAAGCTTTAAAATTCTGCATTTTAGATGGAATATTATGTAGGAAAAATCCTACTGGTATGTTGCTTAAGTGTTTTCTTGAGGATGATGCAGGTAAGATCATGCATGAACTGCATGAACTGCATGAGGGAGAGTGTGGAGGTCATCTTTACTAGAAAACCATAACCAACAAGATCCTTAGAGCTGGCTAGTATTGGCCCACCCTTTTCCCTGACACCCACAAACTGGTCATGACTTGCCATAAGTGCCAAATTTTTGATGGCAAGAGAAAACTCTTACCTTTGCCTTTGCTTCCCATTACTGTTGAAGCTCCCTTTCAACAATGGGGTTTAGACTCATTGGCGAGATTCACCCCACCTCATCTACCCAACATAAGTGGATTCTCACTACTACTGATTATTTTCCCAAGTGGATAGAAGCCATCCCCTCTAGGAATGCCATCAATTCATTTGTTATAAAATTCCTAGAGACAAACATCTTGTCTAGATTTGGGTGCCCCATAAATATCATCATAGATAATGTCGTTGCCTTTACTTCCAAAAGAATGGTTGAATTCTGTTATAAATATCACATCATACTAGGAAATTCCACAGCTTATTACCCTCAAGGTAATGGACTATCTGAATCCTCTAACAAAATCTTGGTCAATATCATCAAGAGGCTTTTGGAACACAATAAAAAAGCATGTCATGGCAAGCTAGTACATGCACAATGGGCTGATAGACTAACCACCAAGAAATCAATCGGTATGTCTGTCTATCAACTAGTGTATGGCATGGATGCCATTTTTCCAACATCCTTGGGAGTTATAGTGATAAAGCTTCTCCAAGAAGTGAAATCAAAATAGAATGACATGAAAAGGAGGCTAAACCAAACTATTCATTTTCAGTAGAGAAGGGAAGACGTTTATAACAAGACTCAAGCAGTGCAAGAAAACATAAAGAAAATATTTGACAAAAGAACTAAAGCCAAAAATTTCCACATTGGAGACACAGTGCTGAAATGGGATTCCAGGAGAGAGGACAAAGGTAAACATGGTAAATTTGAGAATTCGTGGAAAGGTCCTTATCTCATTCAGTCAGTTAAGGGTCATAATGCTTTCTTTTTACAAGGATTGAATGAAGAAGAATTATTTGGAGGTCCTGTCAATGGAAAGATGCTCAAACACTATTTCTATCAAGAGTCCTAGTTTCAAATTCATTCATTGTACATAACATTGCATAAAAAAGAAACAGAAAAATAAAAAGTACAAAAACAAAGAAAGAAAGAAAAAGAGGGCAGATTTGAAAAGAGGTATAGCCCCATACCCAAAAAATAGTGATGCTGAAAGTGTGCAAGCCTAAATGCCAGTACTTGTTAAAAAAGAAGATCTTGTTCGGTCATCTAGCCTAATCATGGCTTAACATGCTTTAAATTTGTGTTGATAAGATTAGTGAAAGAGAGCTTTTCAAATCATTCAAACTTGAATTGTCTAAAAGAATAGATTAGGAATGAAAGATACTGGTTCCACATGCTTAAATCTAAACCAAAGAGAAGGATAGGGATAATTAGCAAATGATGAAACACAACCCCCATACCTTCTAGTTTTTTTTTTTATGAAAATAATGTTTGTGTGCAGCTTGTCTCACTGCCACAACTCATGATGAATCAGACTATCTAATCCTGGTTCAAATCATGTTTTCAATTTCATGTCAATAGCTTAGAGAATGAAGTCTGTCATACTGCTTAATCTTGACAGCCAAATAGTCTAGGTAGAGAACAAAAGGAGTTCATTAGCATAATATGAACACTGGGAAGCAATAAGGGTACAAGTAGATAGTTTTTTTTTTGTTTTCAAAAGAAAAGGAATGTCACTAGTTTGCCAGTTTAAGTGCAGCCAAGGAAGAAAAAATGCTAGAAAAAGTAGACTGAGTAAGTAGAGATGAGTTGAAGAGATCATGTTTTTCAGATTATTGAGATCACTACTTCAGAGAAGTCGCAGCAAATGAAACAAGACAAATATGCCCAATGGATGAGGCACTAGTCTTCATAAACCAAGAGATCTGAAGTTCTGGACACCTCCTACAAAGGAGCTACCCTCTCCAAGTGGAGCCACTGTTAGTCATCAGTAATTTTTTCCTTTGTAGATAACTAAATGCTTATCCTAGATTTATAGAAACAAAATTCATGAATCTTGTGAGTTCTAGAAATCTCACTGCCTTCATTATCCTTAGGATAAATCTTTCACTATTCTACTACTCTATCAAGACATGGCCAGCCTATCACTCCTAGAAGACCAATCATGAGGCTTTTTCCACTCATTTTCACTATGTTTTCCACCTCTGGCCTTACCACTCTATTTTGACTTGCTTAACCCTTTTATTTACACCTTGGATTGCCAAGTATCCTAACATTTTCCCCTATTCACCAAGTGCCTCAAGTAGTGGTGGTTTTAAGCTACCTTTCTAGGCTCTTTAGATAAATACAAAGTCATCAATTTTTAGGTATACAATGCATAAATGTTTGTAAAAACTTTGTTTTACACGTAAAATCCCTAAGTCAAGTTTTAAGCCAAAGGCCAAGTCCAAAAGGCCTCCCAATAGGTCATGTAGTGTCTCATAGGTTATTCATTTTTTTTGGTTTTCTAAACTCACTATTTTACATGTGCCCAAAGATGAAATCAAATGAAAAGGAGGGTTAGCTCATGATTGTCCAAAAGGTATCAAAACTTTTTCAAGAAAGGACCTCCTTGGTCAAAGCACAACCTCTTCAAAAGATAGTTGCCCATCTTAGACATTTCTATAGGAATGAATGAGAGGGCCATCAGTGGAAAAAGAGGAAAGGTAAGAAGGGAAAATCATCCCTAAGGGCAGCCACAGAAAAGGAGAGGAAGTAGGCCTCTGAGCAAAGAAAATCAGGGTTTTATGACTGATTGGCTATAAAATATTGCCCAACAAAGAGTCTATACAAAGGATCACAAAGACATAGGTACATCAGCGCCACTGAGCATAAATTGAAGATTGATTGAAACTAGAAATTAAGGTGAGAGACATCCTTGATTGAAATAGGCAGAATTTAAAAAATGAGATCAAAAGGTGACTTACATGGTCTGTCCAGGCACACTGCTTCACTGCACCAAAAGGAGAAATTTAAAAGAGTATCAGTATGAAGGTGTAATATCCCTTTTTAGGAATAGCTAGCAATCCATGGCTGGAAAACGCATTTTCCAGAAATGGAGGAAGCAGGATTTGACACCAAGACCTGGATCCCTTAGACCAATGTGTCTAAGACCAAAATCCAAGAGTTGGGACCAATGAAATCCTTCGAGGATGGTGAGACAAGCCTCCCACACCTAGTCCCCTTCAGAAATTGCCCAAAGAATGGGGCTGCAACAATTTATGAACATACAATGGATTCTCTGCGTTATTTTTCTAAGCTTGCTTATGAGAAGAAGTAAATATCCATCATATATGATTACAGTAGTAAAATTAATGCAATGATTTGATGAATTATTCATTCAATCAATACAATACAAGCCTCACATTACATGCATGATAAATATGAAGCACACTGTTATAGATAAGAAACTGTAGGCTATGACTACGCAGTATTTTATAGAGAACTGTTAAAAAATGATAATGATACAAAGATATAAAAATATGAAGCTCAAATAAAGTGGGGGAGCATGATCTCAACCCATGAAAATACAATACATCAATCCTTTAGAAGGATTGGCTGAAATAAAAGCAAAATGGCATTCCTGCAGAAATGTCGGAGTTACTTGGTAGCAGCAGCAACTCAAGGATTGGAAATAGGTGGAGAAGGCTGAAATGACTGCATAAAATTAATAACCCTCCTCCAATGTAAATTTTAAGTGAAAGGCTGATCCCTTCACCTAATATCTCACCCTCCAAGCTATCTGCTAATCCCTCACAGCAAATTCTTTCCAAGAGTAACGTTGTCTAAGAGAGGGACTGCGGTACATATGATGGAAAGTGGTTGGCATGGTGCCAAATATGGTGTAATAAGCTCATGAACCTCCTTTTTTTATCTCCCAAAGGGATGGAAGCTCCCTCCTCTGAAAAACTAGCCAAGGATGGTGTTGTAGAAAACCTCCCCAGCAACACCTAGCAACACTGCACAATCTCCAACTAAAACTGCGTTGATGAAGATGGATGATACTTGACCTCAATGTATAAATATGGGGAATGGATTGAAATCCTCAAAGATCTACTCAAGAAGGATAGGAAATCCTAAACCGGAATTTCCCAGCAATTCTTTCTAAGCAGCAAGAAGTTACAGCAAGTCCAAAGGACCAAAGATGAATAATACTCAAGATGTCTCACAATGGCTACCTTGCTCTCCTTTTAAACAATGTGAGCTCCCTCTCAATGGATCCCACTCATTATGGTTTCCTTCCTCTAGAAGCTTCCCTCCTTATCCCACTGTGCTGGCCCACAAGATACCTTTCCCTCTCCTACCACTGCGCAATTTGACTTGGTCAAACTTGACCTAGCCTTCTTGCAAAAGTCCCCTTTCACACATGGAGGTGTGAAATCCAGCTCTATAAGTGATCCTATTTCACATTAAGAGGATTTTTATCCTTTATACATGAAATTAATGGGTCTCCTACCCTTTTTATTTATCTCCTATGTGAAAATGGGAAAAATTTAATGTTCCATAAAAATTGGGAACATTACAGTCCTCCCCTCTCAAATATTGATTGTCCTCAAGCAAGTGCAAGGATAGACTGATAAATTTTCCCTTTCTCTCCCTGTAGCATCCATGCATGATGAAATCCTCTGAGAAAGGAATTCCATATCATCAATCAAGTGTCCAAGTTGTCCCTCCAACATATGCAATCCAGCTTTTTGTGAACATCCCCAAATAGCTATCATGTAGAAACAAATATTCATGAAGGAAACAATGGGCTACCTACGGGCCTCCTTGAGGCATGAGATCTAGTATATAATGGGACTCATCATCCCCATATGAATCTCCCATCCCCAAGAAATCATTCATACAACATAAGCTGCCTCCCAACATGGCAACTCATAGAAATCTCCCTCCACCTTGAGCTCTGGAAATGAAGGTGGGCTGCAAAATCTAAATATGGCAAGCCTCATAGCTTGCTCCATGCTATCCTCTTGTCCACTTATGATAATTTTATAGTGTTTTCTGATCATGGGCTGCAAAATTATTGCCCTCAAGTGGCAAAATGAAGAGCAATCCTCCAAGGATTTCTCCTCCAACAATGATAATCCGGCTGGCCCAAGACATTTCATCCATGATGAGTAGGACATGATCATCATAGAATACCCCAATGACATGTTTTCTATAGGTTATACCATGTGCAGCAAGGTACAAAAAAATTTTCATAGGGTTACAATGCAACCTTATCCACTACAGCTGTAGAAAATAACATGGCAAGCATTGTACAGGAAATATCACCTCTACTACCGAATAGTCAATAGCTGAATGAATCAGCAATACAAAATAAAATACATGCCCATATTTATACAATGGATGGATATCATCATCAAACCCACGGCCCACCTCAAAATAAGGCAAATAAGTGGCTGTGGTGGCCATGTCTCTCTTCATGTTCCCCTTAGAACATGCCATGCATAAACTGTGGGAATCATCTTCCCTCAAGGACACACCAAATTGATGTGTTAATATTCCGATCATGCTTCCAATAAGAATATGAGACATAACAGAAAATAGAATCATTATCAACAATAAAATAGGGTAATTTCTGATGGTTTCATATGGTGCTGGAAAGTACCAACAGTCTCACAAGGGTGCATAACGCAATTTTGCAAACTGCTGCTTTAGAAATGTACAAGGAAAAATGTTTTGAAATACAATGCTAATCATATGAATTAGCTGAACATGTGTAGAATGGAAAAAAAATTGCCCAAGGCCATGTAAAAGATGGCTGTATCCATCATATGATTTGGCCCAACTTTTCTTGTGGAGCAACATGAAAAATCTGCCCCTTTTGAGGAGCCATGCATTGCAACATAATGATAAGAGCATGTAAATTAGAAAATGTAAACACAAGGATTTTACCATAAGATGGAAGTAAGATGATATATGGATCCATGTATGTGACTCTGCTCCCAAGTGTCAGCGCTGTGAGCTCATGCAAAAAGGTTCTTGTCCATGCCAATCTTTGTCTCTTGACATGCTCCTTGTCAAGAACACCTCTGGTGATGCTACTGCAAGTATGAAGCTTCTCCCAAGATGGAAATGCCTCTTGATCAGTCCAAGCCAAGGAGTAATCCCTTTGCACTATGATATTTCCCTCCTCTACTCCTACAACACCATATATCATATGAGAGAAAATTTACTTGTGCTCTCTCCAAGATATTCCAAGCAATCCAAGTGCTTGCTGCCTCCTCATGATCACATCATGTAACTCATGTGATGAAGGTATCATGATTGATATATATACCATATCATCTCCATGTATCCCTACTCTGTGCTGCTCAATGATGTAAACATCCTTCCACCTCTTCTCCACTCCCATCCTCCTGGAAAAAGGGTACACCAAGTGATGGCCAAACTCTTTCAGGAGGAGCCAACGTAGCCAAGCCTATTGCTGCCCGGTATCATATATTTGCAAGTGGAAAATCAGCCTCTTGCTTCTCATCCACACCCACTCAGCTCCTTGTGGATGTCTTCTCCTTCTTCCTCCTTTAGTACTCCTCCCATGAAGGCTACCATCCTCCCAAAAAAATCACCTCTCTTGAATTTCATGGAAGATTGGAATGCAGTGTTGGCAATATGATGCAATGTGTTGTCCTTGATGGCAACCTACTTGATGAATTTGTCCTTGATGGAAACCTACTTGATGAGTTGCGTTTTGATAGCAATATATTTGTTAAAGATGGAAAAATGATGTATCTACAGATCATTTCAGAAGTAGCAGAAAAAGGAATTTCAGTAAGTGCCAGACAAATGGTAAATATAATATGTCACAAAGCATACGCGGGTTTGTAAAGGCAAAGTAGCATATGTACGCGGAAAAGTATGTACCAAGTAGCGTATGCCTATTTGTGCTCTAAATTTATAAAACCAGGGGACTTTACCATGGTATTGGCCCACTATATTGAGTGTTGGATTATCTATTTGATCCCGTCCAGGAATACCATCAGCGATTGAGTGGTTTTGACTCATGGTATTGATAAAGGCTAAATCTATATAAGGAGAAGAAGATCATTGTGCAAGGGTGTGCATAGGTCTGGGTTTTAATGAATACTTCACTCTAAAGTATATCTACATGGAATGGGTATCATTTTATTGATTGATCTGAATTAATAATGCACCTATGAAGAAAATGATGAAGAGGGATCTCTAGATCTGAAATAACTATGTATTTTCTAGATCTGCTTATGGAATGTTTAGATCTGTGATCTGGCGAATCTTTGCTAAAGTAAAGGATGAGATATGAATTTTTTGTCTGATTTGAAGAGCTGCATAGTCCTGAAAAGTTATAGATCTATACGCAGGTTCGTGGCAGAGAAAGCGCATATATACGTAGGTTGGTCTCAGCAAAAGCGCGTATGGATACGCAGGTTTGTCTCTGTGAAAGTGCATATATACGCAGGTTCAGTGAAGTAAAAGTGCGTATGGAATCTAGGGTTTTTCTGAAGTATGTGGAATGAAATGTCTGATCTGCTTTGCTGTTTTACTACTATCTTTCAATGAATGTATTCATACAGATCTGGGTTGTTTGAATGTTGATTATGCTGCTGATTATGTTGATTAAAGATTAATTTGTTGGTTGATTGGTTGTTGATTCAATGAATGAATTGATGGGGTTATAAGTTTCAGTTTGATGTATGACGAGCCTAAATGTGTGGTGTGGGTCCAGTCTGAAAATTTGATGAAAAGTGGCCTACAAGGTTTGTTGTGTGGAAGCTATTGGATCCAATATGAAAATTGATGAAACGTGGTCCATGATGGTGTTGAGGGTCGAAGCCTTCAGTGAGGGGGTTGTAGCTCCCTTCCAGTGGTAGCTGGTAAACAAGAGTAGGGGGTAGTAGCTCCCTTCCAGGAGAGGCTGGTAAATGAGATCAAGGGGTTGGAGCTCCCTTACAGGAGAGGCTGGTAAATGAGAGAAGTTTGCAGCCTTTTGCAGGTGGGTGCCTGCATGCTGGTATGAGTCTGCGCCAGTACATGATTGTAAGAAGTTTTCTTTATAATAAATATTGAAGACAGAGACGATGACAACGGTGGTTTTCTCCCAAATTGGGTTTCCACCTTAAATCCTAGTGTTCATGCGTGTTGCTTATGTGTGATGATTTATTCTATTATTACTGCACATGCTTACTGCTTACTAAACATCTGATGAATGAATGATGCACTGATCCAAGTAAAGAATTACATGCATAATAAGATCTCTGGTAATACACAAGTTTTCTTAAGGATATCCGCCTGTATACGCTAGTTGGGTTCAGTAAAGTAGTGTATGGTTTTTAGAGAAAGAAAAAGTAAAAATTTTTCAGTCAGCTCTAAATACTGATTCACCCCCCCCCCCCCCCCCTCTCTCAGTGTTTTTCCCAACATGCAGCTCCTTGGAGACCTCCTAAAGGAGACCTCTCACCCATGATTGTATTGAATCCATGAGGATTCAAATGTGATGGAGGTAACATCTCCTCTCCACCCATGTTAACAGCGCTGCTAATTCCTCCGATGGTGTAGCAGCTGTTCCATCCTTTGGTTCAAGATTTGTTTCATTGTTTTTCATGGGGGTGTCATGGTTCACTCCATCCTTGAAAATTTCACACTTCAACCTCAATGGCTGAATGCAACTCAACCAAGATGCATGAGGATGAGGGTTCATCTCCTCCTTGAACCCTTTGCACAACGCAGTGCAATCATGGTGCTCTAGAATAGAAAATTATGTAGATTCTTGGACCTCTACATGTGAGTTTCCACATTCCCTTAAATTATTTGTTGAAATGAAAAGTGGAAATTCAGTCATACCTTGGTGGAACTTGGGGTTTTCTTCTTGTATGGCTGCATTATTTTTCTCCTCCAATGTAATGGCTTCCTCCTTCATAGATGTAAAAGGCTTCCCTCCCAAAGCTGTGAAAACGTTGGTGCAATTCTCCTCCCATGGTGGAATGTCTTTCTCTTCCTTTGTCCTCTCTCCATCAAAGGTTTGGATCATCCTTTGAGAAAATTCTGCAAAAGAACTCACCCATGAATGGACCAAGGGTTTAAACCACCAAATAGAGGCTTCATCCTCCATGTGCAGTGCTGCAATCTCCACTGCTTCTTTCTCTGCCACTAGATGTAGCAAGAAAAATGCCTCTAGCTTTTTCACCCAAGCTCTAGCTAAAGTGTTCCCATCAAATGTAGACAATAGGAACCTATTGCCTTTGATTTCTCTTTTTCCATAGGGCATTCTCTCCTCCTTCTACTGAATAAACTGTGGGAACATTGTAGCTCCCCTAAATGATGCAGAATGGGATTCATACTCACTCAGGTATTGATCTAGAACCTGATGATCCAAGCATCTCTCATGCTTGCTTTCTTTTTTAGAATAGGAAGTGCATGGTCCTTCCTCTTCTTCTCTTTTCTTCTCCTCCTTGGGGAGGTTCTTCTTTGTTCTAAAAATATATGAGATCAAGATCATCTACTTCATCATCTTCTTCTTCTTATTTCTTGGGCTTGAAGGCCACAGGCTGAGCCAAGAAAGGTGCTATGATACCACTGTAATATCCCTTTTTAGTAATAGCTAGCAAGCCATGGCTGGAAAATGCATTTTCCAGAAATGGAGGCAGTAGGATTTGATACCAAGACCTGGATCCCTTATACCAATGTGTCTAAGACCAAAATCAAAGATTTTGGACCAAAGAAATCCTTCTAGGATGGTGAGACAAGCCTCCCACACCTAGTCCCCTTCGGAAATTTCCCAAAGAATGGGGCTGCAACAATTTATGAACATACAATGGATTCTCTGCGTTATTTTTCTGAGCTTGCTTATCAGAAGAAGTAAATAGCCATCATATATGATTACAACAGTAAAAGGAATGCAATGACTTGAGGAATCAGTCATTCAATCAATACAATACAAGCCTCACATTACATGCATGATAAATATGAAGCACACTGCTATAGATAAGAAAATGCAGGCTATGATTGCGCAGTATTTTATAGATAACTTCTGAAAAATGATAATGATACAAAGATATGACAATATAAAGCTCAAATAAAGTGGGGAGCATGATCTCAACCCCTGAAAATACAATACATCAATCCTTTAGAAGGATTGACTGAAATACAAGCAAAATGGAATTCCTGCAGAAATGCCGGAGTTGCTGGGTAGTAGCAACAACTCAAGAATTGAAATAGATGGAGAAGGATGAAATGAATGCATCAAATGAAGAACCCTCCTCCAATGGAAATCTGAAGTGAAATGATGATCCCTTCACCTAATATCTCAGCCTCCAAGCTATCCGTTAATCCCTCACAGCAAATGTTTTCCAAGAATAATGTTGTCTAAGAGAGGGACTGCGCTGCATATGATGGCAAGTGGTTGGCCTGGTGCCAAAGATGGTGGAATAAGCTCATTAAAATCCTTTTATGATCTTCCAAAGGGATGGAAGCTCCCTCCTCTGAAAAACTAGCCAAGCATGGTGTTGTAGAAAACCTCCCCAGCAACACCCAGCAATACTACACAATCTCCAACTGAAACTACACTAATGAAGATGGATGATACTTGACCTCAATGTCTGAATATGGGGAATGGAGTGCAATCCTCCAAGAGCTACTCAAGAAGGAGAGTAAAATCCTAAACAGGAATTTCCCGACAATTCTTGCTGAGCAGCAAGAAGTTGCAGCAAGTCCAAAGGACCAAAGATGAATAATACTCAAGATGTCTCACAATGGCTACCTTTCTCTCCTTTTAAATAATGTGAGATCCCTCTCAATGGACCCCACTCATTAGGTTTTCCTTCCTCTAGAAGCTTCCATCCTTATCCCACTGCGCTTTCCGACAAGATACCTTTCCCTCTCCTACCACTGCGCATTTTGACTTGGTCAAACTTGACCTAGCCTTATTGCAAAAGTCCCCTTTCACACATGGAGGTATGAAATCTAGCTCTATAAGTGATCCTCTTTCACACTAAGAGAATTTTTATCCTTTATTAATGAAATGAATGGGTCTCCTACCCATTTTATTTATCTCCTATGTGAAAATGGGCAAAATTTAATGTTCCATAAAAATTGGGAACATTACAAAAGGAGTCTAAAACTTTCAAGTACAGTTAAATGTCTTCAAAATAGTCAAAATAAGGAAAGAAGGAGGCTAAGTGTCAAATGAGAAATCAAATTGAGCATGATTTCTACTGTTGAGTAAATAAGGTATCAGACTCCAAAAGGTTTAACAAGAGACCAAAACACTATGTTATGACACCTACAACAGATAAGAAGTGGTCAATGAAAAACATAGCAGGCATGATGTAGAGCCTTTGGAAAAACATATATATCATTGTCAAAAACTCTGAGAGGGAAAAATATTATTTTTTCAAAACAACAACCAAAAGGTAATTTTTATGTTTAAGTCACCACCTACAAAAGAAAAGGAAATATCAGCAAAGAGATAAAAAGACCAAAATAAAAACATTAGCAAAGGTGGGTTTCTAGCTTTAATTTATTATTCGAAGGATATAAAAGAATCATCATTCACCACTCAACTAATTTTTCATTTGCACAAAGGAGAGAAATCATTCAAAGGAGAAAAACTCTAAAAATTGGTACATCTCGGGCAAAAAGTCATTGCGCTACATGTCTGAGAAGATGTGCTACACGCCTGTGCGTGCACCCTATGGAATTTACAATGGGGCACTACACACTTGTGGGAGTGCGCTACACGTAGAGCACGCTCAGTGCATAACCTGATAGCCTGAGCCCCTGCTCACTTGATAGCCCCGAGCCTCGCCTTTGATGCTGCGCGCTAGTCTGTTTAATTGCGTAAAGGACCGCTTGACAACGTGTAATTTCTAACCAGGAGCTACGTGCAAGGGCATCGATAAGCCCCTCGACGGATCCTGATGCTACGCACCTATCCATTAAGGGCTTGCAGAAGCCACCCGATAGCTCCCAACGCTACGTGCCTGTCCATTGAGGTCGTGTAGAAGCCACCTGATAGCCCAAGTGATATGCACCTATCCATTTCAACTTCGCACAAAGGCCTGATAGCTCCTGACGCTACGCGCCTGTCCATTCAATTCGTGCAGAAGCCACCAGACTGGCCCATGCTGTGCTCCTGTGTGTTTTTCTTCAGCTGGGAGGATTTATTCAGAAGGTCATGCCATACAACTACCTCAGAACTTCTCAAATTCTTGCTTAGAACCTCCTAAGGATTATAAAGAGGTATTTAGACCTATTTACCCCTTTTTCTACTATTTTGAACGGTAAAAACCCTAAAAAAGAAAAGTTGGGTCCCCATGCTAAAAAAATTTGTTGATTGAAGAGCATCCATCCATCTACATACTAAAAACACACTGAAGCCCAAGGTGTCCTTCTTCACTCATCATTTCCCCTCCAAATTTGCAAATCACTGCCTTTCTCATTATCATCTCACTTTCCCTCTCCATATCCTTTCATAAACAGTTTGCAGGATTTTTGGTTTCAAGACAAGAGTAAAGGAAAAAATGCCTAGAGAAGGTAGTGTTAACAGTGGCGAGGAAGGCCAATGGCCTAGAGGACAACAGAGAAAGGGTGGGAGAGTGAACATGTTTGAGCCTATAAACACTAAGGAATTGACAGCTTCCCCTGCAACAAATACATGTTTTCAAGAGGTAGGTTGCTTTGACTTCTGTGAGAAAGTAAAAAGAGTCCAAAGTCACCCTGAATTAACTAGAATTTTCATCTTAAACCTCCATAACCACCAAGTACATCTAGCTGGAGTGAATTTTTAGCTGTCCACCAATATAATTTCCATGGTGACTGGGATACCTTGCCTAGGAGAAAATTGGTTCAAGAAGATGAATTTAGACCTAAGCCATTATCAGCCTTTCTTAAAACCTAGATACCAAGTTGATTGCAAATCCATTTTTCCATTTTCACATCTTTTGGAGAGATATGCACCCTTAATGAAACTCATCATGAAGTACTTCACCTGTGAGGTTAGTTTTTCTAGGCTTTATTCATAACATGTAAGACTGTTCATTCACTTCACTAAGGCTGAGCTACTACATCTGACCTATTACCTTTATAGAAGTATTGATAATATGTCATACATTGTGCAAAAGAGACCTCCTTCCCAACAGATGCCGAGTCTTTTTCACCATTCACTTATCAAAATGATTGTGTTGCATCTGTTTTGGTTCCTATGTTTTGGTCAAATTGGCAAAACCAAAAGACAACACAACATCAAACCACCTTGGGATCCTAGGATCTAGCCCTCCTGGATCTAGAGAGGGATCTCTCTATATGTAAAGAAGGATATATCTTTAAGGTCAGTTTATGGTATTAGGCTAGTTATGAAGCACAGGGTTTGTTTTGTTTGTTTGGTTGGAGATCATTAACTGAGAAGGTTATGTGAAATGGAAAAGGAACTAAGTAGTAGGACGTTTCAACATGGGAAAATAGGTCAAGAGAAATTCCAATCCATTAGGCTATGGAGTCATAAAAGGGTTTACTCGCATGAAAAATATCCAAGGGTTTCCATAGGGCAAGTCATCTATACCAAAGGATCTTCTTAGATGGGTGGTGAGATGGAACATTAAGAAGTGAGGTCAAAGAAAGAGACCAAAGTGCAGCCTAAGATTAGGTAAGGACTTTTAACCTATCCTGCTTTTGACATACTTCAAAGGAGACTCTAAATGAAGACACAAAGGGTAGCTTAAGATCAGGTAAAGACTTTTAACTTAGCCCGCTTTCAACATACTCTTAAGGAAAACAAGCCAGCAGTCCTCGTAACTGCTTTCAGACAGTAGAAAACATTTAAGATTAAACACAGAGAAAGGCCTAAGATCAGAGAAAGACTTTTAACCTTCTCTACTTTTGACACCAACTCACAGGGAAACTTTCAAGACAAACTGTTAGAGAAAAAACTAGAGGACATGGCTAACCATAGAATTCCCTAGTTTCAATATTTACTTAGCATGAAATGAAAATATCTTTCAAGGACAATGTTTCAAGTTGTACTCAGCAAGACATGGGCTCACCAACATTTCTTGACTGGTTATACTCTATAGGATTATCCTTAAAATACACAATCAGAGGAAAACATAGATATAAAGATTAACAATGAGATTTAGGGTACTTCCAATAGTATGTCCTAATCTATGCTTTCTTTTCTTTATCAAAGAATAATGGACAATATGAAAAACATGAAAGGAGACAATTACAGTAAGGAAAACATCACCAATAATATAGACCAGGATCCTGTGAATCTACTTGTTCATTTGATGTGCAAAACCAGTCACATACTTTGAGTCCAATGAATTTTTACAGTCCAAAATTCTCTTCCCAACCTACCATATTACAAAATACTCAGCTACTTCCCTCAATAACAGTTCAAACAGTCAATAAAATCCCAACAACCAACCACGTTTTCAATGTAATTTATAGGGGTTCTTATAGGTGAATGAGGAAGTGGAGTAGTAGATATGAACTTAAATGATTCATTAAGACAGAGGGGAGGAAGTATTCGAATTCCCACTCTGCTTAATGGCTCTGCATTAACTGTTGGTACCCTTTAGGCTGGTTTAGAAGTCTTTGTTAGATTGACCATAACCTCAAGTATGTTTCTTTGAAGTACTCTCTGGCTGCTGGTACTCTGTTTTGTCTTCTGAGATAAGCAAGGTGGATGGTTTGGCTTGCAGGTCTTCCATGCCTTTATAACTATTGTCCTGATAGTTCTTAGGACTTACTGTTAGAGTAATAACTATTCTGGTGCTTGATGAGGGATGGAGTTGGTCGTGTGAATTGGTCCTTCTTAGGGAAAAGAACGTTCTACTAATATCAGATCAATGATATGGCTTGATGTGTGCTTTAGGCTTCATTAAGCCTTTTTAATCATCTTCATGGTTTTTATCCTTGCTGACTGTGGATTAGGCTTCTTAGTCTTCAATATTATGCACTAATCTTCTTAATCTTCTTCTAATACTCTTTAGACTTCTCCTGACGGCTGTACAGGTGGCAGTGGCACTGGAGGGTACGTGTAAGTGTCGGTGACCAGGATGCATCGACAAACATGGAATTGAAACCCTGCTAGTCCCTTTTCTGCATCGATTCAGGCTCAGGATCGTCACCCTGGAACCTTTTGGTCACCTATCTGTGACTGTGGGATAAACTGGCGAGAACCACCATTAAACTTTCAAACATAAGATAAAATTGTTATAAAAACCTGCAGGAGTGGGAAAAACTACTTCAGAGGCTCATGAGGGTGGAGGAGCAGTGAGGGGAAATGTGAGCGTAGTGGAAAAATGGGGAAAAATCCTGGCAGAGCAGCTAACCAGGTGATTTGGAGGTTTGGGTGCGAGGATGAATGTGGACCATTGGATTAGAACAATCAACAGTGGGGATTTTTTGATGGAGTCGTTTGGGAGAATGGGCGAATGGTAGGTGAATGAAGTCACAATATAACGTGGACCTTTCGATCTTAGAGATCAACGACTGTGATTAAAAGTGAATTTGGGGGGGGGGGGGGGTAGGCAGTATGGCAGAAAACTGGAAGTGGTTTTCGCACGGAAAAATGGGGGGAAGGCAGTATTTCCTTTTGGAACGCGATTCCACTCAGTGAGTGACGCATGTATTTCTGAAACTGTCCATATCGCGCAATTTTGAAACATTAATCTTTGGGCACAAAAATTACGCGACATTGGATATTGACCGTCGAATGTGGAGCGTCAGATCAGATGGTGCGGGTTGCACGCGATAGGCAACAATGTGTGCAGGCGAAACATGTGGTGGGGTTGAGTTAGGACCATTAGATCTATGGATCAGACGGTTGAGATTAAAAGAGAAAGCAGAGTTTTTGAGCAAGAGGAAAACGGGGTAAGTGAATGAGCAGAAATATGTGAGCCGTTGGATTTGTAGGAATGGACGGCGGAGATCTAATCGGCGATTAGCAGAACAGTGAAAGGGAGAAAGGAAAATGTGAAGTGTGATGAAATCTTGCCTGTCGGTTCTTGTGTATTCGACGGTTAGGATCAAATCGGGGAATCGGGCCATCGGAGGAAAAGAAAAAGGGAAAACTGTGTTTGCGATATGTGATTAAGCACTGGCTGTAGGATCAGAAGAGATCAACGGTCAGGATTAAATTGGCAGGGTAATGACAAAGGGCTATGGGCGGAGCGCGATGAGATCCTGGTCGTTGGTTCTTGTGGATTCAACGGTCCAGATCAAATCGGCAGGCGTGAGTGATGAGCGAAGCGAAGAACCGATGGAGCGATGTGATTGAGCGTAGACCATCGGATCTAACTTGATCGACGGTGGAGATTAAATTGGAGGTCATGAGGAGAAGGGGCTCATTGCATCGGAAGATTGGAAGAATAAAGGAAAATTTGGGAAAAGGAAATTTTGCTTGTGATGAGCGATAAGGGTTAGCACCTGGTTATGGCTCCGGGTCACATGCGGAAAGGGGCTAGGGCTAAGGCCGAAAGGGGCTTAAGGCCTTAATGAAAAAATGAATATTTTTAAGGATTTTAAAGGGTTTTTTGAGGAATTTGGAGGTTCCGATAGATGGAAGGAGGGATTTTAAAACCAAATAAAGGGAAATATAAGGTTTAAAAAGGGCATTAGGATGATTTAGAGGTTAAATGAAGGGTTATAGAGGAGTTTTGTGAAGGGAGTAAGGATGAAAAATGGGGAATTTTATGGGAGTGAAATGGGGAAAATGGAGGCCTTTTTTAGAACAGTATTTTTCACAAACAACAGGGTTCATTAATGGAAACAACAGTGAAGATTCTTCTGAAGGATAGAAAACACATGGAGGCTTCAAGAATGATAGATTTACAAAGGAAATGTTTCTCTTGAAGACTCAAAAACATATTTAGCCACCTATTTTCTTTGACAAAATATCATAGGTGGCTAACAGTGGCTTCACATGAGGATGGTATCTTCTTGAAGGTGCCAAGAATCTCAGATATAATATTTGGAAGTAGGTCAGATGCCTGGTACTTGACCACATGATGTGCATTATATTAGCAGAAAAAATTTCCCAAACAACTACCTACCCATCCTATTGTCCTAACATTTTTTCTTCAAGGTGCATTTAGACTTGCAGACCTTTCACATCATCATTATTTTGCAAACAGGAAAATAAACCTATCTATTTCTACCCTTATTTCTCCATGAGACTAGATTAAATAGTTGGACTCACAGCTTCTCTACCTAAACTAATATCTGCCGGGATTAAACTATCTGACAAATTTTCATTCTCTACATTCTAAAACAGAAATTTAAATACAGACGAACCAGGATTAGACTGTTTGATTTGCTATGGGTCCATGGCATAAAGACAAGTTGCACATGGACTGAACTTTGCAGAAATATAAAACAAAATTTGAAGGCTTCAAATTCTAAAAATTAAGAGCATCCTTCCTTCTTGTGACTCATATTTTGAGCTTGTTAGAGTCACCTTTCTTTCTTCATTTCAGCTCTAATTTTGACCCTGTTAGAGTTGTTTTCTTCTTCTTTTCTTTGCTGGTTCAAGTTTTGAGCATGTTAGAACCATCCCTTTACTTTCTCTGGCTCAGGTTTTGATCTAGTTTGAGCCATTCTCTTTTGGAACTCCATAGGTTCAAGATTTGAGTTTGTCTAAACCTTTCTCTTTCTATTTTTTGTCTTTTGAATTTTTCTTCAAAGAAAAATCAACAACTAACTAAATGCTCACAGGCTGAGCTTATTTAGATTCCTACCTGTTAGCCACCTATGAATTTTTTGTCAAGCAAACAGGTGGCTAAATTGTTTTTTTTGAGCCTTCAAGAGATATATTTCCTATGATAATCTCTCATCCTTGAAGCCTCTATGTGTCCATTGACTTTAAAAAGATCTTTGTTGTTGTTTCCATCCGAAAAGCCTCACTGCCTGTGAAGGATTTGTGCTCAGAAAAGCCTTGAATTGCCCTTGTATCTCTGCAATTTTCCTCATGATTAACCCTTTCTCCCCTTTTTCAAAGTTTCCCCTTTTAACCCCAAAAATCCCTCTTAAGTCTTCCTAACCATTTATTTTCACCCTTGTAAACCAAGTGAAATCCTTCCATTTGAGTTTAAATCTCTTTTTCCCCTACCAAAAGCATCTTTTAGCCTTAAAACTCTATTTATAAGCTAAAAAACCAACTTTCTTCTTTATAAAGGCTTAGCCCCTCTTTAGCCAGCCCCTTAACCATTTCCCCTCCATGCACCCAAGCGCTAAGACCAAGCGCTTATCCGTAAAAAGCTCATCACATCGGAAGGATGGAGAGGAGCGCATTTCATTTTTAAATTTGAAACTCTCCAGGTACGGACGCGTTTTTATTATATCGAGTGCGGAAAACCCACTTATTGTTCGTCCGAATCAAACGGTCCAGATTTCATCGCTCCCCGCTCATTGCCCCATCCTTCTCCCCGCCGATTGAATATCCACCATTGATCCCCTTCGCGATCCAATAGCTGGCGCTTAATCGCACCATCGCCAATCAGCAGCCTAAATTGTGCCATCCTCCGTCCCTCCTGATTGCGATCCCCTGATTAGATCGCAACCGTTGATCTCCTCCTGAGATTTGACGGCCCTGATTGAATTGCCCTCCACCCATGACCGGGTCCCACCATTTCAACCCATTTCATATGTTTTCCATGCATCTTCTGTGTAATTCGTTCAAAGGTCCAAACCTTATATTTCGCCTTAAATTGTATCATCCCGCCAAGCATTAAAATTTTAATGTTTTACATTAAAGTTTTTCATTTCGCCCGACTTTCATCAGTTCGATTTTCACTGTTTCACTACATGTTCCCACCACTTTCCATTGCATCCATAACATTCACTTATGTTGCACTGCCATCGTCACATCATTCCACCGCAGCCATCCTTCCCCATGCATGGATTTCTTAACAGATTGTGTGTTTTGCAGGTGTACAGGCGGCGAGAACCGCCATTTCTCACGGTTGTTGTTATAGTGACAAAGAGTGGAGAAGGATATTTTCTGAGCCTGATATTGTGACAGAAATGTTTGAGAGGATTTATACAGGAAATATTTCATTAGAGTACAGTGTTCAAATCGGTTAAACCTCTCCAGCATCATTAAAGACCAGATTTCACAGACAGAGACAGTGATGAAGCGACAAAGAGTATCAGTGGGTAATCAGAGAGTTTAAGGCTCGTAATGAAAGAATTTTAGCTCTGATTCATTATTTAAAGGGCATATGTACCAAATTGAAGACCTCATGATCATCACAATAGGCCTAAGAGGCCTAACGCACCAAAAACAATATCATCAGTGTTTCACATCGGCAGAAGCTTTCTCCTGGGAAAGGACACAGTACCCATACTGTCTTTATTCTACATTGTGTCTCTGAGAAGATCTCCCCCTGACATCAGTCCTAATGCTAACAGAACATTTGTTACACAATATGGCAGGCCTCATAGTCATTTATCTGCCTTTTGTTTATTCACCAGAGTACTACAAGTACTACAGCAAAATCACATCAAGAACATACCTGAAGTAAATTGCGATCCATCGAGGCCACTCTCTTTCTCCCAAAGAATACCGAAGAATGCTCGAATGTCATGAATACAGGCATCGACCCTTCTTCTCTGTTTAATGTTACATTTAGTGTTTCATCTACCTCCTCTGCCTCTGTTTCATCTATAAAACTCATGAAGAAACTCATTGTAAAGGTTGTTGATCGGATATCTGTGAATTGTAAGTTGTTTCTCTTGAGATATAGTTCTTTTGTAAAGTTGTAAGATAGTCCGAGGAAGATGTTTTCAGACTGAATACCAAGTTGTTGGCAATGTTGTACATGACTAGTGTTGCTCTTTAATATGACAAGCACATTTCTTTGGATTCTGATTTAAAGCAGCAATGATGTTTTTCTATCTCTGTCTTTGTTTCCCTTTATGATTCATCATATTTCAGTTCCTCTGGTATGCATCAGAAATCTGGCATAGGATTTACCCTTGCATGGTACCCTATGTTTCTGCTCTCCCTACCTTTGATGTTTTCTGTTGTATGTGTTATCTGAGTGCTGATTTAAGTTAATTTAACCAGTGTAGTGGTTGTATTTTACTGCTAGCTAATGTATGGATTAAGGAATCAGTTTTCAGATGTTCTTGTTGGGTTTTAATTGAAATAATTGGGATACTGGGAGTTTAGAACATTGTTTCTGTCTCACTAGGGTCCTTTTCGACTAATTGGACCTTTCTGAGTTCCCCCAAGCTGGATGTTGAAGCATTGAGAGTTCAAAGTCTCTCTCTGATCTCAGGTCTTCACCCTTGTGTTTGAATCTTTAATGTTCCCTTTGTCTAAAGAGTTTACCCTTTAGGATTTGGATCACAGGTGTCTAATGGCATGTCCTGTCCCTTGATCTGATTCCTGAATGGTCACCTTGGAGGTTTCCTTTCCTTTCACCTTCTTTCTTACCATTTTATGCCACACTATCATCTTTAAGATCCAATGCTTTAGATGACTAGCCCAACTGAAAGCCTGCATATTGAATAGCAAGTAAACCCTTTCCTAACTCCATTGCCCAACGGTCTTGAGTGCTCCTTGAAATCATTCCTCATTTTTCTAGAATCCTCTTTATTGGGTCTTGTCTCACAGTGAACCGTTCCTTCCTATTTCCCAACAGCCAAACAAACAATTAAACAAACAAACGCGTGCCTATAACTAGCCTAAAACCTAAAAATATAGCTTCAAAGACATATACCTTTGCCTATCATAGAGAGATCCCTCTCTAGACCCAGGAGGGTTAGATCCTGAGGTATGAAAGTGGTTTTGATGTTGTCTCATCTTTTGGTATTACCAAACTTGCCAAAAAATGGGAACCCCAACATAATGGCAACTCCACTGGGGACCTTTGAGAAAAAACACACCTTGAAACACTTCTAAGACTCAAAGAAGACCATAGTAGCCTTAGTTTGGTGGTTAATCACTGCGGTGGATAGAATACCCCCTTGAAATAGTCTTAACCTTCCACCTGGAGACTCCATAGCTCCTTGACGATCAAAGACTCCACTGGTGATCAGTAGGCCTGCTGATTATCTTGGTTTTCATAAGACTCCACTGGGAGACCAACCTCCATAGCAACGTCAACCATATTAGAAGTAACAAGTAGGACTAAGCTGCTTGGTTTGAAAACAACATTCTGGCTTCAAGAACCATTCACACAAGGGCTTATCCTAACCCAGACCCACCTGAAATAGTTGACAACCCTGAGAGTATTCTCAGGAAGTCTCCTTCACCTAGAAAGCCAACTATTTCCAAACACATCTGTAGATCTGATTCTGTACCAGAAGAATTTACAGCTCTATCAGACCCTTTGTTTGACTTAGGTTGGAAAAACAGTTTACCTAGAACTAGGTCATTCAGTATTTTAGACCAGTTAGACTTTTAGTTCACTGGTTCACCATCTCACAATGGTAAAAAATGTAGGGATAGACAGACCCCTATGTCTATTCGCCTGGATATTTATTTCATTCAGAACTTGGGGCTTTGTCACCCTAAATCCACTCAGCAAACTTCTGTTGGACCTAGTATCCCTGTCATCCACATACCTATTGCACAAGCCAATCCTTTACCTCATCAAAACATCATCATGGTAGCCTGGTATGCACCTCTGGTGTTACCTCAGCCTCTAGTACCTCTACCCAACAATTAACAATCAAAGATCCCACATTTCACTGCAAAAGAGTCTACCACAGCTCAACACCATGTAGATAGGATTGAAGATTCCTTTGACTATATGGAGATAGATGATGAGACAGTCAAAATGAGAATCTTTGCCCAGAGTTTAGGAGGCGATTTGAAGAAATGGTTTAAAGGCCTACCTCCTAATAGTATCCAAGACCTTCCCACTCTATATCAAACCTTCATAAACAAATGGGAAGTTAAGGCCAACCCTCTCCAAATCTTAGCGGAATACAAAAACCTTCAAAGGAATGTAGGAGAGAGTGTCCATGACTATTCTACAAGGTTAAATAGCGTTTACAATGCTCTTCCTCCACATATGAAACCTCCCCAAGGTATGGCTTTAGTAAAATACCCTGAAGGCTTCAATGCTGACATGGCCTACTAGATTAGGGAGAGAGATTACAACACATTGGAAGAAATGCAGAAAGGGGTAGTGAGTGTAGAGGCTAACCTGATTGAGAAGAAAGCAAGAATGAGGGCTGAGAAGAGGGTGACATATAGGGATGACGCTGTAGCTTCCACATCTGATCCCAAGTATGACCATTTAGCCAAAAACATGGAAAAGCTACAACAAATGATGGAAAAAATGGTTTTCTTAGTCAGTAATCAGAACAGAAACCAAAATCATAACCAGAACCAAAACTTTAGGAGAAATAATACCACTCCCAAGAGACAAAGAGAATCAGATCAACAAGTCATACCCCCATTTCAGGAGAATTTTCTTGATGAAGATGAGGGAATCATAGAAGAATATGAGGGAACCACAATAAATATGTTTGAAATATAAAAATCAATCCACAATTGTTCCACAGAAGAAGATCAGACCTCACCCTCATATTAGGATGACGAAATATTAGAATATGAGGATTACAGGCTCGGGTTTGAAAACGCTATCATGCAGGTTAGAGAACAGTATGAACTTAGAAGAAAAAATAACTTAGACAACTCCAAACCAAAATATTCTGAGATTACTATTAAGAAAAGGCCTGAGAAAACTTCTAAAGTAATTGCTAAAAGTAATAAATCAGCATCTCAGATTTCTGGGAAGAACAAAGAGAAAGATGACCAAAATACCGAAAAACAAAGTCAACCGACTAGCAACACTAGCACTGCAGTAAGTGCTTCTAATAAAAAAATCCCTAACACTGTACATAGTGAGAATATGCACACTGATTCAGCCCCTAAGATAGTGGCTAAAAAAACAGAGTTGAGTATCACGAAGAGTCAGTCTGCCTTCAATTTGGAGAGTGAGATTGCGAAAATTAAAATCTCTATTCCACTCTCTGAGCTGGCCACTCAAGATGTATATAAAGGCCAAATTTTGAAAGCATTGAATCTAGGTGAAAACAGTGATACTGTCAATTTGAGTGATGATCAACCAGAGCTTCTGTTTTTCCAAAGATAGAAGGGAAGTTTTAGGAAGGGGTAGTACCTCCTTTTTATCTCAGTCTCAATATCCATGACAAGATCCTTCACAACGCAATGCATGACTATGGGGAATCACACAACCTGATGCCTAAGGTAGTTATGGAGAGGTTAGGCTTATAAATAACCCATCCCTATAAAGACTTATATTCATTTGACTCTAGCAGGGTAAAGTGTCTTGGCCTAATCAAAGACCTGTGTGTGAACCCGACGATTCTATTAAATGTATGGTTATATGCATGGATGTTGTAGTGGTAGATGTGCCACCTAAGTATGGCGTGTTACTATGGTCATGGGGAGCCAATTTGCAAGGTACCATGCAAGATGGATGGGCATATGCCACAATCCTGTCTTTAGCCAGCCAGGAGGCGGCAACGCAAAGGCACAAATGAAATTCTTGGTTATCGATACAGAAAACTTTGAAAATTCACCATTGTACTGCGAAAGCACACAAAGATGCAGACTCCTTTATCCTCTGCAACGATGAATCCTTAAAGGAGCTAGAATTTGAAAACAGAGATACAAACCAGGAGACAGTGCCCATGGATTTTGACATAATGGCTACTCTGGACTTGGAAGAAAATGAAGAAGAATCCTCTGGACAATGTTGAGATTGCAACAAGATGATAAGCTTAGTGGAAAAAAGTTGCCTTCAGGTGGGCAGTAGGCTATTTTTGGCGCCATGATCTATTTTTGAACATGTCGATCATATTCTATGAGTTGCAGGATGTTATTTTTGGATGGTTGGTCAAGTTGGAAAAAATAGATGGACTTCTATTTTTAGACATACTGGGCGGAATCTATTTTTAGATTTCCAGTCTAAAAATAGATATATCGAATATTATTAGCTCTTAATAATATTTGGACTATAAACATTATCTTTTTCTCTTGGAGCACTTCAGTTAAGTGCACAGATGTGGCACAGGAGCTAAAAAAATGAATTGCGCTATTCCTAGGGGTTAAGTGGAGCTATTGCATGGAGACTTCAATTAGAACTCATGTGAGAGAGTTGGGTGGAGCTGATTGAGGAGTTAATGGAGTTGTGTTTAGTTTAACTAATCTAAACATAGTTGAACTAGTTGTATTTAGTCTAATTGATTAAAACACTAGTGAAGAGTGGTGTGAATTAATTATTAATTAATTCACTAATTATAAACTCATTAATCAACTAAAGAATACATCAGTTAACTTCAGTGCATGGACGATTTGATTGGAGACAGAGTGGAGGTAGGTAAGAAAGAGCGAGTGTAACTATCGATTTTCAAGCTATATTAATTGACATGGGTGCCTGCACATTGATGGAGATGCCAATGAGTATTGGCAGTGCAAGCCAGGTGGATTTGAACTCATTCAGAGCCCATATTCAGCAGGGATTGTGCAGTAGAGGCTGGCTAGCAGGTGGTATAGATTGATGCATGGGACTTGCTAGATCGGACCTGATTAATGTGTAGCAATTGGAGATTGTACTGAGAGCTTGTGAGGAGATTTGTATGATGATTTTTACATGATATCTATGACATATAATATACATATAGTTGGGGGTTTTTAGCTTTAAGCTTTCCCATAAATTACTGTGTTCATATGTGTGAATTTTTATGGTTTTAATGTGTGCATGCAATTGATTTTATTTCCGCAAGTAATGATCAATGGTAGAAGAGATTCTGTATTGTGCATGAAGTTAAAATAGTGTGTGATTAGGATAATCTCCATAAAGAACATATCAGTTATTCAAATTTCTACATGGTATCAAAGCGATATTGATCATTGGAGCAATTGCAAACATTGAAGTGCTTGAGTTTGTGAGCTGGTGGAATTCGAATTTGCAATAGTGTTTTCTTGGTGTCGAAGTTGAGATGTCTTTCAATGGATTGTGATTGGAGTATGCCCTTGAGGGCAGATCGAATTATATTGCATGGAAGGACAGGATGGAGGCGGTGCTGGATGACAATGGGTTGAAGGAGTTCATAGATGCAGAAATTCCAAAACCTACTTCTAGCGATGTTGTCGCACTCGATGCATGGCAAAAGAAGATAGAAAAGTGTCGAAGAATTCTGTTGGAAGGTGTAAAGGATCACATAGTGTCCAGCCTTCATGGTAAGGCTTCTCCATTCTTGATGTGGAAAGCATTGACAGACTTATTCCAAAGCAAGAGAGACCAGAGGAAGTTGGCGCTCAAGGATAAACTCAGGAACATAAAAATGGAGAAAGGCAACAGTATGCCCAAGTACCTCACGAAGTTCATCCAATGCAGGGATGAGCTGGGAAGTGTGGGGTTAATGTGATAAGAGGATTTGGTGAGCTTGTCTCTCCTTGGGCTTCCGAAGAGTTGGCATTCCTAAGTAGTGACTCGTCACGGTCGGAGAAATCTACCAGATGGGAGAGATTTGGTGGTGGATCTTTGCTCAAGAAGAAGGGCAGAAAATAGTGGATGGATCTTCATCGAAGAATGAAGATGAGGAAAATTGCGCTTTGGCTACCAAAGCAAGGAAGGGGAAGAGAAAGAAGAATGCTTCTCAATCTGGTGTGAAAGGCAAGAAGCAGGACATGTCCAAGGTGAAGTGCTTTCACTGTCACCAACACGGACATTACGCCACTAATTGTCCACAGAAGAAGAAAAATAAGCAGGCTGTTGGATCTGCAGCTGGAGAGGCCTTAGCCTCATAGTTTGAGCTGGATTTTTCGCTGATCGCATGCTTGGTCTCAAGTATGATGGGTTCAGTGTGGTTTCTTGACAGTGGTGCATCTTTCCATATGACCGGAGACAAAGATTTGTTTACTGATCTGGATGAGAAGGATCTTGGAGTGCACATTGAGATGGGCGATGATGGTAGATACAGTGCGACTGGTATCGAGACCATTTCCTTTGAGAGGGAGTCTGGCAAACCTTTCATCTTGAAGGATGTCATGCATGTTCCAGGATTGAAGAAGAATCTGATCTCTGTGGCGATGTTGGAAGACAAGGGATATGATGTTGTCTTTAGCGAGGGAAAGGCTTTCCTGTGCAGTAAAGCAACTGATGAAACCAGAAGGATAGGGGTTCGAGTTAAGAACCTTTATCAGTTGTAGGTAGATGGCTGCACAACAATGGCAGGCAAGGCAGAAGGAGTGGTGAGCCGGGATGAGGGCGAGCTATGGCACAGGAGATTGGGCCATCTTCACCATGGTGCTTTGAAAATTTTGCAGCAGATTTCTACCGGGCTTCCCAAAGGTACACTTGCATAGTCAGATCAGTGCAAGGGATGTACTTTGGGAAAATTTGTGAAAGCCACCTTTCACAAGAAGGATAGTCACGCCACAACGATCCTTGAGATAATTCACACAGACGTTTGTGGACCTTTCTTAGTAGCTTCGACAACAAAGCACACGTACTATGTGATATTTGTTGATGATTTTTCTCGGAAGTGTTGGATCTTCTTCATGTAGAAGAAGAGCGAGACATACTCAAAGTTCTGTGAGTTCAAGGCACTGGTTGAGAAAGAATCAGGAAGCGGTGAAGGCTCTGGGGAGGACAATGGTGGTGGACTAATATCCGGCGACCCAAGGACTTGCAACGCAGAGGAATTCGAAGAGAACTCATAGCGCCTCAACCCACAATGTTACCGACAACAATGGGAGTGGAAGAAAACGATCGGGGTGTGGCACGGTGATGTTGCATGATCGTGGCCTTCCCATACACTTTGTGGCCGAGGCATGCACACGTGTTTTATGCAAAACCGTTGTCCCCGCTGAGTGCTTGGCATGAGTACACCCGAGGAGGCGTTTTCTGGTAAGAAGCCTGATATTTCTCATTTGAAGATTTTTGGCTCACTTGTTTACATTCATGTGACAAAGGATGAAAGGAAGAAGTTGGAGCCGACCGGAGAGGTTGGGATATTTTTTGGGTACACTGATACACCCCACAAATATCATGTGTATTTTCCAGACAGTCGGAAGACTGTTATGCGACGGGATATCAAATTTCATGAGGAGAAATCCATGAAGTGTTCGCTTGAGAGGGAGCCACACTTGCATGTAGATGAGGAGCTATTAGTTCCTACTTCTGATGAGCCCTTACGGGATTAGCCACAGAGGAGTGTCTGCGGGAGGAAGAAACTACCTATCATGTGCCGCCAACCATTAGAGGGTGGAAGCGCACTACAGAAGCTGAGCGACTGGCTCAAGATGCAGAGAAGGTTGTAGGAGCACCTACATCACAGCACAGATAGAGACAGTCACCTGACCGGTATACTGGATACATGGCTCTTATGAGCAAGTGTATCGTGACGGAGCCATCCTCTTTCGAGGAAGCTGTGGAGGACCCCGCATGGGTAGATGCCATGGTGGAAGAGTATGATTCGATTGTCAGAAACAGTACATGGGAGATTGTCCCAAGGCCGGAAGGGAAATCAGTGGTAGGTTCGAGATGGATCTACAAAGTGAAGCAAGTAGCTGACAGGAGTGTGGAGAAGTACAAGGTATTTGTGGCTTGGGGCTTCTCACATATCGAGGGGATTGATTATGAAGAAACCTTTGCACCTGTCGCAAGGTATTCTTCCATACGGAGCATCCTAGCTCTCTCAGCACAGATGGGGTGGCACATTCATCAGATGGATGTGAAGACTGCGTTCCTCAACAGAGTGATTGAGGAGGAGGTGTACATAGAGCAACCCGAAGGTTTCGAGATCTTCAGCAGCGAGTCGCATGTGTGTAGGCTCAAGAGAGCATTGTATGGGTTGAAACAAGCACCTCGTGCTTGGTACACATGGATAGACAGTTATTTCACTGGACTTGGATTCTCCAAGAGTGAGGCGGATCCCAACCTGTACCAGATAGTGGTTGAGGGTAAGTTGCTAATCATTGTACTTTATGTAGATGATTTGATACTGACTAGTGATGAATAGTTGATACTCTCATGCAAGGTTGATCTTGCAAAAGAGTTTGAGATGAAGGACTTGGTCCTCCTTCATTATTTCCTGGGATTGGAAATTCGGCAGCTCAGTGATGGATTGTTTGTGTCTCAAGGCAAGTATGCCTGGGAGATATTGGAGAAGTTCAACATGCATGGTTTCAATCCTATTGACACTCCTCTTCCCCGATGGTTGGAGGAAAGAGACAGGATGCTGCTAATCGAGCGGAGGTAGTGGATGCCACTTTTTATTGACAACAGGCCGCTCATGTATCCGGTCAATTACACAACCCGACAAATGCTACGTTGTTAACCAACTTCACAAGCTATGGTTAAGCCTACCGGCAAGATCTTTTGGAAGGGTGGGGAATCATGTGTATTGAGATAGCTCGGGGAGGCACACGGATATGGACTTTGGTACGTAAAAATCGTATGAGGCAGAAGTTGTGTGGCTTCACGGATGCAGATTGGGTAGGGAGCCCAATAGACAGAAAGAGCACATCTGGAGGGATTTTCAGTATCGGGTCGACAGGAATTTCTTGGTACAGTAGGAAGCAGAGATCCGTGGCACTTAGTTCAGCAGAGGCCGAGTATATGGCAGCACGTTTGGCTGCATGCAAGGCTATATGGATGAGGAAGATCCTAGTCGGGTTGTTCAGTTCACACTTAGATCCCACTGTGATTTATTGTGATAATTAGAGTTGCATTAAACTCTCGGTTAATCTAGTATTTCATGATATATCTAAACACATTGACATCCGGTATCATCATATTAGAGATTGTGTGCAGCGAAAGATCATGTTACTTTCATACATTCCCACGGAGGATCAGGATGCTGATATCTTGACGAAGGCGCTCACCAAGAGAAAATTCGAATACCACAGAGTGCGTATCGTGCGATAATCCCTATCTTCGTTGAGAGGAGTGTTTACATTGCAACAAGATGATGAGCTTAGTGGAAAGAAGTCGCCTTCACTAAGTGGGCCCGCAGGCTATTTTTGGCGCACGTCTATTTTTAGACTATGTCTATTTTTAGACATGATCATCATATTTCAGAAGTTGCAGGATGCTATTTGTGGATGGTTGATCAAGTTGGAAAAATAGATGAAATTCTATTTTTAGAATAATGGGCGAAGTCTATTTATAGATCGTCGATCTAAAAATAGATGCATGTCGACTATTATTAGCTCTTAATAATAATTGGACTATAAACATTATCTTATTCTGCTGGGAGCATCTTAGCTAAGTGCACTGCATGTGGCATAGAGGCCGATGTATGAATGTTTAATTCCTGAGGGTTAAGTGGAGCTATTGCATGGATACTTCAGTTAGAACTCATGTGAGAGAGTTTGGTGGAGTTGATTGAGGTAGTTGGTGGAGTTGTGTTCAGTTTAACTCAATTAAACATAGTTGAGCTAGTTGTATCTAGTCTAACTGATTGATACACTAGTGAGAGTAGTGTGAATTAATTATTAATTAATTCACTAATTAATAATTCATTAATCAACTAAAGAATACATCAGTTAACTACAGTGCATGGACAAGCCAGGAGCATTGGGGAAAGGGGATATAGGTGAAAGAGTAGTGTGACTATCAGTTGTGACTATACTGGTGCATGAGTTTGCACCACACATTGATGGAGATTCCAATGAGGATTGCGCAGTGCAAGCCAGGTGGATTCAAACTCATTCAGAGCCCATATTCAGCAGGGATTGCGCAGTAGAGGCAGGCTAGCAGGTGGCAGAGATTGATGCATGGGATTTGCTAGATCGGACCTGATTAGTGTGTAGCAATTGGAGATTGTACTGAGAGCTTGTGAGGAGCTTTGTATGATGCTTTTTACATGATCTCTATGACATATCATATACAGATAGTTGGGGGTTTTCAACTTTAAGCTTTCCCATAAATTACTATGTTCATATGTGTGAACTTTTATGGTTTTAATGTGTGCATGCAATTGATTTTATTTCCGCAATTAATGATCAATGGTAGAAGAGATTCTGTATTGTGCATGAAGTCAAATAGTGTGTGATCAGGAGAATCTCGGATGTATAACATATCAGTTATATAATTTCTACAGACAGTGCACCAAATCTGAAACTCAAGGTGAGCCAGAAGCAGAATACAAACAGCCAGCTAGTCACCTCGCTGAAGCCCATACACCACACGAGGAACGAAACCCTCCACACCATAACACAGGCCCCCCACTGCAGCATAACAATGAAACCAACGCTAGGAAAGAAACCAATGATAAACCAGAGAAAGAAACTTTATGGGAAAAAAATTTCGATGGGTCCTGTACTAGAAAAACTGCAAGGGCGGGAGTGTGGTTACGTAACACTGAGAATGACTATGTTGAGAGTCACGCTTTCAATATGAACTTAAAGTGTAAAAAAAATATCACAGAGTATGAGGCTCTTATCCTAGGCCTGAATCTACTGAGAAAACTAGGAGCCTGAAGGATAGCTGTACATGGAGACTCAGAGATAATCATTAAACAAGTAAATGGTGAATACACAGCAAAACACCCTAGGTTGAGAGCGTATAGGAATGATGCCTTGGATTTGTTGAAAACCTTTGTGGAATATGAACTGATTTTTGTTCCTAGGAGTCAGAACGTAATTGAAAATGGATTAGCCTGCGTATCTAGTTCATATCATAATCCTCCCAGTGACAAATAGATCATCATTCAGACAAAGTACCGACCTGTAGTACCTGACAACGAGAAATATTGGTAGGTCTTTGAGGGAAAAAGCAGATTGAGGAATTCCTGATAGGCAGGAACGAGTTTGAATACTCCAATTCAGACTCTAAATCCGAGGATAGATGCCTAAGTGAGGAACCTCCCGACGAAGGAAAGTCACCTCGTAACATTGAAATAAACACTTTAACTGAACAGATTGGAAATACAACAGAAGAATATAAGAATGCAGATAAAGAGGAAATGGAGATGCTACAGGCTAAAGATAAAAGCATACCCCGAGGTCTGGCACCTTTAGAAGATCTTTTCAATTTCGATGATGTAGCGAAAAAATCCACCATAGAACACTCAGACTCTGACGTAAAGGAATGCAATATAGGCACTAAAGACAAGCCTAAGATGATAAAATTGGATAGGTCCTTGCCCGTAGACATGAAAAAGAAATACATTGACCTATTTAAAGAATTCATTGATGTGTTTGCCTGGAGCTATGAGGACTTAAAGGCCTATGAAACAAACATCATACAGCACAAAATACCTTTGAAAGAGAGCCAGAGACCCTTCAGACAGAAACTTCATAGAATTAACCCAAAACAATTGCCTACAGTAGAAAAGGAAATAAAAAATATGTACGAGACGAGAATAATAGTCCCTGTGAGGTTCTCTGATTGGGTCTCGAACCTAGTAGCTGTGAGAAAGAAGATAGGTGAGATCAGATTGTGCATTGATTTCAGGAACCTTAACAGAGCCTCACTTAAAGACAATTACCCTTTGCCAAAGATGAAACACATTCTTTAGAGGGTAGTAGGCTCAAAAAGGATCTCCTTGTTAGATGGTTTTTAAGGTTACAACCAAGTTCTAGTACTCCCAGAAGACCAACTCAAGACCGCTTTCACCACTCCATGGGGCACCTTTATGTATGTAAAAATGCCTTTTGGACTGATGAACGCTGGTGCAACCTTCCAGCAAGCGATGGACATAGCTTTTTCGGATGAAATAGGGCACTTCATTTTCATATATCTGGATGAAATAACAGTCTATTCCAAGACTGATGAGGAACAACTAAGACATCTAAGAAGAGTTTTTGAAAAATGTAGGAGGTTCGGTTTTTCATTAAATCCAAAAAAGACTGTATTTGGGCTGCAAGAAGGTATGCTTCTTGGCCACATTATATCTGAGAAGGGAATTAAGATAGACCCACAGAGGGTTGAGGGAATTCTACAGATCACACACCCGAGAAACATTAAATAGTTACAGTCCTTTATTGGGAAAATTAACTTCCTAAGGAGGTTTATTACCAACTTAGTTGAACACCTCGGGAATATGACTAACACGCTGAAGAAAGGGGTAGGAGTTAAGTGGACTGTAGAGGCTAAAAAATATTTTGAATCAGTTAAACTTGCACTCACCCAGGCTCTCGTCCTAATCAGCCCAGATTTCTCAAAAGATTTCTTGATATTTTCATTCGCCTCCAAGCATACAATGGCTGCAGTTCTGCTGCAGAAAAATCCAGAAGGAATGGAACAGCCTATTTCTTTCTTCAGCAAGGCTTTGAGGGATGCACCCTTAAAATATAACATAATGGAAAAATAGGCCTATGCTTTGGTAAAGGCCTTGAAGGACTTTAGGGGTGTACATACTGCATTCTCACACCATAGCCTACATGCCTAACATAGTGGTTAAATACATCTTGTCCCAAGATCCGGACGGAAAGAGGGGCAAATGGGTCGCTGTGATTTTAGAATACGACCTGGAAATAAAACCCACAAAGCAGATGAAAGGTCAGGGCTTAGCTCAACTAATGGCTGAATCAAATCTACAAGCCCTTGACATTAACATGGTAGATGCCTTGGATGGACAGGAAGGATTACCTGATCCAACTATTGAGGAAAAATTTCAAAACTCTCCATGGTATTCCGATATCCTGTATGTGCTCACAAACCTCAATGCCCCTCTTGATCTATCGAAGACTAAGGCTAGATTCCTGAAACTAAAGGATAGAAACTATTGCATATTGAATGAATGTTTATACTGGAAAAATGAAAATGGTCTACTACTTAAATGTTTTCTTGAAACTGAAGCCGAGAGAATATGAACAGGAATTTCATGCAGGAGAGTGTGGAGGTCACTTGAGATAGAAAGCCACTGCTAACAAAATACTCAGAGCTGGCTATTATCAGCCTACACTTTTCAATGACATACACAAAATGATAATTGCCTGCCATAAATGCCAGATTTTTGAAGTCAAGAGAAAACTCCTCCCTTTGCCCTTACAACCCATCACTGTTGAGGGTCCCTTTTTGCAATGGGGCCTAGATTTCATAGGGGAAATACACCCTGCTTCTTCTGCACAACACAAGTGCATCCTTACAGCCACAGACTATTTCAAAAAATGGATTGAGGCCATACCTTCTAGGAATGCCATAGATTTCGTCATCATTAAGTTCCTAGAAGACCACATCCTCTCTAGGTTTGGCTGCCCAAGAAAAATAATCACTAATAACGTTGTTGCTTTTGGATCCAAGAAGATGATTGATTTTTGTCACAGGTATCAAATAGCACTCGGTCATTCAACTTCTTATTACCCACAGGGTAATGGGTTAGCTGAATCATCAAACAAGAGCTTGGTGACCATTATAAAAAATCTGCTGGAAGAGAACAAAAAGTCATGGCATAACAAACTAGTGCATGCTTTGTGGGCTGATAGGCTTACAAAAAATAAATCCATCGGCACGTCACCCTATCAGCTTGTGTATGGGACAGAGGCAGTATTTCCAACCAACCTTGGGATACCAGTGATTAAACTAGTCCAAGAGATCCAAACAGAAGAGGACAGTATGGTGAGGAGGATAAATCAGACAATTTATCTCCAACAAACAAGAGAAGAGGTCTATAACAGAGCTCTACAAGTATAGGAAAATATTAAGAAGTTATTTGACAAGATAACCAAGACCTTAGACTTCAAAATTGGAGACAAAGTTCTGAAGTGGGACTCTAGGAGAGAGGACAAAGGAAAGCATGGAAAATTCGACAGTTTGTGGCAAGGTCCTTACATCATATAGGCCACCGTGGGTCCAAATGCCTTTTTTCTGCAAGATCTGGATGGTACAGAGCTGTTTGGGGGTCCTTTCAATGGCAGGATTCTCAAACATTACTACTGTTGATTTCCAATTTTTATTTTTCAGTTCCATTGTAAATACCATTGCAGTTTCTAATTTTCGGGAAAAGAGAAAAAAAATTCCAAAAAATAGAGAAATAAAAAGGTTCAGACATGCCCTAACATGAACCTCTGAAGTTCCAAGAAAGATGGCTCAAACATGATAAAAACCTGAGCCAAAAGAAGTATAGCAAGTTGGTCCTAATCTGCTCAAAACCTAGGTCAGCGAAGGAGAAAGAAGAATCAGCTCTAGCAAGCCCAAAACCAGAGCTGTAATAGAGAAGAGAATAGTGACTCTAACAAGCTCAAAACTTGAGTCACAAGGAAAGGAAGGATGCTCCAAGATTGCAAGATCTCAAGCCTTCAAATTTTGTCTTCAAAGTTTCTGCAATTTCAATCCATGTGCAACTGTCTTTATGCCTTGGATCCATAGCCAACTAGACTGTCTAATCCTAGTTGGATTGCTTTTAAATTTTTGTTGTAGAATGTAGAGAAGCAATATGCTAGACAGTTTAATCCTAGCAAGTATTAGATTAGGTAGAGAAACATATGAGGCCAACAATTTAATTTGGTCTCATGGAGTAATAAGGGTGGAATTAGAATAGTTTGTTTTCTGCATTCCAATAAAAAATGATGAAGAAGATCTGCAAATTCAAAAGCACCTTGAAGAAAAAATGTTAGGATTGTAGTTTGGGTAGTTAGATTTTTTGGGGAAAGTTTTCTGTTGATTAACTCCATCATGTTTTTACAGCTGAATCAAAAACGGCAGATGGTTCAAAGATCAGGCATCTGGCCTACTCCAAAGATTTATTTTCTGAATTCTTGACTCCTTCAAGAAGAAGCCATCCCCATGTGGAGCCACTGTTAGCCACCTATGAATTTTTTGTCAAGCAAACAGGTGGCTAAATTGTTTTTTTTTAGCCTTCAAGAGATATATTTCCTATGACAATCTCTCATCCTTGAAGCCTATGTGTGTCCATTTCCTTTAAAAAGATCTTCGCTGTTGTTTCCATCCGAAAAGCCTCACTGCCCGTGAAGGATTTGTGCTCAGAAAAGCCTTGAATTGCCCCTGTATCTCTACAATTTTCCTCATGATTAACCCTTTCCCCCCTTTTTCAAAGTTTCCCCTTTTAACCCCAAAAATCCCTCCTAAGTCTTCCTAACCATTTATTTTCACAATTGTAAACCAAGTGAAATCCTTCCATTTGAGTTTAAATCCCTTTTTCCCCTACCGAAAGCGTCTTTTAGCCTTAAAACTATATTTCTAAGCTAAAAAAACCCACTTTCTTCTTTATAAAGGCTTAGCCCCTCTTCATCCCGCCCCTTAACCACTTCCCCTCCATGCACCCAAGCGCTAAGACCAAGCGCTTATCCGTAAAAAGATCATCGCATCAGAAGGATGGAGAGGAGTGCATTTCATTTGTAAAGTTGAAACTCTCCAATGCGATGGTGTTTTTTCTGTCGAGCGCGAGAGCAAACACAACCATTGATCTCTTGAGATCCGACGGTCCAGATTTCACTGCTTATCGCTCGTTGCCCCATCCTTCCCCCGCCGATTGAATCTCCACCGTTGGTCCCCTTCGCGATCCAACAGCTGGCGCTTAATCACACCATCGCCAATCAGCAGCCTAAATTGTGCCATCCTCTATCCCTCCCGATTTCGATCCCTTGATTAGATCGTAGCCATCGATATCCTTCTGAGATCCGACGGTCCTGATTGAATCGCCCTCCACCTATGACCGGGTCCTACCATTTCAACCCATTTCATATGTTTTCCACGCATCTTCTGAGTAATTCGTTCAAAGGCCCAAACCTTGGGTTTTGCATTAAAACATCGTGTCATCCCACCAAGAATTAAAATTTTAATGTTTTACATTAAATTTTTTCATTTCGCTCGACTTTCATTAGTTCAATTTTCACTGTTTCACAGCATGTTCCCACCACTTCCCATTGCATCCATAACATTCACTTTTTTTGCACTGCCCTCGTCATAACATTCCATCGTAGCCATCCTTCCCCATGCATGGATTTCTTAACATATTGTATGTTTTGCAGGTGTACAGGCAGCGAGAACCGCCATTTCTCACGGTCACTGTTATAGTGACAAAGAGCGTAGAAGGATATTTTCTGAGCCTGATATTGTGAGAGAAATTTTTGGGAAGGTTTATACAGGAAATATTTCATTAGAGTACAGTGTTCAAACTGGTTAAACCTCTCTAGCATCATTAAAGACCATATTTCACAGACAGAGACAGTGATGAAGCGGAAAAGAGTATCAGTGGGTAATCAGAGAGTTTAAGGCCTGTAATGAAATAATTTTAGCCCTTATTCATTGTTTAAAGGGGATTTGTACCAAATTGAAGACCTCATGATCATCACAGTAGGCCTAAAAAGGCCTATAGCACAGAAAACAATATTGAAAATGTTTCACATCTGTAGAAGCTTTCTCCTGAGAAAGGACACAGTACCCATACTGTCTTTATTCTACATTGTGTCTCCGAGAAGATCACCCCTGATAGTAGTCCTAATGCTACCAGAAATTTTTTTACATAGTATGGTAGGCCTCATAGTCATTTATCTTCCTTTTGTTTATTCATCAGAGTACTACAAGTACTGCAGCGAAATCACATCAAGAACATACCTAGAGTAAATTGCAGTCCGTCGAAGACCACTCTTTCTCCCAAAGAGTACCGAAGATTAATGCTCAGATATTAAAACAGAATGGGCATCGAACCACTTCTTCTACTCTATTTAATGTTTCATTTAGTGTTTCATCTACCCCCTCTGCCTCTCTTTCAACTATAAAACTCATGAAGAAACTCATTGTAAGGGTTGTTGATCGGATATTTGTGAATTGTAAGTTGTTTCTCTTGAGATATAGTTCCCTATGTAAAGTTGTAAGATAGGCTAAGGAAGATGTTTTCATACTAAATATCAAGTTGTTGGCAATGTTGTACATGACTGGTGTTGCTCTTTAATATGACAAGAACATTTCTTTGGATCCTAATTTAAAGCAGCGGTGATGTTTTTCTATCTTTGTCTTTGTTTATTCTTGTGATTCTTCATATTTCATTTCTACTGGTACGCATCAAAAATCTAGCATAGGATTTACCCTCGCATGGTACCCTATGTTTCTACTCTCCCTACCTTCGATGTTTTCTGTTGTATGTGTTATCCGAGTACTGATTCAAGTTAATTTAACCAGTGTAGTGGTTGTAATTTACTGCTAGCTGATGTATGGATTAATGAATCAGTCTTCAGATGTTCTTGTTGGGTTTTAATTGAAAAGAATTGGGATACTGGGAGTTTGGAACATTGTTTCTGTCTCACTAGGGTCCTTTTTTATTAATTTAACCTTTCTAAGTTCCATTAAGCTAGATTCCGAAGCATTGAGAGTTCAAAGTCTCTCTCTGATCTCAGGTCTTCGCCTTCGTGTTTGAATCTTTAACGTTCCCTTTTTCTGAAGAGTTACCCTTTAGGAGTTGGGTCACAGGTGTCTAATGGCATGTCCTGTCCCTGGATCTAAATCTTGATCGGTCACCTCGGAGGTTTTCTTACCTGTCACCTTCTTTCTTACCATTTCATGCCACACTATCATCTTTAATATCCAATGCTTCAGATGACTAGCCCAACTGAAAGCCTGCACATTGAATAGCAAGTAAACCCTTTCCTGACTCCATTGCCCAATGGTATTGAGTGTTCCCGGAAATCATTTCTCTTCTGTCTAGAACCTTCTTTATTCAGCCTTGTCTCACAATGAAACCTTCCTTTCCCGTTTCCCAACAACCAAAAAAACAATTAAACAAATAAACCCGTGCCTATAACTAGCCTAAAACCTAAAAACAGAGCCTTGAAGAAATATACCTTTGCCTATCATAGAGAGATCCCTCTCTGGACCCAGGAGGGCTAGATCCCGAGGTCCAAAAGTGGTTCTGATGTTGTCTCATCTTTTGGTATTACCAAACTTGCCAAAACATGGGAACCCCAACACTACATACCCTATTCTAACTTGAAATATTTACATTTCTAGCTGACAAACTCTCTTTTCCAATACATCTAGTCAATCATATGATCCCATGACTAGTTTCTGCTCATCTCTTTGAGAATGTTGGATAGGTAGGGCCACTCCCATTCCCTTTTTTTTTTACAGCAGCCTTCAAAATGTTTCTTGTTGTCTGCAACAAGCTTATCTTGATGGCCTTTGATCCTTCTCTAAATATCAGCAGGAAATGAGCATAAGGGTCTTGAAATAGTACCTGGTTGTGAGTATTTGACAAGTAGGTTTTAACCAGGATTACTTCTTCTTCCACTGGATCAAGAAAAAGATTCTTTTGAGAAAGAAACTCTTCCTCATCTTCATTATTTTCTGAACTGGAGAACTCATCATATACTGCAGTGTTGTTCTCTTGTAGCTCTGAGATATTCTGATTTGGTGGGCTGAGCTCTGTGAAAATGTCACTGAATTCTTGAGCAGTGGTATGTTCCATTGCTTCCTCTTTTTCAAGAGAAGGCTCCTTGGTTTCAACCTGCTCAAAAAAAATTTCATTGTTTTCCTCTTCATCCTTTGAGATGAAAGGCTGCTGATTACCAATCACATGAAAACTATTATTGATGATATGAGATAAAATAGAGTGAAGATTCAATGAATCTTTATCTGCTACTAGATTTTCATAACTATCCTCATCAGTATCATAAATAGCCTGACTTGGCTCATTACTTTCTTGAAGTTTATGGACACGATCTTCCTTCCACAAATCTACTAATTATGGCCCTGCAATGTCAAATTCTGTTTGGAGAACATCATCATCAGATAGATCAAAATTAGGAAAATCATTGAAGTAAGTAAATGTTACAGGTAAAAATACCTCCTCATCAGCTTAGAGGAGACGACAAATATGGAAGGAATAAAAAGACCTAAATTAAACCTATTTCTTCCAAGGTAATGCCTCTCTATAACAACACAAGAGCGTTATAATGTAGCTGATCAGTGAATAGGCCGCATTAGTGGCTAGGGCAACACTCTGTTTACACTAGAGGGCAGAGTTACCTGTGTTTTAAGTTTGAAACGAGAAAAACCTTCGGAGAATGATTTGAATCTCCAGCTTTTTCTCACAAGAGAGTTAGTACAAAAAGGAAACTGCAAAACGAGTCACGCAGAGAAAACTCGGTGCCCTTCGTGGAATTTTAACGAGTCACGCGGAGAAAAATCGGTTACTTTTTTGGTTTAAAGAGCTTTGAAAAAGAGGAAAAGAATGGGTCCTTACTCTCTATCGTGGTAGTTTAACGAGCCCGACAAAGTCAACTCGGGATTTTTTCAGTTTTATGAGCGAGAAAAAGGTTCCTAAAAAGAAAGCTCAGTGCTTCTTCATGGTTTTAATGAATCTAAAGAAGAGAACTCTAGGTTTTTCAGATTAACAAGCAAGAAAAAGACCATAAAAAGAATGCTTGATATCAACTTCATATAAGTTTAACGAGTCCGAAGAGGGGAAATCGAGGTTTTTCGGATTAACGAGCAAGAAAAATACCGTAAAAATAATGCTCGAGTAAACATGAGTATGTCTACATATGAATCTTGATCACTCATCAGCACATTAGTACCAAATCTCAAAAGTTGCGAAACATGCACATCAAGAATTCACGACTTTTCCGACTAGTTGTAAGAGAGTCATGCCCCAGAATTGGCTATAAGAAGGTCGGAAGACCTTCATTTTCATTGTGTTGAGTGCTGTGAAGAAGCTCTGGGGTGAAAAGGGGTGAAATCTTCAGCTGATGATTATGGTCAATCTGGGAAATGGTTTTCCTTCCCCCGAGATCTAGGTAAGAGCTAAAACCTCCTGCTATCAATTAATTGTGTTTTTGTTACTTTTTCCTGGTTCAAAATTAGAAAATTTTGAGGCCCTAAAAAAATGCTTGCGCCTAACGTGGGCCATAAGTCTTACAACCGCGTTAAACGCATAACCCGTGAGGGGATGCTGTGTTAGCGCGCTCTGTTTTATACTAGGGCCAGCGTTAGGCACATCGTGTTTTTTAGCAACTCATTTTTTACTGTTTTGAAGTGGTCCAGGTAAGTTTTGATTGGTTGAAAATGTTTCATTTGCAGGTATTTAGCTGTTAATCATGAGTATCTGGCGAGAGAGAGAACATGAACGGGAAGAAAGAGAGATGGTGACAGATTCTACAAGCTTGATGGCTCTCCGCAGATGTGGATTGCTAAAATATGCCCGCTTAGAACTGATGAGGGGTCAAGAGGACCTCTTGAGGTGGCCAATCCAGCAATGGGACGAACGACACCATGTCTTTCGGATTGGGGGCAATGAGCTCTCAATCGAAAAGGATGATGTGTACTTTTTGACCAGCCTATCATGCCGTGTACTGAGGCCCAACTTGACGGGGTCCATAGCTGACCCACGTTCCACTGCTGATCTGATTCGTGCGTATTGCATACGTGACACTCAGGCTGTGAGCAATCGGGTACCGATCGCCCAGGTGGCTTTGAGACCATTGAGGTCTATTTTATGGATGATTGTTCGCTTGGAAGGTGCCAAGAGTTAGCATGTTTCCACCAAGGCCCAGGTGCTCCTAGCCTTGGACTGTATGCAGCCTCAGGTTTTTGACTAGTGTTATGGAGTTGTCCGTCGGGTCTGAGCAGAGCTTACCACATGTAAGACCCGTACCCAGAGAGATTTTGGGTACGGTACACTGATTGTCTCTTTCATACTGGAGCGGATACCACTGATGAGGCCTAGGATCGTTATAGTTCCATTGGGCCCACACGAGCCGAGGCAGGCTCGGTGGGCCGCTTTGCTTCCACGGACTGGGGAGGGTCCCGTCCGCCACTGTTTTGATGATGGATTTTTTGATTGGCTCAACTCACATATTATTATGATTGAGAATTATCCCTATGTAGGGATGAACTTCACAGGTGATCCGAAGTTAGTGTTTCCCCCTGGCACCCAGTGGGGGCTCGATGGTAAGAAGGAAATGATCAGTGTATTTCATGGAAGTATTTTATTTTTTGTCTTTTGAATGTTTATGAAAATATATATATATATATATATATATTTTTGTTGAAATTAGTGTGAAAATTATGTTTTGACATGAAGCGTTTGTTTTCTTGACATAGATGTGGCACCTGTCCAGACAGCTGGGGCCCCTCGCTATGCACGGCGAGGACTGCAGCTACCCAAGGCTGGTGCACCAGCAGAGGATGCGGAAGCCGCCGAGGATGATGATGCCTAGGTTTTACATGAACTCTCCAGAAACCTGGAGGGTTTGAGTATGGGCATACCACCCCTTCCTATGCGGGAGGTTCCAGTTCGTTTGCAGCGGCATACTGTAGGTGTGCCAGAGAGATACCTGGTGCCTCTGAGGAGGATATCTAGAGCAGTTGTATGTTACCATGATCATCAGGCCTAGCTGGTGGAGCAGATGTATTAGTGTCAGAGCATGGCTTAGTGTAGCCAAATTTTTGTAGAACACCCAAGCTTTGGAATATTTTTTGATGTGACTATTGTAATGGACACAACATATATATATATATATACATACATACTTTTTGGTGATTTTGTGTTTTTAATTTTTTATGTATTTTTCAATGGGATGAAAATATAATCATGTATAAATCTTTTATAATAAATGTGACAAATGCCAATCTAACACATATTTTTCCAAAGAATTGACTAATGCATTAAATTCTCTAGTAATGTGCTCAAATGTAATTGTTTGAAATTGATGTTCTAAAAGTCGCACCCTTAAAAAATAACGTAATAAGACTGGATGACGGACACGGTAATGATTGTTTAACTGCATAATGACGAGTTGGGAGTCTAACCTAACCACTAAATTGGAGATGTCATGAGATGCCGCTTCCGTGAGGAGTTGGATCACTGACATGTACTCGGCAACATTATTGGTGGCGTTACCCAGGAAGATTTCCCCAGAACCAAGGAGGTTCGACTCAGGAGTGTAGAGAACCCAAGCAGCTGAAGCAATGCATCTAGTGTGACGACTAGCACCGTCTGCATATCCGACGTATGATAAGGAGGGTGACGGCATCTTTGTGAAAGAAAAAGATTATTCATGAGAAAAAACACCTCGAAACCAAAAAATAGCAAGAAACATCAAAACAATAGGCAAAACTTATATACATAAAATTACAAAGCATATGCCTAGTGCGAAACTAGGCAAAATACTTCTTTAGATAGAGTCCGTTGCGGGGCTCTGCGAGTGGAATTCCATTACAGTCCTGAAGTTCATAAGCCCCTTTTGAGAGGACTTTAGTAACGATGTAAGGACCAAGCCATAATGGTTGGAGTGTTCCTGCCCCCAAGAGGTCATGTTTTTTATCATAGAGTAGAACAAGATCGCCCTCTTGGAAAGAACGAGGCTTGACAGATTTGTCGTATTGAGCTTTGACTCGGCGCTGGTGAGCTTTGAGTGCTAGTGTAGCATCTCGACAAGTTTCGTCCAAATGGTCGAGTGAGAGCAAGCACTCTTCTGTGGTGGTGGTGCCAGGCAAGAGTTCAACGGCGAGTTTCAGTGATGGAATTTCGCACTCGATTGGAAGTACTTCCTCCAGGCTGAATGCAAGTTGGAATGGCATGAAACCTGTGGCAGTTTTGACTGACGTTCGGTATGCCCATAACGCAAAATACAACTTCCGATGCCATGTGGTTTTATGATTTCTGACCAATTGACGAATCATGGTTTTGAGGACGCCATTTACGGCTTCAACTTGACCATTAGCTTGAGGATAATAAGATGAAGAATGATCTTGATGGAAACCTAGCATGGATGTTAATTCGGTCATCATATGATTTTGGAAGTGGGATCCATGATCTGTGAAAATAGATAGGGGCACGCCGAACTGACAGATTACCTGATTAAACAGGAAGAGAGCGGCGGTTTCGCCATCGGCCTTGAAAGTGAGAAGGGCTTCCGCCCATTTTGTAAAATAGTTGTGTCCATTTTCCGAAGTGGGATTGCAGGTGACGAAGTCAATTCCCCATTTAGCAAAAGGACCAATGGAGATAACCGGATGAAGGGGGGCAGGATGAGCGCACATTTTCTTTGTGAAAATTTGACATGGATGGCACTTCTGGACCGCTGCAATGCAGTCTTTAAACAAAGTGGGCCAATAGTAACCTGCGCGCAAGATTTTTTGGGTAGTAGCTATGCCTGAAAGATGACCACTGCATGCCCCTACATGGTAGTAATTCAAAACGTGTTCTGCCTCATCGAAAGTGAGACAACATCGGAGAATAGTATCAACACCACGAGGATATAGTGTATCGTTTAGCACGAGGTAGTGCTTTGCTTGGTGGCGGATACGACGATGGTCGTCGGACGTGAGAGTTGGGCGGAAGCATTGGGTTTGTAGGTAGACCAAAATGTCTCCATACCATGGGTTCGAAGAATCGATCAAGTATATAGATTCATCAGGAAATGGATCATGAGCTACTTCTCCTGGGTCGATTCGGGGAAGATCCGATATTAATTCGGCGAAGACGAGGGATTTCTTTGCTTTGGCAGTCGTGAAGACCAAATCAAATTGCTGGAGGATTACGATCCATTTGGAATATTTTCCTCCAATAACTTTTCTAGACAAGATATGTCGCATGGGGTTCTTCAAAGAAATAACCGTAGTCTGTCACAGCAATATATAGTGTCGGAGTCGGGTGACGGAAAAAACTACCGCCAGAGAAAGTTTCTCCACATGTGAATAAAATAATTCAGGTCTGATTAGACATTTGGATAAATAGTAAATCACATGTTTGCTATCGTCATTGTGAACTTGAACCAAAACCATTCCAAGGGAGGATGGTGAGGCGGCCAGGTAGAGGAGAAATTCGCGTGAGTAGTCGGGGGCACTAAGGAGTGGGGTTGAAAAAAGTGCATGTTTTAAAGCATCAAATGACCGTTGAGCTTGGTCATCCCACAAATATAGTGTTCCTTTCTTCAATAATCGCATAAATCCTTTCGTCATATCGGCATAGTTAACGATGAAACGACACAAAAAATTTACCTTCCCTTGCAAACGTTGGAGTTGAAGGATGGATTGTGGTGTTGGAAATTCAACAATCACCTTAACCTTATTAGGATCAACCCTAATCCTGTGCTTGGAGACAATGAAACCTAACAGACATCCAGACTCGACCATAAATACGCATTTATGAGGATTCAAACGTATATTGTAGAATCTACACCTAGAAAAAATTTCTTTTAGATGAGCGAGGTGATCAGGTCATTTCTTGGAATGGGCCGGCAGGTCATCCAGGTAAGCCTGTACAATATGTCAAATTTCATGAAAAGCGTAGTCCATAGCCCACTGAAAAGTTTCTCCAGCATTCTTCATTCCAAATGGGAGTTTTTGATACGCAAATGTGCCCCAAGGACAGATGAAGGCAGTTTTATGTTGGTCGTATTTTTTAATTGCAATCTGGTTATAGCCCGAGAATCCATCCATGAAGGAAAAATATTTGCATGCGGCACAATCGTTGAGAATCTAATCAATGAACGGTGTAGGATAATTGTCTTTGGGACAAGCGACGTTCAGATCGCGATATTCGATGCAAACCCGAATGGTGCCTTGTTTTTTATTGACGGGAATCGGATTGGAAACCCATTCCGTTAAAGGAACGGGATAGATGAAACCAGCGTTTAAAATTTTTTCTACCTCAATCTTGATGGTGGCTGCTTTGCACAGGTGGACAGGTCTGATTTGCTGCCAAATTGGTTTGGCATTGTCATAAATCTTGATTTCGTGCTTGACTATAGATGGATCTATGCTGGTCATTTCGTCGTAAGACCAAGCAAACACATCGTGGAATTCCTTGAAAAGGGATGTGAAGCATGCAGTTTCCACGGGATTGTAATTGGCTCCAATCTGAATATTTTCCATGATACCCGTTTTGACTGAGATATCAATGAGCATTGTCTTAGAAAGATTACCCATGTTCCCTTCTGAATCGAGAGTTTGAACAGTCGTGTAAGCGGAGGGAACCATCTCATGTGCGTCAAAGGATGGGATTTTAGTTTTTATCGCGTCCGAGTCAATCATCGAAGTGCGATGGTGAAACTCTCCCCAAGGTCATTCTTCTAGAGTCATGATCTCTCGAATAGCTTCGTCTGTAGGTAAGACTTCATTGAGGATATCTTTAGAGAGAACTGTGATGGGTGGGAGGTTTGTAGCTTCGGTCGAAACCATAGCAGTGGAGGGTTCAGATGTTATTTGGATGGCTTCGTAAGCCAACTCGGCTGGTGAGAGCGGCATCTTATCTCCATAGGAATCAATGTCTGAAGGTGTTAGAATGATCCATGGGTCGATAGAGCCATCCGAAGTGGTGGATATCATTGCAGCCACGTTTGTGATCTGTGGCGGTGGGAGAGGAAAACAACCCAGTAGGGAAGATGCCTTCAGAAGACCGGTACCAATACTGACGTAGGAGTCAGGAAAGCCTCCTATTAGGGGTACAGTGCTACTTGGTAACGTGGCATAATTAGCAGTGCAGAAGGATAGCTGATCCACTGTGACTATTTTCCCATCCAATGGAAATAGGATGAGTTGGAAGATCAAAGACACAATGGCGGTCATGGCATAAGACCAACTGCGACCAAGCAATAGATTATAGTCTAGATGGTGCTCTGTGACTTCAACATCCACGTTTACCATTTTCCCACTCAGATTTATGGGAAAGATAGCAAGGTATCCTTTTGGGAGGAATGTGTGGCCATCGAAAGCTTTGAGGGAATTCGATGGCGGTGTTAGGGTAGGAGAACCTAAATTGAGCCAGCAAGCTTGTGACATAACGCAGGTCGAAGCACCTTCGTCTATGATAGTGCGATGGATTGGTCTCCCTTTCAACACAACCTGCACCTGGAATGTGAGTTGGTGTGAGAGGCGAGGATTAGAATTTTCCATATAAAACATAGCTAGCATGGAATCCTGGGGGTCTATTCCACCAATGGTCGAAAGCAAGGCTTTCCTTTGTGCTGGACAGGTTTGTAATACTTCGAGAGCAGACATAGATGACGGTGCCTGCACCAAATATTCTACAATGTTGTAGTTTTGGGCTGCACGTGCAGAGGTTTTATGAGTCGTGCGTCGAAGTGTCCCTTTGGGGGGATGAATCACGGGGTCAGCAGTAGGCCGTTCGATATGCAAATCGTTGGGCGGCGGTGGATTTGAACTAGTACCAGGTTCTTGAGCATCTATGGTAGGATTTCCATAAAGCTTGGCTCGAGTTTGAAGTTCAACACTCTCGATGCCATAAATGGCAGATGGTCCTTCATCGAAAGGATGTGAACCACCATTTCCCCGTTGATGGGGTTGTTGCGGATTGTCAACCATGTGTTGATGTTTCTGCTGCTGATTAGGGAAAGGATTATGAAGAACGGCAGGTGTTCGCCCAGAATCCTTGTTGGCAATAAAATCGGTGCATTCCTGTAGCCAAGGACATTTGTATGTCAAGTGGTCCTCCACACAGATCTTGCAAGTAAATTTCATGGGTTTATCCTTCCCTTTGTCATTTTTGGCAGCGTTTTTCTGACTAGGGTTATTATGATTATCCGACTGCTCTTCCGAAGAAGATGTCTTTTTATTGTTCTTCTTATTTTTCCCGCTAGGTTTTTGTGTGGTTTGCACAGAATTTACCTCAGTGGTAGGAAGAGTAGTCATTTGGTGAGGGGTGGTGGCAGCCGAAGGTGGCTGGGAGGCTTTCCCCCGAGAATACTTTGTGGCCACACTGGAGATTGTGCCAACGAGACCATCGGCATGTGCTCTAGTTTTCTGAGTGGCCGGAGGATTTGGGTTACCAGGGGCATTGGGGAGTAGATCATATAGCGTGCCAGATTGTGAATAGATTAAATCCAAATGTTGGGCACGACGAATGCATTGATCTTCTGTAACCGCACCGGAAAGGCCAATGTCTTTAGAGATATGGGGTAAAAGAGACTTACAAAACCAATTGGCTAAGAGATGATCTGGGATTGGTGCTTTGACTAGCCTCCTCCTATGTCTCCATTCATGAATGTGATCGGAGATGTGGGTGGTGGTGTCTTGGCACAGCGAGGTTAACAATTCCATTCCAATTTCAATTCTGATTGGTAATTGGAATTTCTTTAGAAACTCCGTCGCTAAAGCACCAAAAGTATTGATGGTGGCACGTGGTAATTCAATGTACCACTTGGCAGCATTGCCTATAAGGGTGCGGGGAAATAGTCGAAGCCGAACACTATCATCCACCATGGAATTGGATATAGACCATAGATGAAAGGTAGTGATGTGTGCGGCTGGGTCGTCCCCTTGTTTCCCATAGAACTTCGGGATGTCAGAAGGAATCTTATGTGGTACTGGAGGCCAAAGCGGGTTGTGATTGATGGGGTCGTTAGTTAGTTTATGGATATCGGGGATGTCCAAAGCTGCCAAAAATGGAAATTGTGGATTTTCCCCCGAATCTAATGAAGGAAGTATGGGCTGACTACTTAGACCATAGGGTCCACCCATCAATGTGTTAACAGGAGGATAAGTAGGACTTTGAAAAAAACTTCCTATGGGTGGAGGAGTAGGGACATATTGTTGCTGTCCATAGGGCATATTGTATTGCGGGGTGAACGGTTGGTTTCCCCCAGCATAAAAATTCCCTCCCATTCCAGATGGAGGTTGGGGTTGGTTAGTCCAAATGGATGCAATAGAGTTTCCCGGAGGCATGCTACTACTTTCATAGTTTGGCAATGGCAGACCCTACACCTATATTTGAACCACTTAAGGGAAAAGTATTGACAATAGGTTGTCCCGTTTGTCCTAAGGATTGTAGGGGAAGTGAAATGTTTCCTGCTACTTGTGTGCTGGTGACACTGCCCCCTGGTATAGTGGCCAAGGGGTTTGAACTCAGCAGAGGTTTCCAACCGAAAGGGTTGCTAAAAGGCACCGAAGTAGTCACACTCGTGGGAGGAGCTACCATGGGTCCCAACGTGGTCACGGTAGGATTAGATGCCGAAGGATTCGGCGAGCTACTGACAGTTGTGATGACCATAGGGTTGGGATTAGGTATATGTTGACTACTAGGGTTACCAAGTGATGGCATAGAACTGACCACCAGTGGGGAGGATGGTGGCGAACCTGGGATGGTTGCCATTGGCATCGACCCTGTGGATGCTGGTGGTGAAATGGATGTTTGTGCAGCCAAAGACATATCTTGGCGTGGTGGAATCTGAATTATCACAGGCCCCAATGGATCAGTGAGTGGAGGATTGTAATGAGGTACAACCCCTTCCGTGAAAGGGTCCTCCAGAAATTCCGTATGATATGAGTCTATGTGAAAATCAATATTATTCAATGGAGACTGCTCTTCTGGAGAAGGTACGGGTTCACCAAGGTTCAATTCTTCCTCAATAGTTAGAGGAGGTAGACCTTGCTGTCGTCGAGACAGAAGGCGTGGGTCGGATGACGCCACAGTGACCTGTTTAGTTTTTTAACCAATTTTAATAAATTGTGATGTATTATAAAGTCTCAATGACAGTAACCACACACCTAAAAAATAAAAAAGGACTCTCTAAAATCAGTCAGCAAGCATCCAGAATAGGGTGCCCTGTCTGAGTACTACCATTTGCTGGTGACGAAATCCAGTATCACAATAGTATACAGAGAGGGTTGGTTGAAAGTATAGTTACGGTCACTCTAGAGCTTTGCCCGAACCTCAAACGATAGGTGTAAGCACTCTCGTGAAGAAGAGTACCCTCCTAAAGACCGAATATAGAGTGGGTCCGTCTGTTTTAGGTACCAGGACAGCCCGTCCAATAAGAGATTAGTGCTTTGCAGTTTCCTTTTTGTACTGACTCTCTTGTGAGAAAAAGCTGGAGATTCAAATCATTCTCTGCGGGTTTTTCCCGTTTCAAACTTAAAACACGAGTAACACTGCCCTCTAGTGTAAACAGAGCGTTTCCCTAGCCACTAACGCAGCCTATTCACTGATCAGCTGTGTTATAACACTATTGTGTTTTTATAGAGAGGCGTTACCTTGGCAAAAATAGGTTTAATTTAGGTCTTTGTATTCCTTCCATATTTGTCTTCTCCTCTAAGCTGATGAGGAGGTATTTTGACCTATAACAGTAATGCTACCAATAAAACATACTGGATTATCAGCAGATCTTTCTTCATTATGATTTTCAGGGGAGCTTTCTGAATCTATACAAGAAAGCTCAGTAGATGAATGGGCAAGAGTGTTTTCTTTATAAAATATTTCAGAGGCATGCTGCTTGTTTAATATTTGATCAATTTCTTCTTATGTCAAAAGAGGGATCTCTTTTTCAGCATGGACAGAAGAAAAACAGTCCTCTTTCTCTTGTGTTAATTGATTTGGAGGCTAGATGTCTTCTTGAGCCTCTTCTAGGGGATCTTCACTTGTGCTTGCAGGGAAAACTTGAGGATTTTCTAATGTTTCCTAATCTTCTTGTATCTCAAACAATTCCTCATGATTACTATGACACTTAGTTTGGATACAAGGCTCATGAGTTGTTTTTTCTACATTATCAGGATGCCACTCTTCTTGTGTAATCTGAGATGAGTTATAATCTAGAGGGGGAGTTCCTATATGTGTTGGTTCTCCTTCCACATCAGATTCGGCGTTTTTTAAGTGATCACTTGTTTCCTCAAAGCAATGTTCCCTATTAGCTTTCGCAATTTGGTCATGAAGTTCTCTTATCAGCATAGTACAAGATATAGGTAAGCAATCAAGCATTTATTGACAACCTTCCTCCTCATCTTCTATAGAGTCTTGATCATTATACATGTCTTTCTCATTGTCTAGGTCTTGTAGAGGTTGAGTTTGTGTTTGATCTGGAAAAAGCATGGGCTACTCTAGATCATCGATATTTAAATCAGCCTCATACCTCTCCATTATTTTTTCACTAAGTATGTACATCATTCTTGTCATTCTATCTAATAAAGCATTTAGCTTTTCTTCTCTGTCCATACTTAGATCCATGTTTGTAAAAAGAGGTCACTGTATCTTCTCAACCAGTTCAGGGTCTTCTACCAATGGATTCATTTGGTCTTTTGGGAGTTGTGGAGTGTGGAGTCGCTAGATGGACGGTTTAAAATGTTTTTAAGCAGGTTGTTGTCCACCATCAACAATCAAATTCCAATCTAAAGATATTGTTACACCATTTTTTGGTCATCTCACCTTTTATTATTAGATGGACCCAAGTACACCATGTAAGACCAGTTTTACCCCAAGTAAAACTGCTTTCACTATGTTAATTAAGGAAACCCCAAAAGGAATAATTAACTAAACCACAATTTAATTATTATTCCCAGTCATGTTTAACCCAAAAACAAAGAAATTAATGAGATACACCCATAGTTATCTTATTATTTTCTAGGAATAATTATTTAAATAATATTTCTTGTTAAATATGACCAAATCAACCACTATTAATTAAATAAATCATTATTTATTTGATTATATCTCAACCACTTCCTTAAAAGGATAAATAAATCATTTATTTATTTATTCTTCACTAATCAAGGGATTTTGACCCAAGTCAAAGTCCCTTTCCCTCCAACAAATAATAATAAAATATTCCATAGAGGTGGATCTAGATTTAGTTAACATTATTTTAATCATGCACCAAGATCTAGAATGACCCAATATTTTGTTATAAATAGGAGGGTTTTCCCCATCATTATTCACCTTTTGTTGCATATTAGATCACTCTGGATCTATACACTTGGTCTCATTTCTGCCATTTTGCTCCCATTGAGCTCTACCTTCTACATTAGGTTTTCTACATCTACAAGAGAGAGAAAGCTTAGATCTGAAGTGCTGAGGACTACAAAGAACCCATCCCATTGAGGAGATCTGGATACACCTTCTTGTTTCCTCCCAGGTGCCCTGTAATATAAAAATTCATTCAAAAATCGTGTTCTTGCCTTGTCTGTTGGATGCATGGAGCAAACTCTTTACTTCACTGCTTAATATCTTTCCATTTATAGATCTGTTTGTTGCAGCACTTTAACTACTAATTGCAGATCTGAAGATGTTTTGCAGCCATTATTGTTGATAGGGCTATTAGTTATGCGTAGCTAAAGTGGTTCTTTTTCGTACGCTTCGACAAAGAATTCATACTAACAAATGGCGACTCCACACGGGTTTTAAATTACAACCGCTGTCGTTTTTCATATTCCTGCATATCCAGCTACTTCAGGCCCTAGGGCTTCTTTTTTAGCTGCTTAGTTTTTCTCTTTTCATGTCATTTTTCTCACATAAAACCCTAAAAACCTAAAATTTCTAACTTCCGTGTGTTTATGGCCCTATTGCGCAGGTAAGCGACACCAGCCGCACCTGAGACGGCAATTTTTCAGAAAATCTGCCGCCGAAACAGCCGGAACGGGGGGGTCGCACCTTTTGGCCCAAAACTTGCGACCTGGACGCACCTTTTGGCCTGTTTCCTGCGACCTCAACTCAGATCAGGTCAGAACCTGCGACCTGCCTTTTTTCCAGCATTTTTTCTGTAATTTTTCTGGGTTCTGCTGCAGCCTCTGCCAGGGTTTTCCAGCCTCCGTCTCAGCCCGCCTTGACCAAGATCTGATCTGTTTTTACTCATCGAAGTGGGAACCCAGCCCCTTAGGGCTTTAGTACCCTCCACTTTTTGTGGAAGAGTTTCAGCTGTTTCAGCCGTCGGTTTCAGAGCTTCAGCCCCCTCTTTTTCCAGATCTGTTACCTCACTTTCAGATCCTTTGAAATCAACCTCTTTTCCTTTCAAATCACCTCTTGTCGTTTTGTGTGGACCTATGCTAAAGGCCTCTGCCTTGCCCTCCCCCCGGTTTTTTGCTGATTTCCCTTTTTCCAGCCACCTTGCCTCTGTCTCTTGGCTGTGATCTGCACCCCTTGTCTGCAGCTTTATCCTCCAGATCTCTGTCCCCTTTGACCCTAGATCTGTTGAGCTTCCTTTTTGTGTGTTTCCATAGTTTTTCCCTTTCTTTTCAGCATAGTTTTGAGAGACCCACCTTCTTGGGTTAGATAGATGCATACGTAGCTGTTATTTTTCTGTTATTTCAGCATTTTATTCTGTTCTCTGTAGGTTTATTTTCAGCTACGCAGCACACTTTTTGCTCTCAACAACGGAAAGGGTTTAAAAATTAAAATTAACGCACACCACACACTGACCTTAAGTGAAGAAGCGCCTGGTTTACACCGCCTGGCAAAGACTCTAAAATCAATCGTCACTGCACCTTATCTGCCCTTGACCTTCTTGATTCTGTCCCTTTCTGCCCTTGTCGGTTTCCTTCTTCCTGTCATCATTGCGCCCCCAAGGCACCCTTCCCGGAGCCTCCTTGGCCTTCACCCTCAGTCTCCGGTCGATCGACCTGCTCCGTCCCACCATCGTCGAGCCAGTCCTTCTCTAATTCTTTGGGTTCTCCTTTTCCTTCTGGTTCTCCCCCCTGTCACCTCCACTATGTCTGGTCCAGGGCCTAACACTAGCGGGAATCCCGGCCCTAATGCCGGGACTACTACTAGCAGAACCACCACAGGAACTACCTCGGCTTCACCCGTGCTCCCCTTCTTGGCAGGCCTCAACCTCCCCGATCTGGACCGGTTGATAAACGACCCTATACATCATGACGCTAGTTGGCCCGCTATGCCGACAAAGCTCCCTTCCGACATCCCAAAGTTTGAAGGTCGTGTTGGAGAAGATCCTTCAAATCATGTTCGATCTTTCCACATGTGGTGTTCATCTACCTCCATTATCGATGACTCTGTTCGTCTTAGACTGTTCCAACGCACGCTTACAGGCGAAGCTTCTAAGTGGTATGTTGACCAGCCCACTTCCTCTCATACCACCTTTGCAACTCTTGCACGGGCTTTTTTATCTTACTTCCAGCTTCCCCTTCGTTATGACACTGGTATCGAACTCTTGACTTCCTTCAAGCAAACCTCTTCGACCCTCCTTTCTACCCATGTCCAGGAATGGCGAAGACGACGGAGCTTATGCCAATCTCCTCCCTTCGAAGACCGTGTCTACATGGACTGGTTCCTTAGATCTCTTTTTTCCCCTATCGGGAAAGATGTCGCATCCCATTTTCCTCAAACCGAAGAAGATGCCCTCCAAATGGCGTTAAAGTATGACCTGATCTACGCTCAGACAGGTTATGATCCTACTGTCCTACCTGATCTTCCCACACCCAATGATGCCCATACACTGGGGGCACCTCATGCCGCCAACAGTATCATTGGACCCATCTCTCATCCATCCGTTCAACCTCACATGAGCTATGGTTTTCCTGGGGGAGGGGGCACTACTTCCTGCACCTCTCCCCCTCCCGATAGCATGCATCCAGGATACGGCATGCCTCATCCTTTTTCCCAACCTCCTGCTTACCTCAATGTTGCCCAACCTAACCATTACCCTTATCCACAGCCTACCGCGCCAACTCCTCCAGCATATGCCCTTTCGCCTCCCTTGCCTTCTCAACCCCTGCAACAGCGCTCCCCGCCCCCTCAAGCGCAGGTGGATGCACAGCAGGGATTCATGGCTACCCCACCACCTGACGGACAGGTGGCCACTCCACCTTCCCCTTCTGGTTCCTCCAATTACCAGATCCTCATGATGAACTCTGATCCGCCTCTAACCGTCGACCTTAACCTTCAAACTCGGTCTCGCCAGTACCCCAAGCCTCCTGCTCAGTCTGCTCCCGAGCCCCCCTCTTCGGGTTCTGCAGAGCCTCTTTCGACATCCAATGGCCCCTTACACATCCCTCAACCCAAAGTTGAGGTTCATCCAAAGATTCCAAAGGGACCATTACGCCGAAATGCTGCTTCCGGTCGAGCCGCTCAGTCGTATAGCATAGTAGATGATTTAGCGCAGTCCCCTGCTGTCATTTCCACACTGGAACTCCTCCAGTCATGCCCTTCCCAAAAGAAGGCTCTACTATCTGCCGTGGGCGCTGTAGATCCTGCTGACGACCAGATGATTGTTTTCGACGCCACTCAATCGGACCACCCTCCCCTCTCTCCTTCCGTCGCCTTCCAAATCTCAGTCAAAATACGAAACGCCATCGTTTCCTGGTGTATCATTGACGAGGGGGCATCCACCTGCGTGATGTCCGCTTCGGTTTGGAAGCAACTCAGATCCCCTGAGCTGGCCCCTTCCACGATCACCCTTAGAGCGTGGGACGGTCATGCCTCCCAGCCCATTGGCCTGTTTCATAACTGTCCCATCACCCTCGCCGGTAAGACTGTTTGCGTTGACGTCGAAGTCATTGACGCCCCCCTAGACTACAACATTCTATTGGGGCGAAGCTACACCTATGCCATGTCTGCTGTCCCATCCTCGGTTTTCCGCAAGATGTCTTTTCCACATAATGGGAAGATAGTCACCATTGACCAGCTATCTTATCATGAGCCGCCGTCTCAGACCTCCTCCGAGACGACCATCTCTTCTGTAGCCAACGAGCAAACCGTCGATTCTTTGACCAGTGTCTCCCCCGACGTCTATAAAGATTCCACCCTGCTTGGTACTTTCACTCATCTTCCCCCCCCTCTTGTTACTGATCCCAGCTTGTCGAATGTTTGCATGATGCAATCGTCTCAGGCCACCCGTGAGCAACCCGCTCCCCGCCCTCTGCAACCCGCTCCTAGCCATTCCTCTTAGCCAACCGGACCTCCTCCTTCTGGCCCTCCCCCTACAGCTGGTATCCCCGAACCTCTTTATCCTCCCGGCTCGGTTCCCCCTGGCCTTAACCATCTCGGAGCCGTACCTCCTGGTCATTACCCTGCTGGACAGATCCCCTTCTTGGCTCCCCCTCCTGGATTATATTCCGTCCCCGTCATGGCCACCCTCTCTCTCCCTAACTTGACCTTGGGCATTCCGGTCTGGTACCTTGACCCCCCAGCCGCCACCCTCCCTGGTCACCCCAAACCTTATATGGCTTTGACACCGGGTCAACCGGTCCCCCTCGCTTCCTCCATAGCCACTATGCCCCCAGCACCTCCACAGGACCCTTCTCCTGTTGTGACGGCTCCCGGGAAGAAAGGCAAAGCCCGAAAGGGGGCAACCCATCAAGATCCGGCCCCCCCGACATCCCTTACCCCCCCACGACCACCAAAGCCCGCCATTCGATGCGCTTTGTGTGATGTCGTCGGCCATGCCACTCACATGTGTCCTGAATTGCCCCACCTCAAGCTTCTGGTCAACGAGACATTCCCCGACTCTGATCTCCCAGAAGTACATGTCACTATCCCCGACTCCCTCCCAAAACTCAAACACTTGTGCACAAACCACCCTTGTGCCTTGTGCGATTTTCACGGCCATTACACCCACCTCTGTCCCCGCCTTGATGAGTACCGTTCCTCCTTGGACTTGTACCACCAATTCAAGGCCGCTTCGATCGGACCAGAGGACATTCACATTCCGCCTCCCGCTTTTAAGCCAACGGAGCCCTCAGTCACCATTTTGTACCTGTCATCATCCATGAGACCATTGGGGAGCGTTCCATCTGAATCCTCCCCTGTTGTTTCGCTTGACCTTCCTTCAGCGGTCATCTTGGGCTCAACATCGGTAGATCCGTTATCTACTTACTCTTCGGTCACCCATTGTGACGATGCGCATGTGAACCTCTCTTCTCATGATGATGATTCGGGCCACTTCACCATGTCAGGTGGTTCTTCTTCCACCAGTCACCCCATCTTCTATCACGATGACGACATTATGGAAGAAATTCCCACCCCTGACTTTATCTATTCTCCCTTACATCGAACCCATGCGTTGACACCACATCCACCTTGTGGCCATTACATCAAAACCCAATGTTTGGGTAAGGGGGCACCCACATTTGAGAGACCACGAGACGCCATTCTCCACCACTCTCCTAGTGTATCTGGTCGTGTTGACTCTAGACCCGGTATTCTTCCACATTTAGAAGAACCTCTAGAGTCCCATATCACTTCAGATCACTCTCGGGACGATACCCCTTATCGTTCCCTCATCTTACATCAGCAACCCAGTCTCTTAGACATTATTGTTGACCAACCTATAGCTTTTCTACGAGAGCATCGGTTCATTATCTCCAAATCCTCCTTTTGGGATAGTGACACCAGGTATGCCAATTCGGAAACTTAAAGTCCATTTGATCCCTATATGCAGTACCAAAAGAGATTGGTAATCCTCCCTTTCCTTTCTCAAACTGCATAACCATAACCAGAACAAATGGCACACCACATCATTAAAATGTGTTTAGATTCCCATTTTTCTAGATACATTTTGGCATGACCACACCATGCTTGGGGGCACCTCTGCCCCCCAACCATAACCCTCCTCACCTCGTTTTTGGAGAGTATCAGGTATAACGTAATCAGAACTCCCCAGTGGAGTCACCATTATGTTGTGGTTCCTATGTTTCGGTCAGATTGGCAAAACCAAAAGACATGACAACATCAAACCACTTTGGGATCCTAGGATCTAGCCCTCCTGAATCCAGAGAGGGATCTCTCTATATATGTAAAGAAGGATATATCTTTAAGGTCATTTTATGGTACTAGGCTAGTTATGAAGCACAGGGTTTGTTTGGTTTGTTTGGTTGGAGATCATTAACTGAGAAGGTTATGTGAAATGAAAAATGAACTAAGTAGTAGGATGTTTCAGCATGGGAAAATAGGTCAAGAGAAGTGTCAATACATTGGGCTATGGAGTCATAAAAGGGTTTACTTGCATGACAACTATCCAAGGGTTTCCATAGGGAAAGTCATCTATACCAAAGGATCTTTTTAAATGGGTGGTGAGTTGGAACATTAAGAAGTGAGGTGAAAGAAAGAGACCAAAGTGCAGCCTAAGATCAAGTAAGGAATTTTAACCTATCCTGATTTTGACATACTTCAAAGGAGACTCTCAATGAAGACACAAAGGGTAGCTTAAGATCAAGTAAAGACTTTTAACTTAGCCTGCTTTCAGAATACTCTTAAGGAAAACAATCCAGCAGTCCTCATAACCGCTTTCAGACAGTAGAAAAAATTTAAGATTAAACACAGAGCAAGGCCTAAGATCAGAGAAAGACTTTTAACCTTCTCTGCTTTTGACACCAACTCACAGGGAAACTTTCAAGACAAACTGTTAGAGAAAAAACTAGAGGACAGGCTAACCATAGACTTCCCTAGTTTCAATATTTACTTAGAATGAAATGAAAATATCTTTCAAGGGAAATGTTTCAAGTTGTACTCAGCAAGACATGGGCTCACCAACATTTCTTGACTGGTTATACTCTATAGGATTATCCTTAAAATACACAATCAAAGGAGAACATAGAGATAAATATTAACAGTGAGATTTAGGGTACTTCCAACAGTATGTCCTAATCTATGCTTGTTGTTCTTTATCACAGAATAATGGACAGTATGAAAAACATGAAAGGAGACAATTGCAGTAAGGAAAACATCACCAATAATATAGACCAGGATCCTGTGAATCTGCTTGTTCAATTGATGTCCAAAAACAATCACATACTTTGAGTCCAATGACTTTTTACAGTCCAAACTTCTCTTCCTAGCCTACTATATTACAAACTACTCAGCTAATTCCCCTCAATAATAGTTCAAACAGTCAATAAAATCCCAACAACCAACCATGTTTTCAATGTAATTTATAGGGGTTCTTGTAGGTGAATGAGGAAGTGGAGTAGTAGATATGAACTTAAATTATTCATTAAGATATAGGGGAGGAAGTATTTGAATGCCCACTCTGCTTAATGGATCTACATTAACTGTTGGTACCCTTTAGGCTGGTTTAGAAGTCTTTGTCAGATTAACCATAACCTCAACTATGTTTCTTTGAAGTACTCTCTGGCTGTTGGTAGTCTGTTTTGTCTTCTGAGATAAGAAAGGTGGATGGTTTGGCTTGCAGGTCTTCCATGCCTTTATAACTGTTGTCCTGACAGTTCTTAGGACTTACTGTCAGAGTGATAACTATTCCGGTGCTTGATGAGGGATGGAGTAGGCCGTGTGAATTGGTCCTTCTTAGGGAAAAGAACGTTCTGCTGATATCAAATCACTGATATGGATTGATGTGTGCTTTAGGCTTCATTAAGCCTTTTTAATCATCTTCATGGTTTTTATCCTTGCTGACTGTGGATTAGGCTTCTTAGTCTTCAATATTGTGCACTAATCTTCTTAATCTTCTTCTGATACTCTTTAGACTTCTGCTGATGGCTGTACAGGTGGCAGTGGCGCTGGAGGGTTCGTGTAAGGGTCGGTGACCAGGATGCATCGACAAACATGGAATTGAAACCCTGCTGGTCCCTTTTCTGCATTGATTCAAGCTCAGGATCGTCACCCTGGAACCTTTTGGTCACCTATCTGTGACTGCGGGATAAACTGGTGAGAACCACCATTAAACCTGCAAACATAAGATAAACCTGTTATAAAAACCTACAGGAGTGGGAAAAACTGCTTCAGAGGCTCGTGAGGGTGGAGGAGCAGTGAGTGGAAATGTAAGCGTAGCAGAAAAATGGGGCAAAATCTTGGCAGAGCAGCTAACCAGGTGCTTTGGAGGTTTGGGTGCGAGGATTAATTTGGACCGTTGGATTAGAACAATAAACGGTGGGGATATTTCGATGGAGTCGTTTGGGAGAATGGGTGAATGGTAGGTGAATGAAGTCACAATATAACGTGGACCGTTCGATCTCAGAGATCAACGACTGTGATTAAAAGTGAAATTGACGTTACGGGGGGGTAGGCGGTATGGTGGAAAACCGGAAGTGGTTTTCGTGCGGAAAAATGGGGGCAAGGCAGTATTGCCTTTTGGAACACGATTCCACTCAGTGAGTGATGCGTGTATTTCTGAAACTGCCCATTTCGCGCAATTTTGAAACATTAAGCTTTGGGCACAAAAATTACGCAACATTGGATATCGACCGTCGGATGTGGAGCATCAGAACGGACGGCGCGGGTTGCACGCGATAGGTAGCAATGTGTGCGGGCGGAGCATGTGGTGGGTTTGAGTTAGGACCGTTAGATATTTGGATCGGACGGTCGAGTTTAAAAGAGAAAGCAGATTTTTTGAACAAGAGGAAAACGAGGTAAGTGAATGAGTGGAAATATGGGAGCCGTCGGATCTGTAGGAATGGACAACGGAGATCTAATCAGCGATCAGTGAAATAGTGAAAGGTGTTATCACTCTGTAATTAGCAAGATTGGAAAATTCCAACTGCAGAGGTAACATCAAACCGCTTTGGGATTCAAGGATCTAGCCCTCCTGAATCCAGAGAGGGATCTCTCTATAAATAAGTTCAAAGATGTGATCTTTAAAGACTGGAATTTTGATATTAGGCTAGTTATGAAGAGCATGGGTTTGTTTTGTTTTTTTTTGGTTGGGCGAAGACATGGTGAAGGTGAAAGCAGTTCAAAAGGGTGAAGAGCCTGCAAATGAAGGAATGTTTCAGCTGATAGCAAAAGACAAAGACAACTTTAACCCATTGGGCTATGGAGTCATAGGAGGATTTAATTGGATAGTAAATTCAAGAAGGATCCATGGAGAAAGTCATTTACATCAACGGATCTCTTAAGGTGATTAATGGAGTGAAACAAATAGGAGGGAAAGACTTAAACAAATGAAAAAACAAAGCACAGTCTAAGATCAAGTAAGTACTTTTAAACTAGCTTGCTTTCAACATGTACTTAAGGAGAAACATAAAAGTATTTCTGTTGATCAGGTAAGTGCTTTTAAACTAGCCTGCATTGAAGTACTTCCATCAGAAACATTTAAAAAATAGTTCAAATAGCTTAAGATCAGGTAAGTGCTTTTAAACTAGCCTGCTTCAGCATATTCGATAAGGGAACACAGATGATAATCACAAAGAGCTATCTAGATCAGGGAAGTACTTTTAAACTAACCTGAATTAATAAACTCTTCAAAGAGGACATTCAAATGAAGAAAACATAGAAGATAAAGCTTTCAGTAAGAGTAGGGTACCGTGGAGAGTATATCCTAACTCTATGTTTGCTGCTCTTTATTAGAGAAAGTGAACAGAGTGAAAACATTAAGTAAAACGACAATTGACAGTAAGGCACACATCACCATTGACATAGTTTCAGAATTCCATGAATCAGCAGCTTGTATTGATATTCAAACTAGTTACAATCAGCAAGCCTGGTAGGTCTCTACATCTTTGAACTTCTCATATCAGCTTATGTATCTTTCAATTACAGAACAGGGCATCAGTGGCTTCAGAATGACTATTACATGCGTTCAGATGTCCCGAGACCAACCCTTTGATCATCTTCTATAGAGGTATTTATAGAAGAATGGGGCGGTGGTAAACTATGAAAAGATCTGTTTAGATCAATTAATACAGAAGATGACTCTTCGGTACTTTTGAGGGCCTCGATCAAGAAATCTACAGGTGTTCATCAGCATTAATTGAGGTACACTTACAATTAAGCTCAGTGGGAGCTTTTTGCCGTCCTTTGAAGCTCAGTGTCATGCTGGAGTGACTTTATTTCTACTTCCCGAGACGAAATGATCTAAATATCTGCTTCTGAACTGTTCTTTAATCTTCTCGAATGGTTCTGCCGACAATTAGAGATAAGATAGCTCAATTAGTATTAATTGTTTGGCGGTCTTTGATCTCAACGAGACTGCAGGTGTCTTTTAGAGCCGTAGAGGGTTCAATTAGCCTCTTCTTATGGCGGTGGAAGATTTCTCAGCTCGACAGATGTCTTCGCTCCTTCCCCTAAACACTTTGCTTGAGATCTGTGTTTGGGTCTTCAATCTCTGGTTCTGATATGTTTTGTCTTCGGCGCTGATACTCTTTAACCATTTTTGAATTAAAACAGTGTCTCGTTGATGTGTAGGGGCCGCGCAGGCCTTTATGTGCTATCAATGCTTATGAAACATTGATAAAACTTTGAATCAAAACCTGCAAAATACAAACAATTTGTTACAAAATCCTGCGTATTTGGTTTTACTGCTTCAGAGGCGTAGGAAGAGAGCAGAACCGTTGGATGGCATCATCCAATGGTGGAGATTCACTGAGAGGAATTTTAAATGACACGGGAGGAAGAATAAAACAGAACCGTCGATCACGCGATGAGCAACGGTAGGGGTGATCTTGGACCGTCCGATCTGGACATGTGGATGGCCCAGATTTAATCGGAGGATCAACAATCGGGAGGGCAGCAACAAAGCATGCAATTGAAACATTTCGATTGGGCGATAACCGTTCGATCTGCAGATCAGATCGACGGGGGGGAGTAAATCGGAGGGGTGGGCCGATGGGGGGAACAGATATAAAATATGCGATTTGAAACTTGCGATTGAAAACATTGCGATTGAAACATTTCGATTGGAACATTTCGATTGCAACATTTCGATTGGGCGATAACCGTTTGATTGGGTCTAGATTGACGGTCTATATCCTTTGTTTTCTTGCACCGGCGGGACCCTTATACTTCGTAAGAAACCCATAAATTTCAATAAAAACCAAGGTTTTGAGTGAAATGGGCGGAATATATATATGATAGGTTGGCGCCCGATTGCGGGGCCACTGGGTGTATGGAGTACCATGGGCCCGGGCTTTATATAACTAGGGCCAATCGTAATCGAAAAATTCGGGCCCGGTCTTTCAATCAACCCATTGTGAATTCTCCGATCGCGATTGCGCGATCGGTCTTTTTGATCAACCCATTTTTATTTATCATGTGACTTTAAGTTTTTAACTTAAAACTTCGGAAAGTGGGTTTTTGGGTTTACAAAGGAAAATATTGATCGGAGAGGGATTTTTCAATGGTTTAGCACCCGAGTGCGGGCCCATGGGTAAATGAAATAACAATATGATATGCCGTTTATGACAAAGGGGCTGATCGTAATCGGCATTTTTGAAATGGCTCACAAACATGCACACTTGAATATTTTCGATGCGATTAGCACTTCATGGGTTTGGCGCTTGGTTTTTATGATGAGGGCGTATTGGGGAAGTGTTTTGGAAACTCAGGCCAAGGGGCTTAAACCATTAATAGAGAAATGGGGTTTTTTACACAGATTTTCAGTGATTTTCAAAGGTTTCTGAGGGTTTCGACAGAGTTCGAAAGAAGTTTGGAACTCTGCAAAGGCAAATTTATATGAAAAGAGGGTGAGGAAAATGGAGAACAAAGGAAAATGATGAAAATATGAAGGTTAGTCTCTGAGAGGAAAAAGGGGAAAAGGAGGAGGATATTGCAGCAGTCTTCTCATGGAATTTTTAGCAGAATTTTGAGTTTCTGAGAAATAACAGTGAAAACCTTGAAACATGAGCATGAGGTCGTCTACAGGCTTCAAGAGATAACATTTTGGCCAGGAAAGTGTTTCTTGAAGGCTGAAAACATGTTTTGGCCACCTTTTGATAGACCAAAATTTACAGGTGGCCAACAGTGGCTCCACTTGGGGATGGTGCCTTCTTGAAGCAATCAAGAACTTCAGAACTGCATTCTCTGGGAGGTTGATCAATGCCTCGTTCTTTGGGTTGTTGTCTTTGCTAAAATGATCTTATTCTGGCTGAAAAAAGGTTAGCAGCATTGAAAAACAATGAATCTTCATCAACACAGGCTTTCTACCTACCCAATCCTACTGATCTAACATTTTTTCTTCATTTAGAGTGCACTTGGACTGGCAAACTCTTTTTCAACATTTTATTCTTTTGAAAATAGGAAATCTAATCTAATTCTACCCCTTATTTCTCCCTAAACTCAGATTAAACAGTTGAGCTCAGATGTTTCTCTACCTAATCTACTATCTGTTGGGATTAAACTGTCCAATAGATTTCATTCTCTAGATTCTAAGACAGAAATTCAAAAATAGTCAAGTCAAGATTGAACTGTTTGACTTGCTGTGATCTATGGCATAAAAACAAGCTGCACATAGACTATTAAAAATAAAAAATTGAAGGTTTGAAATATGAAATTTTTTTGAAGCATCCTTCTTCTCATTTGTGGCTCAAGTTTTGAGCTTGTTAGAGCCACTTGCTTTCCTTGATTTCAGCTCTGGTTCGAATTTGATTGAGTTGTTATTTCTTTCTTTCTGGTTCAGATTTTGAGTTGATTAGAACCAGATTTACAACTTTATGACTCAGAAAAACAAAACAGATTTGAGTCATCTCTTGCTTGGAAACTTTAGGTTCAGGTTTTGGGCTTGTTTGAACCTTTCATTTCTAGCCTAATCTATCTACTGATAAGCCAAGTTTAAACAGTTTGGCAAATCAAATTCACTATCCTATCAGCAGAAAATTTAAAACTAATTAGTCAAGATTAGGCTGTTTGACTAACTAGAAGTATGGTTTTCAGGAGTGGCATTTGAGCTTGCGCACTTTCATATTTTCTCATTTTTGGTATGGGGCTATACCTTTATTATTTTTACAATCAGCCCTCTTTTCTATCTTTTATTTTTTTTTATTTTTATTTTTTTTCTTGAAAGCAGAAAACAACAACTAACTACATGCTCAGAAGTGAGCTTTATTGACATCCCTATCTAGCCTATTCTAAACCTGGAGTATTTACATATTCATATGATAAAAAAGTACCAATGCAGCCAGCTGAGTAATGTCAAGAAGAAGTAGTAACTCTGGCTGCTTATCAGGGGTATCCATAGAATATTTTGAAGATTAGTCTTCAAAATAAACACTATCACAGAAGGTGATAGCTTTTCATGTCTCTGGCTCTTGCAAAGGATCACTGCTTGATAATTTGAGCCATTTGGTATTTCCACACACTCTTCCATAGGATCAACAAAGAAAAGGTGAAGGTTCTCTTCTTTTTGGTCCTCCGTATCTGGTAGATTGTCTGCTTCCAAGACTTCAACTTTGACGAGTGTAACTTCAGAAATTTGCTTGGAAGCTTCATCATTCTTAATAGAAAAGGAAGAAGATTCCACTTGAGAAGATGGTATATCCTCAATAGGACAGTGTTCTATTTGTTTTTCTCCTTCATCTTCATCATCTTCTGAACTGGAGGGCTCATCATATTTGAGAGTGTTGTCCTCTTGTGGCCCTTGTGTGCTCGTATTCAGTGGACTAAATTCTGTGAAGAGGTTATTATATTCTTGAGCAGGGGAGTACTTAAAGGTTTCCTCTTTTTCAAGAGAAGGCTCCTTGATTTCAACCTTCTCAAAAATTTCTTCGGTTCTTTCCTCCTTGTCCCTTGAGCTGAAAGTCTGCTGATTCCCAATCATATGGAAACTATTACTGATGATCTGAAATGAAACAGAGCAAAGATCCAATGAATCTTGACTTGCTTCTAGACTTTGAAAACTTTCATCATCAGTATCATAAAGATTCTGCACTGGCTCATTACTTCTTTGAGGAAACTGATCTTCCTCCCCTAAATCTGCTAATGATGATCCTGCAAAATTAACTTCTGTTTGGGAAGCATCATCACTAGATAGATCAAAGTTAGGAGAATCACGAATATAAGTAATACTACCAATCAAACATACTGGGTTATCAGCAGGTCCTTCTTCATTCTGATTTACAAAAGAACTTTCTAAATCTGTACAACAAAGTTCTCTATGTGAATGGGCAAGAGTGTTTGTTTCGCAAAAAAATTCAGAGAGCAGCTGTTTATTTATAATCTGATCTATCTCTTTTGCTGTCAAAGGAGAAGATGTTTCTATGTTCCTTTGAACAAAAGGACAACAGTTCTCTGTTTCTTGTGAAGACTGATTTTGAGGCTGGATGTCTTTTTGAGCCTCGGCTATAAGGGATGATGAATCATTATCTAAGTTTTCAGGAAAATCTTGAGGAATGTTCTTTATTTCTTGTGTGTTTTCTTCCTCAAGTGATTCATCTATGTTCTTAAAATTTTTCAGTAGGAGATTAAACTCATGAATGGCTGTTAAAGGATCTTCAGGATGCATCTCTTCCCAAGCTTCCTCATTATCTATAATGTGTTGGGTGATGTTTTGTGATGGATCATAATATATTGCACCCAATGATAATGATGTAGCATTTTCTTTATAGTTCTCATAGAACGTATATTCAAGATCCTTAAAGAAAACAAACTACAAGATCTTAAGCATTCATACCAATCCCTACATTTTCCTTCTAATGTTAACATGAACATTTTCATTAGGCAGTCTTCATGCCATTCAACTTTCAACCTCCATACATGTATATGAAATTTGATGAGATGTAATAGAGGGTCATCAAACTTTTCACCTTGAAAAACAGGCAAGTTGTCATCCCAATTCACCTAGGGCATCTTATGTGGAAACCCAGGGATATGATCTCTACTCATTGGGGCATATGTTAAGATTTTCTTCGTTGTATTCTCGGGATCATGTTTGTAAATATCAAAAGAAGCAACGTAAGTCAACTGAGGAAGTCTTCTACCGGTGGGTCATTTGGTTTTCGGGAGTTTCGAGTGTGGAGCTGATACATTAAAAGGAAACCCTCTAAGGAGGTAAATGTTTTATGGTTCCACCACCATGTGATTCTTGTAGAGCGGCAAGATTCTCGAGCTGAATTAGCTCTCAAGGGTGATGCGAAAACAGTCGATAATTTAATCCTAGGAGACTTCCAAAGGATGCTTTCTGGGTCATCAACTATTTCAGGTGGATCCAAGTCAGGATGGGCTCTAGTGTGAATCTTTCTAGGAGCCACTATGCTGTATTTTATAGACCCAAATAACAAGAAAAGTTCAACCAGGTATGACAATCTTTGAGAGGTTAACTAATCTGTTTTACACAAATTTCAATCCTACAGTCCTCTGACTGAGTTTGAAGGATAGTATAGTAATGAGGGTTCTTCCCATTGGAGTCTTAAGGTCTATTCAGGATTGTGGAGTTGCCAAGTGGAAGTTTTTAGCTCCTTTTCAGAGGTAAGAGGTGTTATGGTCCACTACCACATTTATTAAATACCAATCTGAAATATTTTTGGGTTTTTTGAGTTATTTTTCATTTAGCAAGGGATATCTGGTATCTTATGATTGTCTTCTAATCGAAGAAATACTCAGGTTCCCCAGTGGAGTCGCCATTATGTTATCACTCTGTAATTAGCAAGATTGGCAAAATCCAACTGCAGAGGTAACATCAAACCGCTTTGGGATTCAAGGATCTAGCCCTCTTGAATCCAGAGAGGGATCTCTCTATAAATGAGTTCAAAGATGTGATCTTTAAAGACTGGAATTATGATATTAGGCTAGTTATGAAGAGCATGGGTTTGTTTTGTTTGTTTTTGGTTGGGCGAAGACATGGTGAAGGTGAAAGCAGTTCAAAAGGGTGAAGAGCCTGCAAATGAAGGAATGTTTCAGCTGATAGCAAAGGACAAAGACAGCTTTAACCCATTTGGCTATGGAGTCATAGGAGGATTTAATTGGATAGCAATTCAAGAAGGATCCATGGAGCAATTCATTTACATCAAAGGATCTCTTAAGGTGATTAATGGAGTGAAACAAATAGGAGTGAAAGACTTAAACAAATGAAAAAAAAAGCACAGTCTAAGATCAAGTAAGTACTTTTAAACTAGCTTGCTTTCAACATGTTCTTAAGGAGAAACAGAAAAGTATTTCTGTTGATCACGTAAGTGCTTTTAAACTAACCTGCATTGAAGTAATTTCCATCAGAAACATTTAAAAAACAGTTCAAACAGCCTAAGATCAGGTAATCTAAGATCGGGTAAGTGATTTTAAACTGAGCTCTGCTTCGGCATATTCGATAAGGAAAACGAGATGATAATGCAAGGGCTATCTAGATCGGGGAAGTACTTTTAAACTAACTTTGCATTAATAAACTCTTCAAAGAGGACATTCAAATGAAGAAAACATAGAAGATGACTTTCGATGAGTAGGGTACCGTGGAAGTATATCCTAACTCTATGTTTCTTTGCTCTTTATCGAGTGAAAGTGAATAGAGTGAGAAAACATTCGTAGCGACAGTGAGCGTAGAACACATCACCATTGACATAGTTTCAGAATTCCATGAATCAGCAGCTTGTATTGATATTCGAACCAGTTACAATCAGCAAGCCTGGTGGGTCTCTACAGCTTTGAACTTCTCATATCAGCTTATGTATCTTTGAATTACAGAACAGGGCATCAGTGGCTTCAGAATGACTATTACATGCGTTCAGATGTCCCGAGACCAACCTTTTGATCATCTTCTACAAAGGTATTTATAGAAGAATGGGGCGGTGGTAAACTATGAAAAGCTCTGTTTGGATCAATTAATACAGAAGATGACTCTTCGGTACTTTTGAGGGCCTCGATCAAGAAGTCTACAGGTGTTTATCAACATTAATTGAGGTACACTTACAATTAAGCTCAGTGAGAGCTTTTTGCCGTCCTTTGAAGCTCAGTGTCATGCTGGAGTGACTTTATTTCTACTTCCCGAGACGAAATAATCGAAATATCTGCTTCTGAACTGTTCTTTAATCTTCTCGAATGGTTCTGCCGACAATTAGAGATAAGATAGCTCAATTAGTATTAATTGTTCGGAGGTATTTGATCTCAACGAGACTACAGGTGTCTTTTGGAGCCGTAGAGGGTTCAATTAGCCTCTTCTTATGGTGGTGGAATATTTCTCATCTCGACAGATGTCTTCGCTCCTTCCCCTAAACACTTTACTTTGCTTGAGATCTGTGTTTGGGTCTTCAATATCCGGTTCTGATATGTTTTGTCTTCGGCACTGATACTCTTTAACCGTTTTTTAATTAAAACAGTGTCTCGTTGATGTGTAGGGGCCGCGCAGGCCTTTATGTGCTATCAATGCTTATGAAACATTGATAAAACTTCGAATCAAAACCTGCAAAATACAAACAATTTGTTACAAAATCCTGCGTATTTGGTTTTACTGCTTCAGAGGCGTAGGAAGAGAGCAGAACCGTCGGATGGCATCATCCAATGGTGGAGATTAACTGAGAGGAAATTTAAAAGACGCGGGAGGAAGAATAAAACAGAACCGTCGATCGAGCGATGAGCAACAGTAGGGGTGATCTGGGACCGTCCGATCTGGACATGTGGACGGCCCAGATTTAATCAGAGGATCAGCAATCGGGAGGGCAGCAACAAAGCATGCGATTGAAACATTGCGATTGAAACATTTCGATTGGAACATTTCGATTGGGCGATAACCGTTCGATCTGCAGATCAGATCGACGGCGGGGAGTAAATCGGAGGGGTGGGTCGATCGGGGGAACAGATATAAAGTATGCGATTTGAAACTGGCGATTGAAAACATTGTGATTGAAACATTTCAATTGGAACATTTCGATTGGGCGATAACCGTTCGATTGGGTCTAGATCAACGGTCTAGATCCTTTGTTTTCTTGCACCGGCGGGACCCTTATACTTCGTAAGAAACCCATAAATTTCAATAAAAACCAAGGTTTTGAGTGAAATGGGCGGAATATATATATGATAGGCTGGCGCCCGATTGCGGGGCCACTGGGTGTACGGAGTACCATGGGCCCGGGCTTTATATAACTAGGGTCAATCGTAATTGAAACATTCAGGCCCGGTCTTTCAATCAACCCATTGTGAATTCTCCGATCGCGATTGCGCGATCGGTCTTTTTGATCAACCCATTTTTATTTATCATGTGACTTTAAGTTTTTAACTTAAAACTTCGGAAAGTGGGTTTTTGGGTTTACAAAGGAAAATATTGATTGGAGAGGGATTTTTCAATGGTTTAGCACCCGAGTGCGGGCCCACGGGTAAATGAAATAACAATATGATCTGCGGTTTATGACAAAGGGGCTGATCATAATCGGCATTTTTGAAATGGCTCACAAACATGCACACTTGAATCTTTTCGATGCGATTAGCACTTCATGGGTTTGGCGCTTGGTTTTTATGATGAGGGCGTATTGGGGAAGTGGTTTGGAAACTCAGGCCAAGGGGCTTCAACCCTTAATAGAGAAATGGGGTTTTTTACACAGATTTTCAGTGATTTTCAAAGGTTTCTGAGGGTTTCGACAGAGTTCGAAAGAAGTTTGGAACTCTGCAAAGGCAAATTTATATGAAAAGAGGGTGAGGAAAATGGAGAACAAAGGAAAATGATGAAAATATGAAGGTTAGTCTCTGAGAGGAAAAAAGGGAAAAGGAGGAGGATATTGCAGCGGTCTTCTCATGGAATTTTTAGCAGAATTTTGAGTTTCTGAGAAATAACAGTGAAAACCTTGAGACATGAGCATGAGGTCATCTACAGGCTTCAAGAGATAACATTTTGGCCATGAAAGTGTTTCTTGAAGGATGAAAACATGTCTTGGCCACCTTTTGATAGACCAAAATTTACAGGTGGCCAACAGTGGCTCCACTTGGGGATGGTGCCTTCTTGAAGGCATCAAGAACTTCAGAACTGCATTCTCTGGGAGGCTGATCAATGCCTCATTCTTTGGGCTGTTGTCTTTGCTGAAATGATCTTATTCTGGCTGAGAAAAGGTTAGCAGCATTGAAAACAATGAATCTTCATCAACACAGACTTTCTACCTACCCAATCCTACTGATCTAACATTTTTTCTCCATTTAGAGTGCACTTGGACTGGCAAACTCTTTTTCAACATTTTATTCTTTTGAAAACAGGAAATCTAATCTAATTCTACCCCTTATTTCTCCCTGAACTCAGATGAAACAGTTGAGCTCAGATGTTTCTCTACCTAATCTACTATCTGTTGGGATTAAACTGTCCAACAGATTTTATTCTCTAGATTCTAAGACAGAAATTCAAAAACAGTCAAGTCAAGATTGAACTGTTTGACTTGCTGTGATCTATGGCATAAAAAAAAGCTACACATAGACTATTAAAAATCAAAAATTGAAGGTTTGAAATATGAAAACTTTTTGAAGCATCCTTCTTCTCATTTGTGGCTCAAGTTTTGAGCTTGTTAGAGCCACTTGCTTTCCTTGATTTCAGCTCTGGTTCAAATTTGTTTGAGCTATTATTTATTTCTTTCTGGTTCATATTTTGAGTTGATTAGAACCAGATTTACAACTTTATGACTCAGAAAAACAAAACAGATTTGAGTCATCTCTTGCTTGGAAAATTTAGTTTCAGGTTTTGGGCTTGTTTGAACCTTTCTTTTCTAGCCTAATCTATCTACTGATAAGCCAAGTTTAAACAGTTTGGCAAATCAAATTCACTATCCTATCAGCAGAAAATTTAAAACTAATTAGTCAAGATTAGCCTGTTTGACTAACTAGAAGTATGGTTTTCAGGAGTGGCATTTGAGCTTGCGCACTTTCAGATTTTCTCATTTTTGGTATGGGGCTATACCTTTATTATTTTTACAATCAACCCTCTTTTCTATCTTTTATTTTTATTTTTTATTTTATTTTCTTCAAAGCAGAAAACAACAACTAACTACATGCTCAGAAGTGAGCTTTATTGACATCCCTATCTAGCCTATTCTAAACCTGGAGTATTTACATATTCATATGATACAAAAGTGCCAATGCAGCCAGCTGAGTAATGTCAAGAAGAAGTAGTAACTCTAGCTGCTTATCAGGGGTATCCATAGAATATTTTGAAGATTAGTCTTCAAAATAAACACTATCACAGAAGGTGACAGCTTTTCATGTCTCTGGCTCTTGCAAAGGATCACTGCTTGATAATTTGAGCCATTTGGTATTTCCACACACTCTTCCATAGGATCAACAAAGAAAAGGTGAAGGTTCTCTTCTTTTTGTTCCTCTGTATCTGGTAGATTGTCTGCTTCCAAGACTTCAACTTTGAGGAGTGTAACTTCAGAAATTTTCTTGGAAGCTTCATCATTCTTAACAGAAAAGGAAGAAGATTCCTCTTGAGAAGATGGTATATCCTCAGTAGGACAATGTTCTATTTGTTTTTCTCCTTCATCTTCATCATCTTCTGAACTGGAGGACTCATCATATTTGACAATGTTGTCCTCTTGTGGCCCTTGTATGCTCGTATTCAGTGGACTAAATTCTGTGAAGAGGTTATTATATTCTTGAGCAGGGGAGTACTTAAAGGTTTCCTCTTTTTCAAGAGAAGGCTCCTTGATTTCAACCTTCTCAAAAATTTCTTCGGTTCTTTCCTCCTTGTCCCTTGAGCTAAAAGTCTGCTGATTCCCAATCATATGGAAACTATTACTGATGATCTGAAATGAAACAGAGCAAAGATCCAATGAATCTTGACTTGCTTCTAGACTTTGAAAACTTTCATCATCAGTATCATAAAGAGTCTGCACTGGCTCATTACTTCTTTGAGGAAACTGATCTTCCTCCCCTAAATATGCTAATGATGATCCTGCAAAATTAACTTCTGTTTGGGAAGCATCATCACTAGATAGATCAAAGTTAGGAGAATCACGAATATAAGTAATACTACCAATCAAACATACTGGGTTATCAGCAGGTCCTTCTTCATTCTGATCTACAAAAGAACTTTCTAAATCTATACAACAAAGTTCTCTATGTGAATGGGAAAGAATGTTTGTTTTGCAAAAAGTTTCAGAGACTGACTGTTTATAAATAGTCTGATCTATCTCTTTTTCTGTCAAAGGGAAGGATGTTTCTATGTCCCTTTGAACAGAATTACAACAGTTCTATGTCTCTTGTGAAGACTGATTTTGAGGCTGGATGTCTTCTTGAGCCTCGGCTATAAGGGATGATGAATCAATATTTGAGTTTTCAGGGATATCTTGAGGAATGTTCTTTACTGCTTGGATCATCTCTTCCTCAACTGATTCATCTATGTTCTTAAAATTTTTCAATAGGATATTAAACTCATGAATGGTTGTTAAAAGATCTTCAGGATGCATCTCTTCCAAAGCTTCCTCATTATCTATAATGTGTTGGGTGATGTTTTGTGATGGATCATAATATATTGCACCCAATGATAATGATGTAGCGTTTTCTTTATAGTTCTCATAGAACGTATATTCAAGATCTCTTAAAGAAAACAAACTACAAGATCTTAAGCATTCATACCAATCCCTAGCTTTTCCTTATAATGTTAACATGAACATTTTCATTAGGCAGTCTTCATGCCATTCAACTTTCAACCTCCATACATGTATATGAAATTTGATGAGATGAAATAGAGGGTCATCGCACTTTTCACCTTGAAAAGCAGGCAGGTTGTCATCCCAATTCACCTAGGGCATCTTATGTGGAAACCCAGGGATATGATCTCTACTCATTGGGGCATATCTTCGTTGTATTCTCGGAATCATGTTTGTAAATAAGAAAAGAAGTCACTGTGTCCGGTCAATAAATTTAGGGTCTTCTACCAGTGGAGTCATTTGGTCTTCTGGGAGTTTCAGAGTGTGGAGTCGCCAGGTGGAAAATTTTTCGCTCCTAAGGAGGTAAAACGTTTTATGGTTCCACCACCATATGATTCTTGTAGAGCTGTAAGATTCTCAGGAACTGAATTAGCTCTCAAGGGTGATCTGAAAACAGTTGAAGATTTAATCTTAGGAGACTTCCTAAGGATGCTTTCTAGGTTATCAACTATCTCAGGTGGATCAGGGTCAGGATGAGGCTCTAGTGGGAATATTTCTAGGAGCCACTATGCTGTAATTTTTTAGACCCAAATAACAAGAAAAGTTCAACCATGTATGACAATCTTTGAGAGGTTAACTAATCTGTTTTACACAAATTTCAATCCTACAGTCCTCTGACTGAGTTTGAAGGATAGTATAGTAATGAGGGTTCTTCCCAGTGGAGTCTTAAGTTCTGTTCAGGATTGTGGAGTCGCCAAGTGGAAGTTTTTAGCTCCTTTTCAGAGGTAAGAGGTGTTATGGTCCACTACCATGTTTATTAAATACCAATCTAAAATATTTTTGGGTTTTTCTGAGTTAATTTTCAGTTAGAAAGGGATATCTGGTATCTTATGATTGTCTTCTAATCGAAGAAATACTCAGTCCCCAGTGGAGTCGCCATTATGTTATCACTCTGTAATTAGCAAGATTGGCAAAGTCCAACTGCAGAGGTAACATCAAACCGCTTTGGGATTCAAGGATCTAGCCCTCCTGAATCCAGAGAGGGATCTCTCTATAAATGAGTTCGAAGATGTGATCTTTAAAGACAGGAATTATGATATTAGGCTAGTTATGAAGAGCATGGGTTTGTTTTGTTTGTTTTTGGTTGGGCGAAGACATGGTGAAGGTGAAAGCAGTTCAAAAGGGTGAAGAGCCTGCAAATGAAGGAATGTTTCAGTTGAAAGCAAAGGACAAAGACAACTTTAACCCATTGGGCTATGGAGTCATAGGAGGATTTAATTAGATAGAAATTCAAGAAGGATCCATGGAGCAAGTCATTTACATCAAAGGATCTCTTAAGGTGATTAATGGAGTGAAACAAATAGGAGTGAAAGACTTAAACAAATGAAAAAACAAAGCACAGTCTAAGATCAAGTAAGTTCTTTTAAACTAGCTTGCTTTCAACATGTACTTAAGGAGAAACATAAAAGTATTTCTGTTGATCAGGTAAGTGCTTTTAAACTAGCCTGCATTGAAGTACTTTCCATCAGACACATTTAAAAATAGTTCAAACAGCTTAAGATCAGGTAAGTGCTTTTAAACCAGCCTGCTTCAGCATATTCGATAAGGGAACACAGATGATAATCACAAAGAGCAATCTAGATCAGCTAAGTACTTTTAAACTAACTCGCATTAATAAACTCTTCAGAGAGGACATTCAAATGAAGTAGAAAACATAGAAGATAAAGCTTTTAGTAAGAGTAGGGTACCGGAGAGTATATCCTAACTCTATGTTTGGTTTTCTTATCGTAGAAAGTGAACAAGAGGAAAACATTGCTAAAACGACAATTTCTACAGTAGTTAGGAACACATCACCATTGACATAGTTTCGTAATTCCATGAATCATCAAATGTATTATTCAAACTAGTTACAATCACAAGCCCTAGAGGTCTCTACAGCTTTGAACTTCTCATCACCTTATGTATCTTTCAATTGCTGTGCAATGTGGCATCGCGGGCTTTAGAATGACTATTACATGCTGTCGTATGTCCCGGCGCGAGACCAACCTTTTGATCATCTTCTACAGAGGTATTTATAGAAGAATGGGGCGGTGGTAAACTATGAAAAGATCTGTTTGGATCAATTAATACAGAAGATGACTCTTCGGTACTTTTGAGGGCCTCGATCAAGAAATCTACTGGTGTTCATCAGCATTAATTGAGGTACACTTACAATTAAGCTCAGTGGGAGCTTTTTGCCATCCTTTGAAGCTCAGTGTCATGCTGGAGTGACTTTATTTCTACTTCCCGAGACGAAATGATCTAAATATCTGCTTCTGAACAGTTCTTTAATCTTCTCGAATGGTTCTGCCGACAATTAGAGATAAGATAGCTCAATTAGTATTAATTGTTCGGCGGTCTTTGATCTCAACGAGACTGCAGGTGTCTTTTGGAGCCGTAGAGGGTTCAATTAGCCTCTTCTTATGGAGGTGGAAGATTTCTCAGCTCGACAGATGTCTTCGCTCCTTCTCCAAACACTTTACTTTGCTTGAGATCTGTGTTTGGGTCTTCAATCTCTGGTTCTGATATGTTTTGTCTTCGGCGCTGATACTCTTTAACCATTTTTGAATTAAAACAGTGTCTTGTTGATGTGCAGGGGCCGCGCAGGCTTTTATGTGCTATCAATGCTTATGAAACATTGATAAAACTTCGAATCAAAACCTGCAAAATACAAACAATTTGTTATAAAATCCTGCGTATTTGGTTTTACTGCTTCAGAGGCGTAGGAAGAGAGCAGGACTGTTGGATGGCTGCATCCAACGGTGGAGATTAACCGAGAGGAATTTTAAATGACGCGGGAGGAAGAATTAAACAAAATCGTCGATCGAGCAATGAGCAACGGTGGGGGCTGATCGGGGACCGTCCAATCTGGACACGTGGACGGCCTAGATTTAATCAGAGGATCGCAATTGTTAGGTCATACAAAAGCATGCGATTGAAACATTGCGATTGAAACATTTCGATTGGGCGATAACCGTTCGATCTGCAGATCAGATCGACGGCGGGGAGTAAATCGAAGGGGTGGGCCGATCGGGGGAATAGATATAAAGCATGCGATTGAAACATTGCGATTGAAACATTTCGATTGGAACATTTCGATTGGGCGATAACTGTTCGATTGGGTCTAGATCGACGGTCTAGATCCTTTGTTTTCTTGCACCGGCGGGACCCTTATACTTCGTAAGAAACCCATAAATTTCAATAAAAACCAAGGTTTTGAGTGAAATGGGCAGAATATATATATGATAGGCTGGCGCCCGATTGCGGGGCCATTGGGTGTATGGAGTACCATGGGCCTGGGCTTTATATAACTAGGGCCAATCGTAATCGAAACATTCGGGCCCGGTCTTTCAATCAACCCGTTGTGAATTCTCCAATCGTGATTGCACGATCATTCTTTTTGATCAACCCATTTTTATTTATCATGTGACTTTAAGTTGTTAACTTAAAACTTCGGAAAGTGGGTTTTTGGGTTTACAAAGGAAAATATTGATCGGAGAGGGATTTTTTAATGGTTTAGCACCCAATTGCGGGCCCACGGGTAAATGAAATAACAATATGATCTGCGGTTTATGACAAAGGGGCTGATCGTAATCGGCATTTTGAAATGGCTCACAAACATGTACGCTTTGAATCTTTCCGATGCGATTAGCGCTTCATGGGTTTGGCGCTTAGTTTTTATGATGAGGGCGTATTGGGGAAGTGGTTTGGAAACTCAGGCCAAGGGGCTTAAACCCTTAATAGAGAAATGGGGTTTTTTACACAGATTTTCAATGATTTTCAAAGGTTTCTGAGGGTTTCAACAGAGTTCGAAAGAAGTTTGGAACTCTGCAAAGGCAAATTTATATGAAAAGAGGGTGAGAAAATGAGAAAAAAGGAAAATGATGAAAATATGAAGGTTAGTCTCTGAGAGGAAAAAAGGGAAAAGGAGGAGGATATTGCAGCAGTCTTCTCATGAAATTTTTAGCAGAATTTTGAGTTTCTGAGAAATAACAGTGAAAACCTTGAGATATGAGCATGAGGTCGTCTACAGGCTTCAAGAGATAACATTTTGGCCAGGAAAGTGTTTCTTGAAGGCTGAAAACATGTCTTGGCCACCTTTTGATAGACCAAAATTTACAGGTGGCCAACAAAAGGGAGAAAGGAAAATGTGAATTGCGATGAAATCTTGGCCATCGGTTCTTTTGTATTCGACGGTCAGGATCGAATCGGGGAATCGGACCATCGGAGGAAAAGAAAAAGGGAAAACTGTGTTTGCGATATGCGATTAAGCGCTGGCCATAGGATCGGAAGAGATCAACAGTCAGGATTAAATCGGCGGGGTGATGACGGAGGGCTATGGGCTAGATCTGTGATGGAGCGTAGACCATCGGATCTAACTTGATCAACGGTGGAGATTAAATCGGTGGTTGGGAGGAGAAGGGGCTCATCGCATCGAAAGACTAGAAGAATAAAGGAAAATTTGGGGAAAGGAAATTCTGATTGCGATGAGCGATAAGGGTTAGTGCCTGGTTATGGCTCCAGGTCACATGCGGAAAGGGGCTAGGGCTAAGGCCGAAAGGGGCTTAAGGCCTTAATGAAAAAATGAATATTTTTAAGGATTTTGAAGGGTTTTTTGAGGAATTTGGAGGTTCCGATAGATGTAAGGAGGAATTTTTAAACCAAATAAATGGAAATATAAGGTTTAAAAAGGGGATTAGGACGATTTAGAGGTTAAATGAAGGGTTATAGAGGAGTTTTGTGAAGGGAGTAAGGATGAAAAATGGGGAATTTTGTGGGAGTGAAATGGGAAAAATGGAGGCCTTTTTTAGAACAGTCTTTTTCACAAACAGCAGGGTTCATTAATGGAAATAGCAGTGAAGATTTTTCTAAAGGATAGAAAATACATGGAGGCTTCAAGAATGATAGATTTACGAAGGAAATGTTTCTCTTGAAGACTCAGAAACATATTTAGCCACCTATTTGCTTTGAAAAAATATCATAGGTGGCTAACAACATCAGTTAGAGCAAAAAGGTATCCCATGGGAAGTATTCATCACCCATGATGTTTTCAACAATCCACAGCCTCTCCCTCTATAGAGATTACCCTCATCATCTCATCTACCTTCCTCCCTTCCTCCATCAAACCCCACTGACCATGATTCCTCTCCCCCAAGAGGAAAATGACAGTCAAGAGAAGAGCAGTGACAAAGATGGAAATGGCAGTCAATAAGAAAAGATAGAGTTTGAAGGAAATGGCAGTGGGAAAAACAGTGAAGATAGTGGGAAAAAAAGTGTGGAAGAAGAAACAAATGATGAGGAGGAAAATGATGAAAATCAAGAGACATGAGCAGATTATGAAGATGAAGAGACAAAAGAACAAGAAGAGACATAGACTAATGAACAAGAAGATAAGGAAGAGGCAGATAATGAAGAGGTATATTTTGAAGATAGAGGTGGTGAGCCCAATAGAAATGAAGAAAAAGATGACAAGGCAGGAGATATAGAAGTTAGTGAAGACAGTGGGAAAAATAGTGTGGAAGAAGAAACAAATGATAAGGAGGATAATTATGAAAATCAAGAGAAAGGGCCAGATTATGAAGATGAAGAGACAAAAGAACAAGAGGAGATAGAGACTAATGAACAAGAAGATAAGGAAGAGGCACCTCTAGCAGTGACCCCACAAAAATTACAAATGACAGTCAAGAGACAGAGGCATACATTGATGAGAAAAATAGTGAAGGTGAAGAAGAAAGCAGTGAGCCAAATAGTGAGGAAGAAACAGATGAAAAAGAGGCAGATGAAAGAAATGGGGAGGAAACAAATGACAGTCAAGAGACTGAAGCAGAATTTGAAGAATATGAAAATGGGAAAAACAATGACAATGATGAAGAGGACGATTTAGAAAAAAATATCAGTACAGAAGAGATGGAAGAGAATGAAAATGATGAAAATGCACAAGACAATGATGAAGACACTGATAAAAACACCTCTAATAGTGACAACAAAGAGAATGATAATATTGAAAACATAGAGGATAACAATGCAGAGGATATGGAAGAGGATGACAATGATGAAGATCATGATAGTGATGATAGCATGGGGGAAAATGAAAGTCCCTCTCAAGAAGGCAGTCAAGAAAAAAATGAAGAGGACACAAATACAAGGATTATTGATGAAAAGAAAAGCAACCTAAAGGTCAGTCATGAAGAAGATATTCAAATGAAACTTATCAAACCTCTTCCTCTCACATATCAAAGAGGATCAAGGCAAGTGTTTTCTACCTTCAAAAGGCAAGGGACCTTTCCATCTACATCAGCTCAGTCACTAGACAAATGGAAACAAAAGATAAAGGAAGAAGAAGAAGACCATGAGATGGAGAGAGATTTTGAGATCATTCAGGTATGTAGTGGTGAGGAGAATGAGGCAATAATTACAAACATGCTCCTTTAGGACAAAAATGCACAAATCAAAGACCTCCAAGCACATTTATATAGGGCCAAGAGTATAAATGTTGCCCTTGACTTGGAAAATAGGAAGTTGGGAGCACAAATGGAAATCTATGAAGCTAGAGCCCTCAAGGCCCAGAAAGAAGCCCAAAAGGCACAAATGAAAATATAAGAGTTAATAGGCACTTATGAGGAGAGTAGTGATGAGGAAGGACAATCTAGGAGAGGACCTAGAACCCTGGGATTGAAGAAAGCATTGGCTAAAAAAAGGGAGGAAGAATCAGCCCTAGCAAAACAAATTTCTCTCAATGAACTACTTGCAATGGAAATTGAACAGAATAGGGAATCATGGCTTGAGAGGGCTAACAGAAACCTTGAATCCAAGCTGGAGAAGGAAAATAAAGACATGGATTTACAAAGAAGAATGACTAAGCATTATGCCCAAAGAAATCAATTTGCAAGGGAAAAACTCAAAAAGGCTCTCATGGAAATTCAAGCACTAAAAGAAGAAAAATGCCAAGCTAGGCTTGCAATATTGGCACAAGCATCTCTACAGGTCTCCCAAAACCCATAAGGCACTCATCCACCAAATTTGGGAGAATTTTGACAAGTTTTTGTTTTTTGCTAATTTTGAGGCCAAGGGGGTAGAACACATGGTGCTACGATATTTTTCAGAGCATCTTCATGATGAAAGGATTACATTTTTGGGATCCTCATCACTTATATAGAATTCTCACAAAGATTCAGATTAATTGGAGTTGTTTTGGTCCTCCAAAAGGGTCAAAAACACCCAATTTTTCACCATTCTGCGTGCTTTTTAGGACATGTGATGCGCCTTTACCAGCCTTGGAATTTTTAGTTTTTGAATAGGTTACAAAGGTCAGATCAGAGAACCAATGGTATATCTGGAAATTAGACTTCAAGGAATTTCCAACGAGCCATCACAAAGCCTTTTCTGACATCAGGAATGCCTTCAAAACACTGTTGCAAGAAGACCCATTTTTTCTGCTCCTGTGCTACGCCCTTGGCATGGAAATTCATCCTAAACACAATGTTGCACCCTTAGTAGAGGGAAAGTCAACAATGTATGCTTGGAAAGTTTTAGGAGGCTTGTCAGACCTCAAACATCAATTTCTTTGCTAAAAATGCCCGAAAAGATATTTTGTGCCTTGGGCCTTACAAGGTCTTAAGGACAATAGTGACATTTATAATTAGCCAATAGGCTTCTAGATACTCTATTAAGTTTTTCTCCTACTTTCTTGTTAAAAATAAATTGAGGATTCATTGTAAATGTGGCGCTTGATTAGTTTTGAGAGTAATACATGGTTCTTTGAGGTTGAAGAACAATTTGGTGTTATGGAGCTTGTGAATGATATGCTTTGATTGATGATGATGAAAGCTTGCTTGCAGGATCCCTGAGCTTGGTGAATGGTGACGTGTCTCTAATTTGTTCATGTTTTCTTGTTATCATTATGTCCATATTTCTATGTTGTAGTAGATCAGAAAAGTATAGGCTATGAAATGTTGTTTGAGGCACCTTAGTCGTCTTGTTTGCTACTGCCTTTATGTTTTCCTCTGGTGGGTGTGCTTAAGGAATTCTTAGTGGCTCCTTAGGCCTCCTTATGCTTGTTTATTTCATCAATGGATTAATATTCTAGTTTCCAAATATGTTTTATGGCAATCCCTACTTATTTGATGCTATCTAAACTCTGTTTTGAAATCTCTCTTTGAAGTATTACTTGTTAGGTTAAGCCAAAGAGGTCTTGTTCTGATCTTGCCCTTTGTCCATGCCTATCAGTTTGCCTCAAATTTCTTTATAGCTTGATTGATTATGTCTAGGAGTTCCCTCTTGATTGGTTAATTTAATTTTTCATCTTATATGTTTTCAAACTTTCTAGGTGAAATCACTGAAGTTAGATAGGATATATTGCTTTCTGTGTTTCACTAAATTGTTCATCTTGGACGTCTATTTGTTTAAAGTATTATCATTGAGTAAATGGTTTTCCCTATCTCGTGATTATTATCTATTGCTTATCATTATTTGAGACTTTCTTGTTTACAGGTATATGACAAAGGACTCTTAACTGCCCTTTGCCCTACCTTGTTTCCCCAACTTAATGTCTATTTCACTTCACACATAAACTTAAAAGATCCATTGACTACACTATATTTTCCCTGTGATGCACTCTGAATCATCGTTGAGATATCAATGACTTTCATAGACTCCATAGCCCAATGATTTGATGACCTCTCATTCCACCTATTCCACTTGATCGTTTAACCCAACCCAACCAAACAAACAAAACCCTAAACATCATAGCTAGCCTAAAATCAACCATCTAAAGAAAACAAGTTCACATCCTTTGCATATAATAGAGAGATCCCTCTCTGAGTCCAAGAAGGCTAGATCCTAGGACTTCAAAGACTGGTTTCATGTTACCCTGTGCATTTGGTCCACCAATCTGCTAAATCATGAGACCCTAACATTCTGGCGATCACGGTGGGACCTTCTGAGTAAGTAACAAGCTGAAACATTCTGTACCCATTGATTCATTGCCACCTCATCGCCACACTAACATTCTGGTGATCACGGTGGGACCTTCTGTGTTAGTGACAATCTAAGTATCCCTTAAGACTCCAGAATCCCTTGTTAAAGAATATCCAGTCATTTTTTTCCACCTCATCGCCACCCTAACATTCTGGCGATCATGGTGGGACTGAGTACATAATAGCCTAAAAACTCTGATAGACTCATTTAAACCCTTGATTAAGTTTAGAAAATCAAATGATAGCCAAGAGTAGAATATGGTTGTTTCACCATCCTAGAAAAATGATGACTCAGGTTTATGACACTCTCATAAACCTTAGGGCTACATAAAGAAACTCAAAAAACCCCAAAACATCCTTAGATTGGTTTATTGTTAGTTATTGGTGTTGGACCACAAACATACATCCTTAAAACAAAAAATATCCACTTGGAGACTCCACTAGCCTCCAGTAAGCCTATTATTTCAATAGTTCTCATTTAGACTCCCTAGGGTTGTATCAAATCAGCCCTCAGAAGTTTGGAAGCATATTTCTACACTGTGAGAAGTTTAGCAAACACTAAGAGAGGCCAGCCTTCCAAAAACAGTCCTAAAATTTTAGCCTCTCCACATTTTGAGTGTGAAATCTGGCTTCACAAAGGATCAGTACCAGATCTCATCCAGACCCAAATCCTCCTACCATAGTTGATGACCCAGAAAAGATTTTGTGGCAAACTTCTAGATCTAAAAACTTAACCACTATTAGGAATATTCATAGAGAAAGCTTAGTCCCTGAACTTCTTATAGCTTTGCAAGACCCCCAGTTTTACTTGCACCATACAAAGAATATTTTCAGAACCAAGTCACAAACTGATATTACCCAGACTAACCTTGAGCCCATAGATTTGCAGCAGACTTCTAGTAGAGAAGCCTCTCCTTCCACACCACCTGACTTTCAACTTCTCCATCACTTTAGCTTTTTCCATACCAAATTTGCTCAGAATCATTTTATCGGTTCAAGTACTTCTACCACACCCATCCATACCACCACTGTGCAAACCACTCCATGTAATATTCCTACTTAGCCTAATCTGAGAGGAATATTCATTTTTGTTTTATTTTCTGTTGCATGAATAAATGAATAAAGGAGGACATGTAAAACTCCTGAAAAGACTGAATAAATCAATTCCCATGGAAACAAATATAAATCTGGGCCATGTAAATAAATCACTTGTAGGTGTGAAAGGGGTTTGAGCTGTGAGACTAGGTCAACCTTGACCAAATCTACAGCGTTGTCTAGGTTCAATGTACCTCATGAAGGGACATCGTAGTTCTAAAAGGAGTCCCCTCATGTGAAAGGAGCTAACTCTTCAAGGTGGTTTAGGGTTTGCAAAGGCTTTCATCTTATAAAAGGAAGGGGAAGGCAGCAAGAGAGGGTTGTTGATTGATTATATTTCTAAGTATCTTGTTTTCTTAGCCAAATACTAATCTCTGTTGTTTAGTAGAGAATTGTGTTGCTTAGCACTTGGAGTTCCTATGCAGGAATTTCACCTCTTCCTTTGAGGATTCTTGGAGGAGTATTTTCTGATTTGATCCACTATTAGGCTTGAGACCAAGCTCTACTTCCAATTGCAACGCAGATCCAGTGAGGGTTTGTCTGCTTTTGCAAGCTGCAACAAGTGGGATTCTAGATCTGCAGAGATCTAGCTTGTTTTAGGAGCCTCTTCTCATGGAGTGTGTCTTTTAACCTCCTGGAAGAGTGCCTCTCCTGTTTTTACTTCAGATATGTATCTTGGCAGCTGGCCATCTATTTTATTCAAGCTACAACGTAGTTTTCATTGAGGGACTATGTTATTTTCATATGTGATTCTTTAGGGTGTTTTGACCCCAATTTTGATGAGAGATCTCTGGTGTTGGGCTTTGCCTTTCACTTTGATGATCCATGGATTAGATTGTTGATCCATGTTCTGTTTAGATCTGATCTATTGTAATGTAAAGCTATATTCAAAAATTACTGTAGAATTTTACAAATGTACAACTTAAAACTCAGATTTACTCTTGTTTATGCATGATTTGGTCAAAAACCCAAGGGGATCTTGTAAATAAGACTCTCTAGTTTCCAGATATGAAATGGATCTCATGTTTTGTCCATATACCTATCCTAGATCTGAGTTGTAATATTCAGCTATTTCAGCTCCTTAAAATAATGCTATTGAGCCATTTCTGAAATTATATATGTGTTGCAACCTTTTTTTTGAAGATTTCTTGCTCTATTGTCTCATGTATTCTACTGTATATTGAAAGGGCTTCATTGTAACTTTTATTTTGTGCTATACATTCATAATTTAATCATATTTGATGGCCTCCTACTCATACTATCCAAGACTACATTATTTCTGAAGCAATTTGTTGTGCATAGCTAAAGCCCCTCTTGTAGGGTGTTTTTTAGCTAGACTAGGTGGTGGGAGATCTGTTTACCACACCTAGTTTGATTTTTTTTTGCTCTCCTTTTGGATCTAGACTCCAGATATACTAATCTAAGGGATCCAAGGGCTGTAAACTCATTTCTGTACATAAATCTCCCAGAAGTGCGTTTTTTCAGCAGGCTTGTTGTGTTATTCCAGATTTGGAATACTATAGTGGTATCAAAGCTCCTTTCTTGGCACAACCTGTGCTTCCTTGGAGCATCATAGCTATGTTTCATTCATAATATGATGAACCTCTTACTGAGAGGGAGAAGAGGTATCAGAACAAAAGTCACAAGAAGTATGATTATACTACTGAAGATCAAGACAAGGGTAATGTTGATCATCGATTGTCATTGATGTCAACCCAAGAAGCAACAAGGGCTAACCCAATATTGCATGGGAATTTTAACCCACAAAACTAAAATATTTTGGGTCAATAATGATTTTGATGGTTTCTACTTTTCGAGATGTTTCCGTTGATATATGGCACGCCATGTAATTCTTCACGGTTTGAGAGATATTCATGTTTGATATATGGCACGCCATGCTACCCTCTGCTAGATCATGTGTTGTCAAGGGTTGCAAAGGACCATAATTTCTATGGAAACAATGCAAAGAAAGGTGCAGCAGAGGGTAGCATGACAAGTGCAGCAACCAAGGTGCATAACAACAGCAAGAAGTTCATCGTATGAAGTCTTCAAGTGGGCAGCACTGCATACAATCATTGTAAAGGTATCATTGTACTAAGTCATTGTAAATACATTATTGTAAAAAATTGTACTAGTGTCTATCTGCCAAGGGTTGAAGAGGCAGTGTTGGGAGGTCTAGGATCTCATTAATTGGTTGTGTCAAAGTTGGGGTTATGGTCTATTATATATTCTTCTTGTACATCATTCTATAACATTGTAAAGTGGACCATTTTCCCTGGTACGGGAGTCCATTCTTCTTTTATTCTTCTATAGGGTGGTAGGGTGGTGCTAGGGTGAGTTGTAGCTCATTGGGTGTTGGGGCATCCGTTTAGTTGACTACTAAAGAATCTCAGGCATTGGAGCGTCCATCCAGTGGGAGCTGGAGAAGAATGCTTTTCTAGATTCTAGGAAGTTGGAGCTTTATTTTTAATTGGAGTTGAATATTAAAGAATTATTAGAAAAGCATTAGGTGGTTTTTGTCCCGGAGTGGGTTTCCACCTTAAAAACTGTGTGCATTTGTGTTCCTCTTGTTTTCTGTTATCATTGTACAAACACCGATAATAATTGAAGATTAACAAATGCTCTAATTGAAAGGAATACCGATTCACCCCCCTCTTAGTATTTCCAATTGGTATCGAAGTATTCCTTCAATAAAGCGCTTAATGCCTAGAAAGAGGTCAAGGAGCATAAGAATGCACTTCATTCTTGAAAAATAATTATACACTTTGGAAAGGAAGAATGGAGGTCTATCTCTTGGCTTAAGGTTATGAAGTAGTGTGGACAATCGCTCAAAAGTTGCAAAATGATTTACATCAATCACATGAACAAGGTATGCGAAGAATTTGGTAAATGACGCAAAAGCAAAGAATATTATTATCAGTGGACTTATTGAATTTTATTATCATAAGGTGTTGGGTTTTAAAACTACCAAAAATGTATGGGACAAGCTTGAGAATATATATGCAGGTGACTCAAATGTCAAATAAGCAAAGCTTCAAATCTATAGAGCAAAATTTGAGCAACTCAAAATGAAAGAAGATTGCAACATTCCTACATACTTTCAATACGTTGATGAAATAACCAATACTTTGGAAGGATTGGGAGAGCCAGTTGACGAGAAGACTATTATACGGAAGATTCTTAGAACGTTACCAGGGAGATTCAACCCAAAGGTATCGGTCTTAGAATACAGTGCAAATCCAGACAAACTCAACAAAGAGGAGTTACATGGAGTTCTCATAGCATATGAAATGAGACTTGATGAAGAAGAGGGTACTTCGCATCTAGAAACTGTGTTTTTTGCATCTAAGAAAACCAATAAAGATAAACAACCTTCAATTGAAAAGACATGCACCTGCAAGTGTGAAGAAAAGGGTGATAATGAAGAAGGTCTTTCAAATGAAGAATATGCTTACTTCACGAGAAAACTACAAATTGGTAAGGGGCAATTCAAAGGTAAACTTCCATTGATATGTTTTAGCTGTAATGAGGTTGGGCATTTTGCAGCGAAATGTCCGAACAAAAGTAATGGCAACTCAAAAAGAAAGAAAAGCTTTAAGAAATTCAACAAGCAAGGATCCAAAAGGAACTTTCTCTCTAAAGAAGATAGCTCATCATCCGATGAAGACAATGATAGCGAAGAAGAAGCCAATGAGAGTATTGTTTATGGTCAAGCACAAAAAACCCAAGCACAATAAGCAAGAGGTATCAAACAACGAAGAAGAAGGATGGACCATAGACGAATTTTATGAGGAAGCACAAGCCATAAAAGATCTCAAGGAAGAAGATCCATTCTAAAACTCTTTGGAACCCATGCCCAAGGTCTCAAAATTGCTGAAGAAACGGCAATGCATCAAGAGTCACTTCAAAAGAAGTTGGAAGAAAAAGCAACCAATAAATAATTAGAAGCCGAAGTAGTCTCGCTGCGTGAGGAAGTGAAGGAAGGAAAGACTATCCAAAACTATGCCAACAGCTCAAGGGAATTGGAAGAACTCATCAACAATCAATGATCTTACAATGAAAAAACTGGCATCGGTTACAAAGAAGAAGAAGCAGGACCTTCTACAACAAAATACAATGAACCTATGAGATTTGACATGCATGTAGACTTCATTAGACAAGATTCACAAGAACAGCCTTGGAAGACAATTCCTCGACGAAAATTTCCATCCTGGTACCAACATATTTTTTATGGTTACTGTTATTCATGTGGAAAATTTGGTCATAAAGCTGTAGAATGTCGCACGTACCCTAGGAACGAATACAATTCTAGGAGATCTGTCAAATATGAACCTTCCAGGGCTCAGCGAAACATCAATAGATTTGAACATTTAAGAAATAATATTGAATGTTACAAATGTCGAAACTTTGGACACATAGCCAAAGACTGCAGACTTGAAAATCCTCCAGAAGAATCTTCGAAGCCACAGAATGAACGAACATGGAAGAAGAAGAAGAATGATAATTCTTCTCTCACTCTCAAGGCTCAAAAGAACAAAGATGTATGGTATGTTGATAGCGGTTGCTCAACGCATATGACTGGAGATAGAAATAAATTTGTATCTCTGAAAGAGAAGAAGGATGGAACCATGTCCTTTGGTAATGATGGATCTTCAAATGTTATAGGATCAGGTACTGTCACTCTTGGAAACAAAGATGTTCTAGCCAAGAATGTTCTATTGGTTGAAAACATGAATCACAATCTGCTCAGTGTTGGACAAATGTGTGATCAAGGACACACAATACTATTCAACTCCACGAAATGTGAAATCAGGAAAGGCATGTATGGTGAAATTGTGGCTACAGAAATTCGAGCTCCAAATGACATATATGTTCTAGATGAAGCAACTAAAGCATGTTTAATAGCTAAAGAGGATGATACAATAATGGTAGTAATGATGATTGACAAAGTAATAATTTTTCTACAAAGGTGCAAAGTGATTTTGAGATGTCTTTACTTGGTGAGCTGACATACTTCTCAGGGCTTCAAATATCTCAGCAAGAGAAAGAAATATTTATATGTAAAGACAAGTACATCAAGGAAATGCTCAATAAATTTAAAATAGAAGATTTTAAACCCATCCTTACTCTAATGGTAACAAGTTGAAAATTGAGCATAGACGACTCATCTAAGGATTTGGACCAAAGGTTGTACATATTTATGATTAGTAGTCTTCTATATGTAACAGCCCCCCAACTAGATGTTATGCAAGAAGTTGGACAAGTAGCAAGATTCCAAGCAGCACCAAAAGAATCACATATTAAATATTCGCCAGCATTGGAATATCTTCGTCAAAAGCTTGGGATTCTCCCAAGTTCTCATTAGATTACAGGTCTGCAGGACGGTTGTGTGTTAGGGGGAGTGGAAGTGTGTACAGGTCCGCAGGATGGTTGTGTTTTAGGGGGAGTTACCCTTTGCCATTGATGTCAAAGGGGGAGAGAATGTTGTAGGAAGAGGTGCCATGATCGCAGGGGGAGTACTTGTGTTGCCATCAATGCCAAAGGGGGAGATTGTTGATCAGTGGTTGTCATTGATGTCAACCCAAGCAGCACCAGGGGCTAACCCAATATTGCATGGGAATTTTGACCTACCAAATTAATATATTATGGGTCAATAATTCTTTTTATGGTTTCTACTTGTCGAGATGTTTCCGTTGATATATGGCACGCCATGTAATTCTTCACGGTTTGAGAGATATTCATGTTTGAAGTTTGTACCCCCAGTTAGTGGGCTAAAACCCCATGGGGTTAGGGCATGGGTCATTGAAAAGTCATAATTAATATTTTTTAAGCTCCTAAAATCCCTCCCACGTTCACTTGTTGAAGCCCCTCTCAACTTAAGCATTTATATAAATTGTGATCTTCATTTCCTTCTTAGGAAAGGGATATCGCCATCTGAAATATGTCATCATGGAATTTTCGATATAAATTTTTTTCTACAAAGGTTCAGAAGCTAAAAATTTTATGAGGTGAAGCCAAAATCCTAAGGAATCTGCTATAAAAATTTCAGCTCAAGGTGCACAACATTTTTGGAGATATGATCTGTGGAAGTCAGGGTATTTGTAGGTTCCTTAAATTCATCTCAAAGAAGTGACCTTGGTAAATTCATCATAACTCTCTCTTTGAGAATCAGATTGGAATTCTGTAAAAAGTGGCAGATAGTGCACGGTATTTTATTTTCTCTCTATCAATTTCAAATCCAAATGAAGAAAAAATGACACATGGCACGCCGTACAAGTGTGCTCTGCTGAAACAGTCCATAATTAGGGTATTGTGAGAGATTGGGTATAAATCTCTCTTAAAGAATCCAAATTGGGTAAAACCTGTGGAATTGGAAAGAAAACTCAGAGGAATAATATAGAACTGAAAATCAGATATTGAGGATCTGAAATAACAGAGATAGACCAGATTCAATATCGAGCTCCTAGAAGGCAAGAAAAATCTAGATCATGTGTTGTCAAGGGTTGCAAAGGACCAGAATTTCTACGGCAACAAAGTAAAGAAAGGTGCAGCAAAGGGTAGTGTTGTCGACATAAATTTTCACTCCTAGAGACAGCCTAGAGTTGCCATAGACCAGTGCCTAGGACACCTTATCATAGCAGGGAGTGTATCATAAAACTGGGGTATCAATCCAAAACTCTCCTGCTATCTCTTGTAGAACAAGGAAATTGATTTTTAATGGGACCGAACTTACGAAGCGCACGAGCCTCTAAGGTTGCGGGGGGCAGATGCGAAGCTCCAATATAAAAGCATCAGATAGTTAAGAGACAATTTACTGTAAAGAGGGCCGATTCAAGTGATATGCCATAGAAATCAAGTTATCAGAAGGTGTATGCGGTGAAAGAAATGTTAAGATTATATTAGTTAACCTTGGTCTGATACCCAGATACACAACAGAACCATATATGGGCTTATCATTCTAAGAATCCATACATGACAATGGCGTTTTAAAAGCACCCTCCCAAAGCAACTAATATAGCAGAAATACGGTTTAGATGAATATGGAACAGCATATCACGCCTGAGCCATATTTAAAGCGCTTGACTATCCAAGTATGGGTATCAACTGGGATAAATCCTTACCTAAAACCAGTGAGCCACTCACATTCCAGTACATGATACAAGAAGATGGATAAAATGAAATCTTGTATTAAACACATGAAAGGAAGTTACATACTGTGGGATACCAAAGACCAGAATCCTCTAATACAGATAGAACTCCTCCTCACTAAGACCCTACAGGCTTTGACCTTCATACAAGAGCTTTCACAAGATGTATACAAAAAATGCCTTTCACTGCACAGTTCTCTGATAAAAATCTGGAACCCTTACAATGTCTTTCTTCTCTATTTTTATAGAGGAAGAAGAAAAGACACTATGAAAAAAAATTAGGTGAGAAAATTTAATTATCTCATTAAAACATAAATGGCGGAAACATTCACGCCCATACTGCTTGACGGCTATAGAATGCTGTAGGTGCAGATTTCTTCAGGGGTGAGGTATGAAGAATAAAATATGTGACGTTCTGTACCTTCTTGAGAGAAAAATCTATTGAAGTAAAACCTAGAGGATATGATTTTTATGCACTTGTACTCTTTGCCTTCTGAATGCTGGATTGCTATTAAAAATCTTCAGCGCCGGACACCGAATTCCTTGATTTCCAACTGATACCCTTTGCTACAACATTAATGTCTCTATCTGTAGAAATCTGCCTTTCGAATTATTTTGAAGAGTTTGACATATTTCCATTCTGCTTTATTTAATGAAGGTCATGTCTCAGCAGCTACCCAGGGCATTTCTTCATAAATTTCGCCTCTGCAAGCTAACCCTTTGATGTGTCTTCGATTTCTGTAACGGAGGTGGAGATTAATGGCGGTTTACCCCCTTTTCACCCTGCAAAATACACAAACTTGTTAGGAAAACAAAGGCATGGGAGGGGAGTGATGCAATGGAGGCGACTGTGAAGTGGCGTGACATTGTGGACTGGTGGAAGCACGCAGGGTAGTGGCGAAAGATGCGGTGGAGTAGTGGTATACGGACTAGGCAAAGGTTCTCTTCGTAAAAACACTAAAACAAGACCGATGAATGCGATATACAAATATGAATGGAATATACAGATGGTGAAGGGAGAATGAGATTGACACGTGGGACAATACGTGGTGGTAGACTCGGTCAATTAGTAAATCACGCATATGATCTGGACCACACGATTTCAGAGCGATATCAACGGTTAGGAATGCATTGTACAGCGATGGAATGGTGGACCCAGGACACTGTAGACCTACATTAACACCCGTGTAATTACATCAAGCGACCACCGTTGGATGGAGCTCTTTGGATCGGACGGCCAACATTAATATCGCTGCACAAATTTGATCGAAAGATAGTGTGCGATGGAGGGTGGTATTGAAGTCGTGCACTAGGACGCGTGGCGAGCGCCCAATGGAATCGCTCCGATTTGGAGAAAACCGCTTGCCTTTGAAAGGTGGTGCGATGAAAACAACTCTTGTTTCTGAGTGGGCGTGGGCGCGGGGACCACCAAAGCAAAGGAGATTCTGGGCCATTGATTTGTGTTTCGATCCAACAGTCCGGAGCAGGCGTGATAGATATATACGTTAGGCGCCCTTGGGACTTAACACTCAGTCATGATCTTCAATCATATAGACGATAAGATATGAGGGGCTAGGGCTGAAAGGGAATAGGCCTCCTATGACTTTAAATATGTGTCTGTGGTGCTTACTATTGCGCTTCAGAGGGTGAGAAAGGCATGGTAAGAAAAAATGAGTTTCTTAAGCCGTGATAGAAAATTTGAAAGGTTCAGGAAGGGCTGATGGCCAAAATTTTTTAATGGGGGCTAACATGGATAACATCGGCTCCAACTGGGGATGGCATGTTCACCCCTGGACATGTCGAGAACTCCGCAGACCTTCAGATACTCTTTTAGATGGCTCTGCCATTCAGTCGCTCTGCATTCTACTTCATAACATGTCATCACATGCCTTATTTAATCAAAAACAAAAAGGAAACTAATGTACAATATAATACATCAGAGGTTCCCAGCCTGAATCAAAACTGGAAGTATGGCTTAAGAAATTGGCCATTTACAGGGGTGTCATGCAGATCACCCTGTAAGTTTTCCAACATAAAGTTATTGTTGCCTCTCTGTTCCGCTATTTTGAAAGGACCAAACCGCAGGGGATCAAATTTCCCATGCTTTCCTTTTTCAACCCTCCGGATATCCCATCTGAGCACCAGATCTCAAATCTGCAATTTCCTTTCTTTTGCATGCTGATCGAATATGTGTTTCATTTTTTCCTGATATTCATCTAATCTCCGGTTCACTTGGTTCTGTGTTTCCTCTAATTCTACCAATTGATTAATTCTCCTGATCATATCGTCCGGTTCTTCCTGAATTTCTTGCATGAAATGTACCACTAGCAGGGCCAGCTGCACAGGAAACACTGCTGCTCGTCCATATATCAACTCATATGGAGATTTCCCAGTTGTTCTCTTACTGGTGAATTAGCCCATAGAGCAAATTTCAATTGGGAATCCCAATTTTTCTGATTTTCATTTATAGTTTTCTTCAAGGCCCTTACTAAAGTTTTGTTGGAAGATTCTACCAAGCCATTCCCCTGTGGATAATAAGCTGTGGAGTGATTCAATGTAATATTATACTGCTGGCAGAAATTTACAAATTTTGCAGACTTGAAGGCCTGTACGTTATTATTCACTATTCTAGCAGGGCATCCAAACCTGGATATGATGTTTTCTTCCATGAACTTTATGATGACAGTGTCAGTAGAATTCCTTGCAGGTATGGCTTCCACCCATTTTGTAAAATAATATGTGGCTGTCAATATCCATTTATGTTGTCCACTTGAGGGTGGGTGAATCTCACCTATAAAATCTATCCCCCATTGTTGAAATGGTTCATCTACATGAACTGGAATCAAGGGCAGAGCTGCCAATTTCTATCTTTCAGCAAATTTCTAACACTTATCACATGCTCTGACCCAAGTAAAAACATCTCCAAATAATTTTGGCCAGTAGAAACTAGCCTTCAGGATTTTATGAGCTGTGGCTCTCCAACTGTAATGACCTCCACAAATTCCCTCATGAAATTATATCATTATACTCTCTACTTCTTCCTCTGTTAGGCACAGGAGTAAAATTCCTGAAGGGTCCCTCCAATATAGCCGGCCATTAGCAACTATATACTTTTGTGATTTCAATCTTAAAGCCCTGTATTTTGCTTTATCACAACTTGGAGGACAGCTGAGTGTCAAAAGATATTCAACTATTTCTTTGTACCATGGACTAGTGAGATATTTGATATGTGATTTTTGAGTGGCTACCTCCAGTCCTTGCTGTTCTTTTTCATTGTCAGACTCCCCACATGCTATCATGGTCAAATTCATTCCCAGAGCCTGATAGTTTGATTCAGACATAATTTTTGCAAGCCCCTGTCCTTTGATCAACTTGGTAGGATGGATATCTAGATCATACTCCTATATTTTTGCAATCCACCTTCCCCTTTTTCCTTCACTGTCTCCCTGAACAAGGATATCCTTTACAGCTGTAGTAGGCACAAATGCATTGATGTGAGACTGCAAAATATGCATGCAGAAAGCTTTGAGGGATTTCACCAGGGCATAGGCCTGTTTCTCCAATATATTATATTTCAGTTCTGCATCATGGAGCACCTGAATGAAGAAGGCAATAGGATGCTCATATCCTTCTTCATTCTTCTGTAATAACACTCCCACTATTGTATGTGGTGATGCAAAAGAAAAGATCATAAATGGTTTAGTATAATTTGGCCCAGCTAGTACAGGAGCTTCAGAAAATGCCTGTTTTATCCTGGTGAATGCATCTCTAGATTCCTGAGACCATTTTACTTCATTATTCTTTTTTAGCATATCAGTTATATGCCTAACTATCTCAACATAGTTAGGAATAAATCTCCTCAGGAAATTTATCCGACCTAAAAATACTTGCACTTCCTTCTTATTTCTGGGGAGAGGGATGCTATTTATAACCTCTACTCTTTTGGGATCTATCCTCACCCCGTCTTTAGTTACAATATGCCCCAAGAGTCTACCTTCCTCTAATGCAAATAAAGACTTTTGTGGATTGAGAGAAAGGCCATACCTTCTGCATTTTTCAAAATTTCTTCGTAAATGCTCAATGTGTTCATCATCATTTTTTGAAAACATCGTAATATCATTAAGGTATACCACCAGAAATTTATCTTTCTCCCCAACAAAAGAAATATCCATAGCCCTTTGAAACGTGGCTCCTGCATTAATTAGCCCAAAAGGCATCCTGGCATACATAAATGTACCCCATGGTGTGATGAATGCAGTTTTCTTCTGGTCCTCTGGAAGTACAGCCACCTGGTTATACCCGGAGAAACCATCCATCATTGAAATTCTAGAGGCTCCAACCACTTTTTGCAGGATGTGGTCCATCTTGGGAAGTGGATAATTGTCTTTTAAATATGCTCTGTTTAAATTCCTGAAATCCACACATAGCCTTATTTCTCCATTTTTCTTTTGGACAGGGACCAAGTTTGCGACCCATTCTGAGTACCTTAATGGCACAATTATTTTGGCCTTTAGCAGCTTCTTTATTTCTTTTTCAATGGAGGGAAGCAGTAGAGGATTTATCTGTCTAAGCTTCTGCTTTAAATGTTTTTCATCTTCCCTCAGAGGAATTTTATGTTGCATTATACTAATATCAAAAGTTTTAAGGTACTGATAGGACCATGCAAATACGTCCTTGTATGACTGAAATAATTTCAAGTATTTTTCCTTATATTCCTCTGGCACCTTCTTGGACAATTTCACAATTTTGGGCTCAACCTACGTTTGATTCGGATCTTTCACCCAGTCTTCCTCTACCACTTTACTAGGATGGAAAGGGACATCATTTTTATCAAATAATGTTTCTAGAGGCACCAACCCTCTAGGGATGACATTTCCTTTCAGCTGCAACACTTTACTGCCGGCCATCTTCTCTTCCCAATTATTTTCTAAAACATTCTTAGCTTCATCTTCTTCACAACCATCAATCTCCATATTAGAAAATTCTCCCACTGTTTCCAAGAATCTCTTCATCTGTTCATCATCTTCAAATACCTACCAGTGCTTAATATTATCTGGGATTGATGGTCTATAATGTACCTCAATTTCATACCTCAAGAGAGGGTTCTGAGGAGGACAGAATGTACTGGCAACCATAGCGAGATAATCTACCATTCTATTCTGCTCCTGGGGCATGAACTGGATGTTAAATGCTGAGAAGAAATTCTCCACCATGTCCCATACTTCGTTTCTATAAGCTCTCAGTCGTGGATGTTTAGTTTTACATTGATTTCTGACCTGTCTGACCACCAGATCAGAGTCTCCCAGGACCTTTAAACTCTGTATGCCCATGCTCCTGGCCGTCTGCAATCCTAACAATAGTGCTTCATATTCGGCTATGTTATTAGTAGCCTCGTATTCCAATTTGAAGGACAGTGGGACCCAATTACCTGCAGGGAAAATTAATAGTACTCCTGCTCCATTACCTTCTTTATAATTTGCCCCATCAAAATGTAATGTCCAGATTCCAGCTTCATGGTTCTCTAAAGGCTGTTCAGTCTTGATTTGACAGAAGGATGGCTCATGAGCATATTCTTTATCTTCTTCAAGAATTAAGCATGAAAAATCTCCTTCCTTACCAGAGACTGGCGAATTGATAGAGCCATCAGCCTTAGTTACCATCTTGAAAAATCTGGTCTCTCTGTACAACCTCCTCTCCTGACCACCAAAAACAGGGATAGTGGCATAGGTTAAATCCATCTTAGGTGACCCACCAATATTTTTTCCCCAAGACCTTGACAGCAGCATGCCAAAGTGGGCTGGGATGTCAGCCACCACAATGTCCATTACTACACTTTTTGCTGGAATTTGGGCCAGATTGACCACTAAATCTTTAATCATCCCCAAGCATTTAACTCTTTTGGAATAAAATTAATATAGGTCTTTGTATGGGCGTGTGATTTGTAAAGCTATTTGTTCCATGACAGACATAGGCATAAGATTATGGGAAGCCCCAGAATCTAACATACAATTGTGCAATAGCAAGTCATGAATCACTAGAGACACATAGAAAGGAGGAGTAGAGGGGTCTATCTCCTCGACATGTGGGCCAAAGAATACCATGGGTCTTTCTTCTTGGAGGTTAAGACTATTTGGAATTATTGGTGCTTTAGGAGGGAATAATAAAGAAGTGACTTGAGATTGATATGCAGGTTGTTTCAGTAGTTCAGTCAAAGGGACTGGGATTTTGACTTTCTCAAGTTCTTTTTGAAAATTGAAAGCAGGAGGGGGATTTTCTATTACAACTTCTTTTTACTCTTTATTTTCAGTTGAAGGTTTAACTTCTTTTGATATGGACTCAGCATTAGGAGGAGTGACTACTTTCGAAGAAGAAGGAATTTGGTCATTAGACTGCAAAGGTTTGTTCAGAGGGCTCTTACCTTTGTCTGTAAATTTCTACATTGTTGATTCCTTTTTAGCAGGCGCTTCCTTATGGGGAGGCTCTTCTTCATGTTCTTGAGTCCGAGTTCTCTTCCTGCAAGATCTGAGATCATATTTTCTGTTAAAATGTGCTTGCATGGAATCATTAAACTGTTTGCAATAGTGATCAATTTCTGCATCTTCTATGTCTCTGAGCTCTTCTCCTTCTTCATGCAATGGGCATTCAACTTCATCATTGTTAGAGAAAGAAATATTTGCATCTTGCAATTCATAGGCAGCATCTTCAGTGGAGTCATCTACTGGGCCTTCCAGGTATAATGGGTGTGGCACTTGATCTGGTTTCTCCTTTGCTTCCCTTGGCAATATTTGCAATGGTGGTCTCCTATACTGAGGATTGTAACCTCTATTTGGAGTATTCTAAAAATTCTTAGGAGCTACATTCTTGGCCTCCAATTCAAGCTTAACCATCTTTTTAATCATCTTGCTTATTTCCTCCATCCTGTCAGGGTCTCTATCCCGATTTGAAGTAGATACCTCCTCTTTCCCCCTTCTTCTAGTATCTTGTTCATCTCTCCCTTTTAATTTTCCAGTGGAAGCAAAATTTCCTCCAACTCAAGAGCATCTGACTGTGCATTATCTAGGGTGGCGGGCTTTCTTTCCCTGAGAGAGAAACCGAAATCAAAGTTAAAGGCTGCTATGAAAACAACTTTGGCAGCATTCTTATGAGGCTTCATATCTGCAGGGAGGTTCAAATATAACTTATTAAATCTTTTTATAAATTCTAACACCCCTTCATTATGTTTCTTCTTGAGTGTATTGAACTCAGTAAGACACTGACCGTGATCCTTCTTTTCTCCCCATTTTCTGAGAAAATTATTTTCCATATCGTCCCAGGTGGCTATGGAACGGTTTCCCAATGTCTTGAACCATTTCCTGGCTTCACCGTCCAGATATTGCACAAATAGTCTTAAGACTATGTCCAAGTGTTCTACATTGAAGTTTTCTGCAAAAGAGCAGAAAGTCTCAAGATGTTTCTGAGCATCAATTTCATTTTCCCCAGCGAATCTGGGCAAGATCTTCAAATAATCCTGTGGCATATCATTCAGCACTTGAGGTAATGCCAGGGGAGCATATTTGTTTAACAAAAAATCTAGAACATTAGCGATTGGAGGAGGAGGAGGTCGTGCATCAATTTGATGTACAAATGGAGGAAGAGGTGGAGGTGGAAGTGGAGTATGAATAACAATAGGAATATATTGAACAGCAGCCTGAGGTGTGGATGGAAATAGCTCATGGTTAACAGCAGCTACCTCGGTGACTTCCTTGACTTCTTTGGCCTCAGGGGTAGGGTGAAAACTATCTTCAATTCTAACACCTCCTCTAAGTGGGCTATCTGAAAAATATTCAGTATCTCCAACAGTGGGGTCAGGATTTTCTACTTGGATTTCTTGAGAAGAAGAGGACGGATAATATTCAACAGAACATTCATGGATTTCAGCACGGACGGATCCCCTCTCTTTCCAACTTCTTCTATGTATGGTCTTTTCAGGGTCAGGCACAGAAGGTGTCTTTGGCTTAGACTTATCTGACCTTAGGTATGGCTTACGAGGAGCCAGGAATACAAATAGATTTATCAAATAAACAACAGTGGAGTCGCCAAGGTGAGAGATACGCAACTCTTCAACTTTCTGTGCTCACCTGATTAGAGAGTGTATATGATTTTTCGAGGCCCAAGGAAACTGATATTCTTAAATTTGTCCCCGGAAATGGCGCCAGAAAGATGTTGTTGACATAAATTGTCACTCCTAGAGACAACCTAGAGTTTCCATAGACCAGTGCCTAGGACACCTTATCATAGCAGGGAGTGTATCATAAAATTGGGGTGTCAATCCAAAAATCTCCTGCTATCTCTTGTAGAACATGGAAATTGATTTTAATGGGACCAGAACTTATAGAAACTACCACAAGGAAAGTAAGGTTGCAGAGACAAGATGCAAAGCTCCAACACAAAAGCATCAGACAGTTAAGATACAATTTACTCTAAAGAGGGACGATTCAAATAATATGCCACTGAAATCGAATATCAGAAGGTGTGTGTGGTGAAATAAATATAAGGAGATATTAGTTATCTTTGGTTAGATACCCAGATACACAACAGAACCATATATGGGCTTATCATTCTAAGAATCCATACATGACAATGGTGTTTTAAAAGCACCCTCCCAAAGCAACTAACATAGCAGAAAAATGGATGAAATGAACATGAAACAGTATATCATGCCTGAGCCATATTTAAAGCACTTGACTGATCCAAGTATGGGTATAAACTAGGATAAATCCTTACCTAAAATCAGTGAGCCACTCGCATTCCAGTACATGATACAAGAATATAGATAACATGAAATGTTGTATTAAACACATAAGAGGAAGTTACATACTGTGGGATACCAAAGACCAGAATCATCTAATACAGATAGAACTCCTTCCCACTGAGACCCTACGGGCTCTGAGCCTTCATACAAGAGCTTATACAAAATGTATACAAAAATTCCTTTCACTGCACAATTCTCTGATAAAAATATGGAACCCTTACAATGTCTTTCTTCTTGGTCTTTATAGACGAAGAAGGAGGAGGACCTAATAAAGGAAGTAGGTGAAAACATTTAATTATCTCATTAAAACAAAATGGCGAATACATTTTCACTATCTGCTTGGCTTGACCCCAACTGCTCAGAATGCTGCTGGTGTTAGATTTCTCCGAGGGGTGAAGAATTATGAAGAATAAAATATATGTGGCGATTCTTATGCAGAGAAAAATGTATTGAAGTAGGCTTGGAGGGTCAAATTTTTGTGCACTTGTACTCTTTTTAGCCACGAATGTTTGGATTGCTATTAAAAATCTTCGAGCGCATGGACTTGCAGAATTCCTTGATTTCCAACTGATACCCTTTGCTGCGACATTAATGTCTCTATCTGTAGAAATCTGCCTTTCGAATTATTTTGAGGAGTTTGACAGATTTCCATTCTACTTTATTTAATGAAGGTCATGTCTCAGTAGCTACCCAGGACTTTTCTTCATAAATTCTGCCTCTGCAAGCTGACCCTTTGATGTGTCTTCGATTTCTGTAACGGAGGTGGAGATTAATGGCGATTTACCCCCTTTTCACCCTGCACAATACACAAACTTGTTAGGAAAACAAAGGCATGGGAGGGGAGTGATGCAATGGAGGCAACTGTGAAGTGGGGTGACATCGTGGACTGGTGGAAGCACGCAGGGTAGTGGCGAAAGATGCAGTGGAGCAGTGGTATATGGACTAGGCAGAGGTTCTCTTCGTAAAAGCATTAAAACAAGACACATGAATGCGATATACAAATATGAATGGAATATACAGATGGTGAAGGGAGAATGAGATTGACACGTGGGAAAATACGTGGTTGGAGACTCGGTCAATTAGTCAATCACGCATATGATCTGGACCACATGATTTCATAGCAATATCAACGGTTAGGAATGCATTATACAGCGATGGGATGGTGGACCCAGAACACTGTAGACCTACATTAACACCCGTGCAATTACATCGAGCGACCACCGTTGGATTGAGCTCTTCATATCGGACGGCTAGCGTTAATATCGCTGCATGACTTTGACTAAAGGATAATGCACGATGGGTAGTGGTATTGCCGTCGTATACTAGGACGCGTGGCGAGCGCCCAATGGAATCACTCCGATTTGGAGAAAACCGCTTGCCTTTGAAAGGTGGTGCAATGAAAACAACTATGGTTTCTGAGTGGGCGTGGGCGTGGGGACCACCAAAGCAAAGGAGATTCTGGGCCATCGATTTGTGTTTCGATCCAACGGTCCGGAGCGGGTGCGATAGACATATACGTTAGGCACCCTTGGGACTTAACACTCGGTCACGAGCTTCAGTCATATAGACGATAAGATATGAGGGGCTAGGGATGAAAGGGACTAGGCCTCCTATGACTTCGAATACGCGTCTATGGTGCTTACTAATTCGTTTTAGAGGGCGGGAAAGGCACGATAATCGAAAATGAATTTCTTAAGCCGTGATAGGAAATTTGAAAGGTTCAGGAGGGGCTGATGGCCAAAAATTTTAATGGGGCTGGCATGGATAACAGATAGCATGACAAGAGAAACAACCAAGGTGCATAACAACAACAAGAAGTTCATCATATGAAGTCAAGTGGGCAGCACTGCATACAATCATTGTAAAGGTATCATTGTACTAAGTCATTGTAAATACATTATTGTAAAAAATTGTACTAGTGTCTATCTGCCAAGGGTTGAAGAGGCAGTGTTGGGAGGTCTAGGATCTCATTAGGTGGTTGTGTCAAAGTTGGGGTTATGGTCTAGTATATCTTCTTCTTCTGCATCATTCTATATCATTGTAAAGTGGACCATTTTCCCTGGTATGGGAGTCCATTCTTCTTTTATTCTTCTATAGGGTGGTAAGGTGGTGCTAGGGTGAGTTGTAGCTCATTGGGTGTTGGGGCATCCATTTAGTTAACTACTGAAGAATCTCAGGCGTTGGATCATCCATCCAGTTGGAGCTGGAGAAGAATGCTTTTCTAGATTCTAGGAAGTTGGAGCTTTATTTTCAATTGGAGTTGAATATTAAAGAATTATTAGAAAAGCATTAGGTGGTTTTTGTCCCAGAGTGAGTTTCCACCTTAAAAAATGTGTGCATTTGTGTTCCTCTTGTTTGCTGCTATCATTGTACAAACACTGATAATAATTGAAGATTAACTAATTCTCTAATTGAAAGGAATATTGATTCACCCCCCCCCCCCTCTCAGTATTTCCAACAGGTAAAGCCCCTGAGACTGCAAGTGACAAAGAAGGGGAAGAGTTTGCAAGAACACTTTTGGTGGCCATGCAAGATCTTGCCAAGGAGATCAAAGAGATGAGGATGGATAGAATGAGGGAATCTTCTGAGAGATTTCATCCGGGGGAAAGCTCTGACATATCTCATCACAGGATTAGTCAACCAGTGAACCAACCACAAGCCCCACAAGCCTCACAATGCTCCACTATGCCTACTCTCTTGGCTGTGGAGAATGAAGGACCACAAGAGCAAGCTTCCCTTGAATATTACTTTGTGGAGTATGATTCTCAAAGTCAGAGATTTAAGGACAACTTGAGTTTCCAAGACTTTTGTCACCTCAAGGACAGAAGAAGACCAAGGCAGCAGTATAGAGATGGTGGGTTCTTTCATAATCAGGATAGACACCACTCTATGGGCATATTCGTTTTGCCCAAATTTGATGGATCATCCTCTAGTTTTTCCAAGGCATGGGTAGAAAAGCTGGATATTTACTTTCAGTTGAATAAATTCCCTGAGATTGAAGCCATCAAGATTGCAGCGCTGCACTTTGAAGGTGAAGCACAAAATTGGTGGTTTCATGGGTTGTCTACATTGGGACATATCAATGTTACTACCTATTCTGAGTTTACTAGAAGACTGGTGGAGAGGTTTGATAGGAAGTATCCTGAAGCACCCTTCATAAGCCTTGCAAAGCTGAAGCAATCAAGGGATGCATAAACTTATATCTCTAAGTTTCTGAGATTATCAGTCATGGTCCCTGATCTATCTGTAGCCAGGAGGGTCTACATGTTCATCGATGGCCTGGAGGAACCTTTGCATGGGTTGGTTAAATCTACCAAGCCCATCACTTTGCATGATGCCATTGAGAGGACTAGAGGCCTCCAAGATGCCTTGCCAAAAGTAAAGGAAACTTTCCAGAGCAAGGCTCCTCACTTTTCTAAGGGGAAGGAAGGAAAAGTTGCTCCTCCCAAGGAGAGCTCTTTGAAGAAGCCTCTTGATATTGATCTCAGGAGGGAATTGAGGAAGAAGAAACTATGCTTCACTTGCCAAGAGTCATGGGCATCAGGACATAGATGTGTTACTGGAAAGGCACACTACATAAAATTCTTCTCAGATTTTGAGGAGGAAGATGAAGATGATGAACCTAGGAGGTGTCACAATGCTGATGATGATGAGGAAGATCAAACACCATCCAGAGATTGGAAGGGAGCCTTTGCCCCAATAAGTGTGACTCTTGCATGTTTGAGAGGGGTTCCTAGGTACTTGACCCTAAAAGTACAAGGTTCAGTCATGAATCAGAGAGTATCTGTCCTGATTGACAGTGGGGAAACCCACAACTTTATTGATGCTCATATTGTGCAAAGGAGAGCAATCCCCACTGAAACTTTTGAGGGATTTTCTATTTTGGTCCTAGGATATAGGACCATGCAATGCATGCAATATGTTCCCTCACTTTATGTCACCATGGGATCCTACACTCTGGTGGATCACTTCTTTGTAGTTGACATACCAGACACCAACATCATTTTGGGTGTCCAATGGTTGATTACCTTGGGGAAGGTTACCACTGATTGGAAAGCTTTGCAGATGGAGTGGGTGGAATTGAAGAGTGCGAAACCACAAATTATTCAAGTCATGAACACTTATCCTTCACCTAGAAATTCCGCACAAACAACATAGATAGATTTGCACAGTGGAAGTAGGGATCTCACAGTCCCTTCTCTCATTTTCATGAGGATGCTGCAAGGGACATTCTTATCTAGTGGCAAGCCACCTGGAGTGCCATCAGATTCAGATCTTGTGTGGAAATCCTCACAAAGTGCTGCTCCAAATCTATATTTAGAAAGGATTGGAGCAATGAGAGACCAACTTACAGCACTGGAAGGCTTGGGACAACCCAAGAATGAGGAGGATATTCTTCCTGCATCACTATCACCCTCTCACTTTTCTGAATCTGCGCTATGGGAGGAGAAGAATGGGAGGATCAGCCTTCCAACAAACAACTTTGGCATGTGTAATGTCAAAAAGAAAATCAGCAACACGAAAAGCACTTCCGTGGATGTATCAACAGCGCTTTCATTGTTGAGCAGTGTGGATCTTTATTGGAAATCTCAACTGCTTGCAGAGTATTCCAAATATCTCCACATAGGTATGATACTAGATGTCATGCAGCAAGAAGAGGGCTACTTAGTCCAAGGGGGAGTCATCTATTATCATGGTAAGGTGTTCTTGGCTAGAGATTACAAGCTCAAGCAGAAGATCCTACAAGGAGATTATGAGGCATTCTTCCTCAGCCATATGCATTCAATGAAGATATATACCCTGATCATGAGGATTTTTGATTAGGAAGGCATGAGAGAGGAATTACATCAGCAATTTCAAGGGTGTAATAGCTATGGAGGGTTGGGGCAGCCAATGGAATCTTTGCAAGAGTCATCTTAGCCAGCTCTTCCTTTGCTTGAGAGAAGGGGAATGCGCATGCACAACTCCATGTATATGAAGGACTATGATGGTAAAGGATCTGATCATGCCAAGCAAGTTATATTTTCTAATTTATTACATTCCTTTGCCATGATTTTGCAGGATATGACTCCTAATGGGAGTGAGAGATCATATGGATCTCGTGGGTTTTGGTGGGCCAATGGAGATGCTAAACTTGGCCACTCCCTTATTGTGCAAAGGGAGATTCCTTCTCATCATGGGTCTTTTCCAAAAGCACCAAACTTACCTATCATCTTCAGCAATGTTAAGGTGACTCATGTAGCAATTGGGTGGTGGGAATACCACTTACCACACCATGAACTCATGCAGGCAAGTGATGCACTGCGTTGGCATCACATGTGGGATTTTGACCCACCTCCTCAAGTTTAGATTTCAGTTTGCATATATGTAGTCTTGCTTCCATACTTGGATGATATAGTTGTATTGTTTATGGGGTTGTATGGACAGAGGATGGGAAGTTTGGATGTACCACATGGTTTAGAACTTCTACCTGTACTTCATGATACATGTTTTAGATGTAGCATTGCTTCAACCATGTTTATTTCTATTGAGTTTTTCACTCCTGGTGGGATGGACTATGCACATATTGTGTTGAACTTGGAGGAACAATTCATGAAGTATTGGCTTGTTGAGCACTTGGCTTATGATGAGGACTTGATCCTTGATGATGCCATCAATGGAGGAGGAGAATTACTACAACTCTTGCCCTATCAGTTGCTTGAGGAAAAGCAACATTTTGGAGGGGAGGACTGTAATATTCCTACTTAGCCTAAGCTAAGAGGAATATCCATTTTTGTTTTATTTTTTGTTGCATGAATAAATGAATAAAGGAGGACATGTAAAACTCTTGAAAAGACTGAATAAATCAATGCCCATGTAAACAAATATAAATATGGGCCATGTAAATAAATCACTTGCAAGTGTGAAAGGGGTTTGAGCTGTGAGATTGGGTCAACCTTGACCAAATCTACAGTGCTGTCTAGGTTCAATGTACCTCATGAAGGGACAACATAGTTCTAGAAGGAGGCCCCTCATGTGAAAGGAGCTAACTCATCAAGGTGGTTTAGGGTTTGCAAAGGCTTTCATCTTATAAAAGGAAGGGGAAGGCAGAAAGAGAGGGTTGTTGATTGATTATATTTCTGAGTATCTTTTCTGCTTAGACAAATACTATTCCCTGCTGTTTAGTAGAGAATTGTGCTGCTTAGCACTTGGAGTTCCTTTGCATGGATTTCACCTCTTCCTTTGAGGATTCTTGGAGGAGTATTTTCTGATTTGATCCACTATTATGCTTGAGGCCAAGCTCTACTTCCAATTGCAGTACATATCCAGTGAGGGTTTGTCTTCTTTTGCAAGCTGCAACAAGTGGGATTCTAGATCTGCAGAGATCTAGCTTGTTTTGGGAGCCTCTTCTCATGGAGTGTGTCTTTTAACCTCCTAGAAGAGTGCCTTTCCTGTTTTTACTTCATATTTGTATCTTGGAAGCTATCCATCTATGTTATTCAAGTTACAACGTATTTTTCGTTGAGGGACTGCGCTATTTTCATATGTGATTCTTTAGGGTGTTTTGACCCCAATTTTGATGAGAGATCTCTGGTGCTGGGCTTTGCCTTTCACTTTGATGATCCATGGATTAGCTTGTTGATCCATGTTATATTTAGATCTGATATATTGTAATGTAAATTTATATTTAGAAATTACTGCAGCATTTTACAGATCTGCAACTTAAAACTTAGATCTACTCTTGTTTATGCATGATTTGGTCAAAACCCCAAGGGGATCTTGTAAATAATACTCTCTAGTTTCTAGATCTGAAATGGATCTAATTTTTTTTCCATAGAACTATCCTAGATCTGAGTTATAATATTTAGCTACTGTAGCTCCTTAAAATAACGTTTTTGAGCCATTTCTGCAATCATATATGTGTTGCAGCCTTCTTTTCTGAAGATTTCTTACTCTATTGTCTCTTGTATTCTACTGTATATTGAAAGGGCTTCATTTTAATTCTGATTTTCTGTTGTACATTCATAAGTTAATAATATTTGACGGCCTCCTACTCATACTGTCCAAGACTGCGTTATTTCTGAAGAAAATTGTTGTGCATAGCTGCAACCCCTCTTGTAGGGTGTTTTTCAGCTAAACTAGGTGGTGGGAGATCTGTTTACCACACCTAGTTTGATTTGTTTTTGCTCCTCTTTTGGATCTAGACTCCAGATCTACTGATCTAAGGGATCCAAGGGCTGTAAACTCATTTATGTACATCAATCTCCCAGGAGTGCGTTATTTCAATAGGCTTGTTATGCTATTCCAGATTTGGAATATTACACTCCACTTCATCCTACACCCCCTTTCACAACACCCCCTCTTGTAAATCCTCCATTAGCTCCCATCATGGCAGCTTAGTATGCCCCCCTGGTTTTCCCACAACCTTTGGTACCTTTACCAAATGAATACCAATCCAGAATTCCCCACTTTGCCGGAGCTGAATCCATCACTACCCAACAACATGTAGATAGGATAAATGATGATTGACTATATGGAATTGGAAGAAGAAATCATTAAAATGAGGATCTTTGCACAAAACCTAGGAGGGGAAGCCAAAAAATGGTTTAAAGGCTTAGCTCCTAACACCATATATGATCTCCCTTCCCTTTACCAATCTTTCATAAACAAGTGGGAAATTAAGAAAAAACCCTCCAAATCCTTTCTGAATATAACAATCTTAAGAGGAATGTAGGGGAGAGTGTACAAGAGTATTGCACCAGGTTTAACAGTGTCTATACTGCCCTCCCCCCTCACATGAATCCCCCACAAGGAGTGGCACTAGTGAAATTTCTTGAAGGCTTTGATCCAGACATGACATACCAACTAAGAGAGAGGGACCCCACAAATTTAGAAGAAATGCAGAGGGAAGCTATTAGTGCAAAAGCCAAATTGATTGAAAAGAGAGCTAGGATGAGGTCAGAAAAAAGAGTCACTTACAAATATGAAACCATAGCTTCAACCTCTTCTTATGATGCCAAGATAGATAGCCTAGTTAGAACCATGGAGAGAATGATGGAAAGGATAACTTAAATGAAAGAGCACCTCCTAGGGAAAATCAACCAAATCCCCAAAACAGAAACATAACTGAAAACTTCAGAAGAGATCCTCCCTAAAATAGGGCACGAGATAATGACCAACAAATTAGGCCTCCTTTCCAAGATAATTATCTTGATGAAGAGGGAAGAGAGAATGAAGAATCTGAAGAAAGTCATGTAAAATTAATAGGCTCTGATAATAAGGGTGAGGTTTTTCTCACAGAAGAGGAACAAGAGTTCTTTTCCCTAGACCAAACTGAAACTTACTATGAGGATTCTTAAGACTATAGGTTGGGATTTGAAAATGAAATAATGGAATTCCATAGGCAATATCACCTTAGGAGAAAAAAGAACCAAGATTCCCCCAAGAAAAACCAAATAGACATTGTTATTAAGAAAACCCCTAAAAATATTCTTAAAAGGACAACAAACAATACCAACACCATGGCTAAGAAAATTGATCCAAACAAAGACAAAACTACCCAACCAAGTGGTGACACAAGTTCCCCTAGTACCTCTAATATTGGCTCTGAGAAAACTCTTTTGTCCAAAGCCCCAAATCAGAATCTACAAATTAAAAATGTAGAAAAATTTATGGCTGATAAAACTGATGTAAATATGCCCAAAACCCAAGTACCTTTCAATTTTGAAAGAGATATTGCTAAAATCAAGATAACCATACCTATCAATGAATTGGTGACTCAAGGCATGTAGAGGTCCCAAGTTTTAAATTTTTTGAACATAGGGAACAATACTAACACTCTAAAATTGACTGATGACAAACTAGAACTGTTGTTTGGTTTCGAAGTTGAGTGAAAACACTAAGAAGGAGATGCCTCTACTTTCTATGTCAGCCTAAATGTACATGACAAAATATTACACAATGCCATGCTAGAGTTTGGTGCCTCTCACAACCTCATGCCTAAGGTAGTGATGCATAGGTTAGGCCTAGAAATAACCAAACCTTACAAAGACTTGTACTCTTTCGATTCGAGTAGAGTCAATTGTTTGGGCCTAATTAAGGATATTTACGTCAATCTGGTGCAAATACCTGCTAAGAGTCTAGTCATGGACATAGTTGTTGCTGATATTCCCCCAAAGTATGGAATGCTTTTGTCTAGATCACGGGGAGCCAAACTTCAAGGTAGCCTCCAGATAGACATGTCATATGCTACTATCCATGTCTTCAATCAAACTAGGATATTATACTGGGAATCTCAGATGAAGTATATGGTAAGTAGCCTAGATAGGCCAAACAACACCCTTGTGTATTCCATTCATTCAGATTTGGAATATTTCATCTTATATAATGAAAATGACATTGGTAAATAGGTGAAAGAAAAATAGAAAGAGCTAGGCTCTCCAAAACACTCACACTCACCCTCAAATGAAGAATATGACAACCAGAACTCCAACAGCCCTGAACAACAACACAGTGGAAAATATGAACTAGGAACACTTTGGAACATAAAATTTGATGTCTCTTATGGAAAGTCTGGTTCGGGAGCTGGTGTCTGGATACATAACACAAATGAGGGCCATTCATACAAACTAGACTTTCAGTGCACTAATAACATTGCAGAGTATGAGGCTCTCCTCCTTGATTTGCACTTACTTGAAGACTTAGGAGCTAACAAAATATCTGTCCAAGGAGATTAAGAACTTATCATTAAACAAATCAAAGGTGAGTACTTAGCAAAGAATCCAAGATTAATAGAGTACAGAAATGCAGCCCTAGATATCCTCAAAACTTTTGAGAAATATGAACTCATTTACATTCGTAGTGCCCAAAATAGTCTTGCCAATGAGCTCGCCTTTGCTGCTAGCAATTTCTAAATACCACATGCAAGTGAAAAATACACTGTCAAAGTCAAACACCATCCTACAGTACCTGACAACATTAACCATTGGCAAGTGTTTGAGGGTGATAAACAAAATGATGATTTTCTGCAATCTAGGAATGAATTTGCATTGACAAAATCTAGCTTAGAGCATGAAGAAGATGTTTTTTCTGAAGAAAAAAATCATGAAACATAGTTGTCCTCTTTTGCTTATATAAATTTGCTTACACATCCTTGTGAGGCTAAAATTTTTGAATATATAGACCAAAAGGACATGGAGGTCTTACAATGTAAAAATGACACATTACCAAGAGGCCTTGCACCATTAGAAGAGTTGTTTGACTTTGATGATGTGGCTAAAAAACCAAAGATAAAATCTACTGAGACTGATGTTGAGGAGTGCAACATAGGAAGCATAAAGGAACCCAAAATGATTAAACTCTCCAAGACCCTTGCTCCTCACATAAAACAAAAGTACATTGAGCTTTTTAAGGAGTTTAAATATGTGTTTGCATGGGGACATCAAGATTTGAAATCATATGACATAAGCATTATTCAACATAAAATACCTCGCAAGGAAAATCAGAAACCTTTCAAACAAAAGTTAAGGAGAATAAACCATGTTTTACTACCTTTAGTTGAGCAAGAGATTAAGGAGATGTATGATATCGGGATCATGGTTCCCCTTAGATACTCAAAGTGGGTTTCCAACCTTGTGTCAGTTGGGAAGAAAATCAGGGAGATTAGACTTTGCATTGACTTCAAAAATCTGAATTGGTCCTCATTGAAAGATAATTACCCCTTGCCTAAAATGGATCACATACTTCAAATGGTAGTTGGCTCTAATATAAACTCACTGCTTGATGGTTTTTCTAGTTACAACCAAGTGCTTGTATTCACAAGTGATCAACACAAAAATTCTTTCACCACACCTTGGGGTACATTCATTTATGTCAAAATGCCATTTGGTTTGATGAATGCGGGGGTCACTTTCCAAAGGGCCATGGACATATTTTTTTTAGAATACATAGGCTACTTCATAGTCATTTACCTTGATGACATCATTGTTTACTCTAAGACTGATGAAGAACACTTAGTCCACTTGAGAAAAGTTTTTAAATAGTGTAGGAAATATGGAACTCCTAGGCCACATCATCTCTTAAGAGGGAATAAAAATATACCCCAAAAGGATTGAAGGCATATTTCAAATCAACCATCCTAGAAACATCAAGGAATTGCAATCCTTCATTGGAAAAATCAACTTCTTGAGGAGGTTCATCCCTAATCTTGCTGAAATCTTAAGGAATATTACAAACATGCTAAAAAAGGAGATAAGAGTTAAGTGGACTTTGGAAGCCAAACAATCTTTTGAACTGGTTAAGCAATCTCTCACCCAAACACCAGTTCTTATCAGTCCTGATTTTACCAAAGATTTATATATTTTATCATTTGCATCTGAACGTACTGTGGCTGCAGTGTTGTTACGAAAGAACATGATGGGGAAAGAACAACCCATAGCCTTCTTCAGAAAAGCCCTTATAGATGCTCCTATAAAGTACAACGTCATGAAGAAACAAGCCTTTTCCTTGATTAAGGCATTAAAAGATTTTAGAGTTTATATCTTACATTCTCATATCATTGATTTTGTTCCACACACAGTTGTCAAAGACATTCTGAATCAGGACCCTGATGGTAAGAGGGGAAAGTGAATTGCTATTATCTTAGAATATGACTTAGAAATCAAACCCACTAAACTAGTTAAGGGACAAGGACTTACAAAACTTATGGCTGAATCAAATTTCAAAGAATTAGATATGAATACGGTTGATGTTTTAGAAGAACAAGAAGAGTGCATAGCTCCACATGTTGAAGAAGTATTTCTGAGTTCATTTTGGTATGACGATATCCTATATGTGATTTTCTATCTCAATGCTCCTCCTACATTATCAAAGACAAAAGCTAGATTCCTGAAAAAAAAAAGCTTTAAAAGTCTGCATTTTATATAGAATATTATATTGGAAAAATCCTACTGGTATGTTGCTTAAGTGTTTGCTTGAGGATGATGCAGGCAATATCATGCATGAACTGCATGAGGGAGAGTGTGGAGGCCATCTTTACTAGAAAACCACAGCCAACAAGATCCTTAGATTTGGCTACTATTGGCCCACCCTTTTCCCTGACACCCACAAACTGGTCATGTCTTGCATAAGTGCCAAATTTTTTATGGCAAGAGAAAACTCTTACCTTTGCCTTTGCATCCCAATACTGTTGAAGCTCCCTTTAAATAATGGGATTTAGAGTTCATTGGAGAGATTGACCCCACCTCATCTTCCCAGCATAAGTGGATCCTCACTGCTACTGATTATTTTACCAAGTGGATAGAAGCCATCCCCTCTAGGAATGCCACCGATTCACTCATTATCAAATTCCTAGAGACAAACATCTTGTCTATATTTGGGTTCCCTAGAAATATCATCACAGATAATGTCACTGCCTTTAATTCCAAAAGAATGGTTGAATTCTGTTATAAATATCACATCATACTAGGACATTCCACAGCTTATTACCCTCAAGGTAATGGACTAGTTGAATCCTCTAACAAAATCTTGGTCAATATCATCAAGAAGCTTTTGGAACAGAATAAAAAAGCATGGCATGACAAGCTAGTACATGCACTATGGGTTGATAGACTAACCACCAAGAAATCAATCGGCATGTCTCCCTATCAGCTAGTGTAAGGCATCGATGCCATTTTCCCAACATCCTTGGGAGTGCTGGTGATAAAGCTTTTCCAAGAAGTGCAATCAAAAGAGAATTACATGCAAAGGAGGCTGAACCAAACCATTCATTTGCATCAGACAAGGGAAGAATTTTATAACAAGACTCAAGCAGTGCAAGAAAACATAAAGAAGATATTTGGAAAAAGAACTAAAGCCAACAATTTCCACATTGGAGACACAATGCTGAAATGGGATTCCAGGAGAGAGGACAAATATAAACATGGTAAATTTGAGAATTTGTGGAAAGGTCATTATCTCATTCATTCAGTTAGGGGTCATAATGCTTTCTTTTACAAGGATTGAATGAAGAATAATTATTTGGAGGTCCTGTCAATGGTAGGAAGCTCAAACACTATTTCTGTCAAGGGTCATAGTTTCAAACTTTCATTCATTGTACATAACACTACATAAAAAAAAATCAGAAAAAATAAAAAATACAAAAACAAAGAAAGAAATAAAAAGAGGGTAGATTTGAAAATAGGTACAACCCCATACACAAAAAATAGTGATGATGAAAGTGTGCAAGCCTAAATGCCACTACTTGTTCAAAAATAAGATCTTGTTCAGTCATCTAGCCTAATCATGGTTGAACATGCTTTAAATTTGTGTTGATAATATTAGTGAAAGAGAGCTTGTCAAATCATTCAAACTTGACTTGTCTAAAAGAATAGATTAGGAATGAAAGATACTAGTTCAACATGCTTAAAAATGAACCAAAGAGAAGGATAGGGATGATTTAGAAAATTATGAAACACAACCCTCATACCTTCTAGTTTTGTTTTTTATGAAAATAATGTTTGTATGCAGCTTGTCTCAATGCCACAACTCATGATGAATCACATTGTCTAATCCTGGTTCAAATCATGTTTTCAATTTCATGTCAATAGCTTAGAGAATGAAGTCTGTCATACTGCTTAATCTTGACAGTCAAATAGTCTAGGTAGAGAATAAAAGGAGTTCACTAGCATAATTTGAACTCTAGGAAGCAATAAGGGTACAAGTAGATAGTTTGTTTTTGTTTTCAAAAGAAAATGAATGTCACGGGTTTGCCAGTTTAATTGCACCCAAGGAAGAAAAAATGCTAGACAAAGTAGACTGGGTAAGTAGAGATGAGTTGAAGAGATCATGTTTTTCAGATTATTGAGATCACTACTTCACAGAAGCTACAGCAAATGAAAGAAGGAAAATATGCCCAATGGATGAGGCACTAGTCTTCATAAACCAAGAGATCTAAAGTTTTGGACACCTCTTGAAAAGGAGCTGCCCTCCCCAAGTGGAGCCACTATTAGTCATCAATAATTTTTTCCTTTGTAGATGACTAAATGCTTATCCTAGATTTCTAGAAACAAAATTAGTGAATCTTGTGAGTTCTATAAATCTCACTACATTCATTATCCTTAGGATAAATTTTTCACTATTATACTACTCTATCAAGACATGGCCAGCCTATCACTCTCAGGAGACCAATCATGAGGATTTTGCCACTCATTTTCACTATGTTTGCCACCTCTGGCCTTACCATTATGTTTTGACTTTCTTAACCATTCTATTTACACCTTGGATTTCCAAGTAGCCTAACCTTTTCCCCTATTCACTAAGTGCCTCAAGCAGTGGTGATTTTAAGCTAGCTTTCTAGGATCTTTAGATAAATCCAAAGTCATCAGCTTTTAGGTATGCAATGCATAAAGATTTGTCTCATAGGTTATTCATTGTTTTGGTTTTCTAAACTCACTATTTTACATGTGCCCAAAGATGAAATCAAATGAAAAGGAGGGTTAGCTCATGATTGTCCAAAAAGTATCAAAACGTTTTCAAGAAAGGACCTCCTTGGTCAAAGCACAACCTCTGCAAAAGATAGTTTCCCATCTTAGACATTTTTGCAGGAATGAATGAGAGGGCCATCAGTGGAAAAATAGGAAAGGTAAGAAGGGAAAATCATCCCTACGGGCAACCACAGAAAAGGAGAGGCAGTAGACCTGTGAAAAAAGAAAATCAGCGTTTTATGACTGATTGGCTATAAAATGTTGCCCAACAAAGAGTCCATACAAAGGATCACATGGAAAGAGGTACATCAATGCCACTGAGCATAAATTGAAGATTGATTGAAACTAGAAATGAAGGTGAGAGACCTCCTTGATGGCAGCAGGCAGAAGTTGAAAAATGATATTAGAAGGTGACTTACATGGTCTGTCCAGGCACACTGTTTCACTGCACCAAAAGGAGAATTTGAGAAGAGTATCAGTATGAAGGACTCTAAAACTTTCAAGTACAATCAAATGTCTTCAAAATAGTCAAAAAAAGGAAAGTAGGAGGCTAAGTGTCAAATGAGAAATCAAATTGAGCATGATTTCTACTGTTGAGTAAATCAGGTATCAAACTCTAAAAGGTTTAACAAGAGAGAAAAAAACTGTGTTATGACACCTACATTAGATCAGAAGTGGTCAATGAAAAACACAGCAGGCGTGATGTACAACTTTTGGCAAAACATATATGTCATTGTAAAAAACATTGAGAGGGAAAAAGGTTATGTTTTCAAAACAACTACCAAAAGGTCATTTTTATGTTTAAGTCACCACCTGCAAAAAAAAAGGAAATATCAACAAAGAGATAAAAAGAACAAAAGAAAAACGTTAGAAAAGGTGGGTTTCTAGCTTTAATTTATTATTCCAAGGATATAAAAGCATCATCATTCACCACTCAACTCATTTTTCATTTGCACAAAGGAGAGAAAGCATTCAAAGGAGAAAAACTCTAAAAAATAGGAGATATTGGGCAAAAAACCTTTGCACTACACGCCTAAGAAGGCGTGCTACACGCCTGTGCGTGCACCCTGTGGAATTTACAACGGGGCGCTACACGCCTGTGGGAGTGCACTATGTGCAGAGCAAAATCAATGCATAACTCGACAACCCGAGCCCCTGCTCACCCAATAGGCCTGAGCCTCACCTTCGACGTTGCACGCTGGTCCATTTAATTTCGTACATGACCACCCGACAGCGTGCAGTTCCCACCTGGGTGCTATGCGCAGGGGCATGCAGAAGCCACCCAACAGCTCCCGACGCTATGTGCCTGTCCGTTCATGGCGTGCAGAAGCCACACAACATCTCCCAATGCTACGTGCCTGTCCGTTTAGGTCGTGCAGAAGCCACTAGATAGCTCGAGTGCTTCACACCTGTCTGTTTTGGCTCTGCACAAAGGCCCGACAACTCCCGACGCTACATGCCTGTCCATTCAATTCGTGCAAAAGCCACCCGACTGGCCCATGCTGCGTTCCTATGTGTTTTTCTTCAACTGGAAGGATTTCTTCAGAAGGTCATGCCATCCAACTGCCTCAGAAATTCTCAAATTCTTGCTTAGCACCTCCTAAGGATTATAAATAGGTATTTAGACTTATTTACCCTTTTTTCTACTGTTTTGAAGGGTGAATTTAGAGAAAGAGGTAAAAACCCTAAAAAAGAAAAGTTGGGTCCCCATGCTAAAAAAAATTGCTGATTGAAGAGCATCCATCCATCTACATACTGAAAACACACTAAATCCCAAGGTGTCCTTCTTCACTCATCATTTCCCTTTCAGATTTGCAAATCACTTCCTTTCTCATTATCATCTCACTTGCCCTCTCCATATCTTTTCATAAATAGTTTGCAGGGTTTTTGGTTTCAAGACAAGAGTAAAGGATAAAATGCCTAGAGAAGGCAGTGTTGACAGTGGAGAGGAAGGCCAAAGGCTTAGAGGATAGTAGAGAAAGGGCGGGAGAGTTAACATGTTTGAGCCTATAAACACTAAGGAATTGACAGCCTCCCCTGCAACAGCTGCATGTGTAATATCCCCAAATAAGGATTGGTCAACCATGCATGCATAAAAAATGAATTTTCAGAAATATATGCTATAAATAATGAAATCAACTCTTGGATCCCTTATATCAGACAATATACAACCTAAATCCAAGAATAGAGCTGAAACAAATCAAAGTAGGTGGGTTAAACAAACCTCCCATACCTAGGATTGCAAAAAAAGGCTAAAACCCAAAACACTACAACACATAAATTATTGCATAAAAGGGACTGCGCAATCTAATGAGGGTTTGTACACATAAATAGCAGAAACAAATAGATCTGATATTATATTAAACAATATGCTAAGAAAAATGAGATCTGGTCTCCTTTATACAAAAATTAGAGAACCCAGGAAGGGTTTCTAGGAATACACCCTGAATACAAATGGTGATCTTCAGTAATATGAATGAATAATCATTGAAAACTGAAGCACAGGACTATATAAGGCTGGAATAATGTATATTTTATCAAAGGTCTTCCCCCATGGAAGAATCAAGCCTCCAATCACAGGAAAACTCCCCGAAAGAGCTACAAAAGACACCGTTGAAACTTCCCTCCAGAAATAACTCAATTCTAGAATGGAATAACAATGTAGGTGATGGAAATGTGTTTACCTGCTGCCAAAGATCTGATATCAGCCCAAGAACCCTCCAAACTGATCCTCCAATAGAAGGAAACCTCCCTCCTATGCAAAACCAACTCAGAAAGTGGGTTTCTCAACCCTCCACTGCAACACCCTGCAACTCAACACAACCTCTTGCAGAAACTGCACTGAGACTGAATATTTAAGCTTGAAACCAATGCTATATGTGTGGAATGAATTATCAGGTCTCTCCCAAGATATATTCAAAGGGAAGAGAAGGAATTCCTGAACAGGAATACCTTAGTGCTAAACAACACCGAAAATCTTAGCTAAAAAGCTAAAGAGAGCAAAAATTCTAAGCAGACATAAAAATATAATTCATAAGCTAACCTCAAATAGATGCCATCCTCTTCCTTATAAACTAAGTGAGCCTTCTTACCTTGGGTCCCACTGAATAGGGTTTCCACCATCACACAAAAATCTCCCTCCAAAAATGCACTGTACCTTCATTAGAGCCTCTCCTCTAAATTGCGTTGTTTGATTTGGTCAAGGTTGACCTCTTCAACCTGCTTGAGCCCTTTTCACACCTAAGGGTCTTCATTCCAGCTCACATATAGATAACTAGTCTGAAACTCATTCACATTGAGCTATTTTATTTGTTGATCCACTCCTCCTACATTTATATTTTTGACTTGGTCAAACTTGACTTTGTCCACATGCAAAATGTCCCTATTCACACATGAGAGTGTAAAATATAGCTGGAATTATGATCCCCTTGTACACTATGAGGGATTTTATCCTTATTTCTGAAATGTATGGGCCTCCTTACCCATTTATTCATCTTCTAAGTGACATTAGCAAAATTTAATATTCCAATTTGTTGCATGCAAATTTTGGAATATTACAGTCCTCCCCTCCCAAAGGTTGCTTGTCCTCAAGCAACAGCAAGGATAGAACTAAAAAGCCTCCTTTCCTTCCCTTGTATCATCCTCATATGATAAAATCCTCCAAGGATCAAGATTTTTCCTCATCAATACACCTCCAAGTTGTTCCTCCCAAGTATGCAATCTAGCCTTTGGTGTGCATCCCAAATAGCTATCATCATGTAAAAGTAAAATGTCCATGGAGGAAACAATGGGCTATTCAAAGGCCTTCTTGAGGCATGAGGTCTGATATAAATTGGGATCTACCATCCCCATGTGAATCTCCCATCCCCAAGAAATCATCCATACCAAATGAGTTACCTCCCAACATGACAACTCTTGAAAATCCACCTCCACCTTGAGCTCCTGCAAAATAGGTGGGATGAAATTGTGAACATGGTAGACAAATTAGCCTACCCCACGCTGTCCTCCTCTCCATTTAAGATAAGTGTAGATAATTTTCTGATCTTGGGCTGAAATAATGTTTCCCTCAAGTGGCAAGAAGGAAACTAGATCTCCAAAGATCCCTTTCCCAACGTTGTGAATCAAGCTGGCCCAAACCATCTCATACATGATGGAAAAGAAATCACCACCACATGGAATCCCATCAATATGATGGCCCTCCTCATAAAGAAACAAATATTTTGCTGTGGTGACCATATCTCTTCCCATCCTCCCCTTATAACATGTAATGTAGAAAGTGTGGGAATCTTCCTTCCCAAAGAACACATCCACCCAATGTGTTTCTCCCCCAATCATGCTCCCCATAAAGGCAAGAACAACATCAGCAAATGGGATCATGACTAGCATCAAAATTAAAGAAATACTAAAGGTTTCATGTGGTGCTTGAAGGTACCAATAGTCTCCCAAGTGGTCACAGCGCAGTCTTCTCCACTGCAACTTCAGAAAATAGCATGACAAGTTGTTTCTTGACAGATGGCTAGTTGTGTAAGTCATCACATCTAATAGCAAATAGTAAATGGCTGAATGTATCAAATGAGCATACAAGAAGTAACCAAACACTTTCCGAAATTCATACAATAGATGGTTGTCTCCATCATAATAGCTGGCCAAAAATGGTCCATGGAGCCCAAAGAAAAGCTTTCCCCTTTGTGGAGCAATGCACTACAAAGAAATGGTAAGAGCATGTAAATATTGTGTTGGACAACCAATAAATGCAAAAAAATAATTCTTACCGTGTAATGAAAGTAATATGATGATAGGATCCATAAATAAGTCCTCCATAGTGGTATTACATACTCCTATGAAGAGTAATGACTCATATGCTGCATGAAGATCCTCCTTCTTATGCTTGGAAATCCAAGTCAAGAAGAACATACCACAGTAATAGATGAATCCATCCACTACTCCATCATTCTCACCTCCTCCTTGTCCACCAATTTCATCAAATGTGAAGTGATCTTGGGGACACTCCATCAATAATTCCATGCTCCAAAATGACAATGTTGTTGGCCTATGAAAATAGGCTCCTACCAACTCATAACTCCATTCTTTGACATGATCAATGTCAAAGACTCCTCCCATAATGTTGCCACATACAAGAAGTTTCTTCCAAAGTGAAAGTACTTCCAAATCATCTAAGGCTAAGGAGTAGCCCCTTTGCACCATGATAGTGCCATCTCCTACTCTTGTAGCATCATGCAAAGTGTGAGAGAAAATCTGCCCTTGCTCTCTCAAAGTCCTCCAAAGAAAAAAGAAAAAAATTCTGCCTCCTCATACCTCCATCATACAAATAATGTGGTGAAAACATAATGATCATACCATCATAATGCATCCACACTCCTTGCTTCCCAATGATGCAAGTACCCTGCCAAGTTCCTTACAGCCACATACCCTTGGAAAAAGGATATGTCCCATGATGGCCAAACTCTTTCAAGAGTAGCCAACACATCCAAGCCTCCTGCTACCCGGTTTCATATATTTGCAAGTAGCTTACCAGCTTCTTGCTCTCCATCCACCCCCATTCATCCCAATGTGGGTGCCTCCCATCATGATCAATCTTGGTACTCTTCCAATGAAGACTACCCTTCTCCCAAATCAGATTTTTCTTCTTGCATTCCATGGGATGTTGAAATGCAACTCCTTGGAGATATCCTAGAAAATATCTCACACCAATGATCATCTTGAATCCATAAGAATCGAAGTGAGCTAAAGGCAAAGCCTCCTCACTGCTACCTTTTGACAGCACTGTAAATATCCTCCACAGTGTTTTGGCTATCTCATGTCCCAACTCAAGGATGAACATATGGTTTTAAATTAAGTTTTTTTGGGACAAAGTTCATCCTATCCTCCAGCAATTCACACCCCAAGTCCAAGTGTAGTGTGTAGCCAAATAGTGGCCCATTAGGATGATGTTTCATCCCTTCTCTGAACAAATCAAGGTTGCACATCGCAGTGCAATTATGTTGTTCCAAATGAGCAGTATGCAATGGTATACAATCCTCCATATGACTTACTGAAACAATAGGAGATGAAAATTTAGGCATACCTTGATAAAACTTGGAAGTATCTTGTATGGTTGTAAGGGCTTCTTCTCCAATTAGTTGGCTCCTCCAATTGAAGATGTTCAGGGCTACTCCCCCATAGTTGTGACATCGCTGGTACAAGTCTCCTCCAATGGTGGTGAGGGATTCTTCTCCTCTGATTTCTCCTTGCCAAATTTCCCAATCAACCTTTGAGTAAACTCAGCAAAAGTGATCACCCTTGGATGGCTAAAATGGCTGAACCACCAAATATTTGCTTCACCCTCTAGGTGTAGTGCTGCAATCTCTATAACCTCCCTTTCTACCACTGGATGTAGTAGGAAGAATGCATCTAGTTTCCTTGCCCAAACCCTTGCTGCAGATGAACCATCAAAAGTAGATGATAGAAACCTATTTCCCTTGATCCTCCCTTGGCCACAAGGACTTCTTTCTTCCTCCAAATGAATGAACTGAGGGAAATCTAGAGTCTCCTTGAAGGCTCTAGGTTGAGATTTGTACTCAACAAGTTATTCACTTAGAATCCTGTGATCCAAGTGTCCTCCATCTTCCTACAATTTGTCCTCCTTCTCATAATAAAAGGGTATGTTCCAATGATTTGGAGCTCTCTGCAACACTGGTCTCCTCTTCTAATCATAGGAAGTGCATGGCTCTTCCTCCCCTTGAAACTCTCTAGAAGTTCCACTGCTCCTTTTCTCTTCTTTTTGTTTAACCTCCTTGGAGAGGTTATTCCTGGATCTGAAAAGCAATGAGAGCAAGCTCATCATTTCCATCATTCTATCCTTTCCCTTTCTCTTATAGAATTTTGGCTTGAAGCCCACAAGTTGAGCTAAATATCTTGATCTGATACCACTGTAATATCCCCAAATAGGGACTGCTCAACCATGCATGCATAAAAAGCATATTTTCAGAAATAAATTCTATAAATAATGAAATCAACTCTTGGATCCCTTATATCAGACAATATACAACCTAAATCCAAGAATAGAGCTGAAACAAATCAAACTAGGTGGGTTAAATAGACCTCCCACACCTAGGATTGCAAAAAAAGGCTAAAACCCAAAACACTGCAACACATAAATTACTGCATAAAAGGGACTGTGTAGTCTAATGAGGGTTTTTACACACAAATATCAGATACAAATATATTTGATATTATCTTAAAAAATATGCTCATAAAAATGAGATCTAGTCTCCTTTATACAAAAACTAGAGAACTCGGGAAGGGTTTCTAGGAATACACCTTGAATACAAATGGTGATCTTCAGTAATATGATTGAATAATCACTGAAAAGTGAAGCATATGAGTATATAAGGTTGTAAGAATGTATATCTGATGCAGATATGATCAAAGGTATTCCCTCATGTAAGAATCAACCCTCCAATCACAGGAAAACTCCCCGAAAGAGCCACAAAAGACACTGTTGAAACTGCCCTTCAGAAATAACGCAATTATAGAATGGAATAATGTTGTAGGTGATGGAAATGTGTTGGCATACTGCCAAATATCTGATATCAGCCCAAGAACCCTCCAAACTGATCCTCCAATAGAAGGAAACCTCCCTCTTATGCAAAACCAACTCAGAAAGTGGGTTTCCCAACCCTCCACTGCAACACCCTGCAACTCAACACAACTTCCTACAGAAACTGCACTGAGACTGAAGATTGAAGCTTGACACCAATGCCAGATGTGTGGAATGAAAGATCAGGTCTCTCCCAAGAGCTACTCAAAGGGAAGAGAAGGAATTCCTGAACAGGAATACATTAGTGCTAAATAGCACCGGCAATCCTAGCTAAATAGCTAAAGAGAGCGTAAAATATAGCTGGCATTATGATCCCCTTGTACAATATGAGGGATTTTATCCTTATTTATGAAATTTATGGGCTTTCTTACCCATTTATTAATCTCCTAATTTACATTAGCAAAATTTAATATTCCAATTTGCTGCATGCAAATTTTGGAATATTGCAGCATGTTTTCAAGAGGTAGGTTGCTTTGACTTCTATGAGAAAGTACAAAGAGTCCAAAGTCACCCTGAATTAACTAGAATTTTCATATTAAACCTCCATAACCACCAATTACATCTAGCTGGAGTGAATTTTGAGCTGTCCACCAATACAATTTCCATGGCCACTAGGATACCTTGCCTGAGAGAAAAATGGTTCAAGTAAATGAATTTATACCTAAGCCATTATCAGCATTTCTTAAAACCTAGATACCAAGCTGATTGCAAATCCATTTTTCCATTTTCACATCTATTGGAGAGATATACACCCTTAATGGAACTCATCATGAAGTACTTCACCTGTGAGGGTAGGTTTTCTAGGCTTTATTCCTACCATGTAATACCGCTCATGCACTTCACTAAGGCCGAGCTGCTACATCTGCCCTATTACCTCTATAGAAGTATTGATAAGATGTCATACATTGTGCAAAAGAGACCTCATTCCCAATATATGCCGAGTCTTTTTCACCATTCAATTATCAAAATGATTGTGTTGCATCAGTTAGAGCAATAGGGTATCCCATGGGAAGTATTCATCGCCCATGATGTTTTCACCAATCCACAACCTCTTCCTCTGCAGAGTTTACCCTCATCATCTCATATACCTTCCTCCCTTCCTCCATCAAACCCCATTGACCATGATTCCTCATCCACACATGAATCCAATCCCCAAGAGGAAAATGACAGTCAAGAGAAGAGCATGGAAAAAGATGGAAATAACAGTAAAGAATGAGAGACAAAGTTTGAAGGAAATGGTAGTGGGAAAAATAGTGAAGACAGTGGGAAAAACAGTGTGGAAGAAGAAACAAATGATGAGGAGGATAATGATGAAAATCAAGAGACTGGGGCAGATTATGAAGATGAAGAGACAGAAGAACAAGAGGAGACATAGACTAATGAACAAGAAGATAACGAAGAGGCAGATAATGAAGAGGCGGATTTTGAAGATAGAGGCAGTGATAGAAATGAAGAAAAATATGAAAAGCCAGGAGATATAGAAGTCATTGAAGACAGTAGGAAAAATAATGTGGAAGAATTTACAAATGATGAGGAAGATAATGATGAAAATCAAGAGATAGGGTTAGATTATGAAGATGAAGAGACAAAAGAACAAGAGGAGACATAGACTAATGAACAAGAAGATAAGGAAGAGGAAAATAATGAAGAAGATAATGAAGGTACCTCTAGTAGTGACTCCACAGAAAGTAAAAAGACAGTCAAGAGACAGAGGAAGTTTTTTATGAGAAAAATAGTGAAGGTGAAGAAGAAAGCAGTGAGCCAAATAGTGAGGAAGAAGCAGATGAAAAAGAGGTAGATGCAAGCAATGAGGAGGAAACAAATGATAGTCAAGAGACTAAAGCAGAATTTGAAGAATATGACAGTGGGAAAAACAATGACAATGATGAAAAGGATAGTTTAGAACAAAATATGAGTGCAAAAGAGATGGAAGAGAATGAAAATGATGAAATGCACAAGACAAGGATGAATACACTGATAAAAACACCTCTAATTGTGACAACACAGAGAATGATAATATTACAAACATAGAGGATGAAAATGCAGAAGATATGGAAGAGGATGATGTTGAGCCCCAAAGATATTCTTCTCACCCACCACATTCCACTTCATTTTCTTTGACCCTCATCAATTACAGGCTTAAATGATCAGTAGGATTAATTAAAATTGCTTTAAGAATTTATATAATGTCTAACTTGCTATGTTTTCATGATTTTGTTGGTGTAGTAATTTTGACTAAGACTCGGATACAGAATACAGGCATTTTGTAGCCAGTCATCTATTCTGCAACCATCCTCATGTTTATATAGGTTCCAGGTTTCATGGCAAGGAAAAACGCATATGGGAAAAATCCACAGCACTCCCCCATCATTTGTTGCTCTCCACGAAATCTGAGTTAAAGTCTCCAAGCGGTTATACATGTAGAAGAGATTAAAACTAAGAGGCAGTTTCCTATCAAAACACGGATTCTACAGATGACTGCAATGAAGTACGAGACTGTCAATAAGAGTTTTAATTTGATTAGAAGTGGGAAAGAAATTTATCCCTATTTTTCTCAAAGGGCAGTTATGTAATTTCATTATAAGTATGACTCGGGAGACCGAGAAACTGTTGGTTAGATTTTGTTTTGCTACCTAGATCTTTGAAGACCGTAAATACTCTGTTTTGAAGAATTTCTCCTTTAATGAAAGAAGCATCATTTTATTGCACGAGCTGAGTCAATCTTGAGTAGATCCACGTGCTAATCCGGTGGTAGAGCGCCCCTACTGCCCGTGAAGCATTATGCATTTGGTTTAGATAAGTAGCCGTAGCTTTGTTTCATTCTCAATTTGAATAGTTTTCTGAACTTTGCTTACATTAGATACTATAGTTTAGCTTTGTTCTCATGAAGTCTTCCAAAACATAACTAATCTGGAATGAGGCATAATTTTAGCAATCTAGAACTTTACGTTTTTTTGTGTTCAATTACAATTAGTTGTTACAGCTAGTCCTATTCTCATTAATCTCTTCCAAAATATCACTAATTCTAGATAGGACTTAGCTGTGGTATTTCAAAGCTTGCTGTGTTTTGTTGAACTTATGTTTTTATGCTACTTGCACTAAATGATATAGCCAGACTTGTTTGTACAAACTATTCCAAAACATCACTCATCTTGAACAAGATAGGGCTGTAGCATTTCATAGAATTAGTTGCATTTTGGTTCAGTTGAAATACTCTGGAGGTAGATATCATTCTAGTTTAACTTTTTCATGTCATTTTAGTTTAACTCTGTCACTATATTTCAAGCTTGATAATGGTACTCTAGTTTAACTCTTTTCACTGTATTAGTATCATTCTAGTTTAGTTCCAATTCATTTCAAGTTAGATAATAGCACTCTAGTTTAGTCTTAGTTCACTGTATTAGTATTCTAGTTTAGTTGTTATCCATTGCATTTTAAATTGTATTAGTTGTTAAATTTAGATACTACGGTCTTCATTACTTACAAAATATTCTTGTTCTAAATTCCTATTTAAACATCATCATATGAACAGGAACTATCAATAACAATTTAAGACCTTGAGTATTGTGCAACCTTTTACAATTCCATAAACAAGCCTTTTCTCAAAGACTATTCTAAAAAGAAATCTATAACTTTTGAATGAGGCCTAGTGGTGTTAAATTGAGTTGCAGAATAGAATTATAAAGTTAGTTTAGAGTAGAAATCTTATTGTGCTACAAATATTATTTTCCAATTATGTTCCAATAAACTGCTAACCATGGATGAGATGTTGTAACATTGCAAGTTGATTGTTGACTTAAGAGAACCTCAATTGCACTAAAAACTTGTCCTTTTCTCAAAGCTATTCCAACATATTTCTAAATGAATGAATTGGATGAGTTCATGATATGGGTTATTGAGTTCATGTGGTGACTTGTTTCCTTGCTATGAGTCATTATCAAGCTTTGCATTTTCTGTTCTTTAGTGCACACATAGTTTAGAATAGTTCCACTCTGTTTTAGTGTAAACTTCCCTTTATTAACACTTAGTTATTTTCCTTTTAAAAACATAAAATCATAAAACCAAAAACATCATAAAAACACTAAACACAACGTAGTGAGAGAAAGTTACCTAGGCATATATAGTGCACCACACTTCAGCAGTTTACTAGCCCTGGTTGACAATTCATGTTATCAATTTAGGAACACTAAGTTGAGCACTACATTTTGGCGCCTTTTCCGGGGAAGTGTAACTAGGTAGCCTTGTTTCTTACCACCCAAAAATAACGATATGCGTAGAGAAATAGACTCAAGGGGTAGATTCATAAGAAGAAGAAGCTTGATTCCTAGAACACCACTTGTTTCACCAAGACCTAGAGCCAGCACACCTCCAAATCAAACCCACATTCCACCCTCTACTGATCCTAGACTTCCAAAGAACTTAAGATCAGATATTCCATTAGAAAGACATTCTACTTTACCCACTTAGCCTGTCTTAGAAGAAGATTCAGGAACCCCTGATAGGGACATAAACTTTTCAACTTCTACAGAAGAATCAACTATGGCATAAGAAGGGGGAGGAGGAGTTTTTAATGGAGAACACAAACTATTTGGATGGGGTAGAGGTAGAGGTAGAGGAGAAGGAGGTAGAGGTGCAGAAGGAGAAGGAGGCAGAGGAAGAGGTAGAAGAAAAATGGGAAGCTCTTTTGGGTTTCCTATAGTAGATGAAGAAACCAATATAACTATGAAAAAAATTTCACCCTCTGTCCTTCCAAACTTTTATGGACTTAAAACTGAAGATCCTGAAACCTTCCTATTTGAATTTGAAGTCCTATGTAGAACCTATGACTACTTACAAGATGCTCAAAAACTTAAACTATTTCCTTCAACATTGAAAGGAGCAGCATTGAAGTGGTTTATGAGTTTGATCAACGGTTCTATTAGGACATGGGAAGACATGAAACAAGAATTTCTAGAGAGGTATTTGGATTACTGTATGCCAGTCAACCATAAGGAGGAAGTGTTTAAAATGCTACAAAAAGAAGATGAAAATCTGGAAGATTTGTTGGAGATATTTAACTACAACATCAAAAGAGAAAAAATGGAAAACCTAGACCAAGACACTTTGAAAGCTCTCTTGTTGAAAACAATTAGGGATGAATGGTTAGATATCCTTAACATGATGGGAAAAGGGGATATATCTCAGCTCACATTACCTGAAATAGCTGAATTATGTATCAACCTTTCAAGAGGGAAATCTAAAACTGTGAAAGGACCAAGAGACCCTGCTCTTGCAAGGGAAAGTAAGTCTGCTTCTGGGACAGTAAGTAGGGTAGAAATAGGACATATGCTTGATGAGTTCAAATCTGATATCTTGGGGAGTCTTAGTGAACAGATAGACACCCTTAAGTTACAAAACAAGAAAAAATCTGAATCTGATTCCTTAGAAATCTTTTGTCCCAAATGTAGAAAGAAACATGCCTTGAGAGAGTGCCCTTTGGATGCCAAAGTTGTGGAGACTTGTGTAATTTGTTCAGAAAAACATGAGACCAAGAGTTTTCCTTCACTTCCTGGTCTTAAAGTTGTCTTTCAAGAAGATACTCCTACAAGTTCCACAGAATCTCTCAATTTTGTCTCCAGGAGGCCTTGGAAAGGACCTCAAACATAAGTATTTCATGATCAGATGTATAATCAACCCCCACCAAATTGGAATCCTTGGCAGCAACCTTGGCCCTAATTTCAAAATCAATCACAAACTTGGGCGCAAGGAGCACAAAATCCCTATGGAAGATACTCTCAGTATTACCAATGTCCACCATCCTATCCACCATATCCACATTTCCCTCCTCAACAAAATTCTCAACAAAATCCTCAAAATCCACAACATCAAAATCAACCACTTCCATTACCATTTCCTCAGAAAAAAAATCAGTTGCCTGCCCAACCCATACCAAACCCCAAAAATAAAAATCCTTAGAACACATACATGATAGAAGGCCAACAATTTCCAACTTATTTGATCACTCCTTTAGACCTTAGTGATGTTCAACTTAGGTCTCGAAGAATACTTGAAAAGAGGAAACCTTCTATAATCATATAAGAGCAAGAAAATTCTGAGGAAGATTCTCTACAGATAAATAAAAGTCTTGGAGAGAACACAACTTTCCAAGACTCAAACATTGAAAAATCAAAACAAAAAGAACCAATAATTTCAACTCCTATATTAGAGCATCCATCAACATCCACTTCTACACCTCCCTTCCCAGAAAGATTACAAATTGATAGGGGTGTAGAAAAACAAATTATGGTGCCTAATTATGATTTCCTAGATGAGCTGAGAAATGTTTGTATTAAGATACCATTATTGCAAGCCATCAAGGAAATTCCAATCTTAGCAAAGACAATAAAGGAGTTGAGCATGAAGAAAACAAGAAAAAGAATAAGAGAGACAAAGAAAATTCAACTAGCAGAAGAAATAGCAGATATCATGATGGGTAAGATTGCTATTCCAAAGTATCTAGACCCAGGAAATCCAGTTGTCAAAATTCACATCAATGGAATTGAGATCCAAAACACACTCATTGATTTAGGAGCAGCAATCAATATCATGAGTAGACAAATCATGGATAAAATGAAACTTCCTAATCTTCTCTTTACACCCACATTATTACAATTAGTAGACAGATCTGTGATTAAACCTGATGGGGTAATAGAAGACATTCCAGTGTCCCTAGATTCTTGGGAGTACCCTGTGGATTTCATGATCCTAACTCCTAAGAATAATCTAGGAGGGCATCCTATTATATTGGGAAGACCTTGGTTAGCTACAGCTGATGCTTTCATTAGTTGTAGATCCGGTGATATGTACATCTCTGATGGTAGTTCAACTAAGAAATTTACCTTGTATCCTCCAGCAAAGACAATTACAGATTTAGATGATACTCAATGGATAGAGGATGAAGAAGACTTACAACCTCTCTTCACAATTTCAGAAATTAGTGAAGATAGCCAAATTTTGAATACCTTGGAAAACTTTGAATCCTCTTCAGAATATAAACATGAACAATTTCAAGAAGAATCCAACATTGATTTTTTGTCATCAAGGCAGATGTCTCTCTATTCCATGGATAAATTTGGCAGCTCTACAATTGAGATATTTCCAGGCAAAACTTTAAACATAAACAAGAACCTAGAAAAATCTCAACAAGAAGAGCTAGTCAAAATTTTACAGAGACATTCTTCTGCATATGCATGGGAGTACACTGATATGAAAGGGATAAACCCCAAGACTTGCACTCATCACATCTACATAGAGGAAAATTGTAAACCAATCAGACAACCTCAGAGAAGGATGAATCCAAATCTTAGGGAGATTGTTAAGGAAGAATTGCAGAAATTATTAAATGTCAACTTTATCTATCCCATTTCAGATAGTCAGTGGGTTTCTCCTTTGGTAATTGTGCCAAAGAAAAATGGTAAATGGAGGGTATGTATTGACTACTGGGAATTAAACAAAGCTACTCTTCAAGATCATTTTCCCTTACCTTTCATAGATCAGGTGTTAGATACATTAGCTGGTAAAAAGTACTTCTCATTCCTAGATGGGTTTAGTGGTTATAATCAAATCCAAGTAGCACTAGAAGATCAAGATAAAACCACATTTACCTGTCCTTTGGGTACCTATGCTTATCGAGTATTGCCATTTGGATTATGCAATGCACCAGCAACATTTCAAAGGGTAGTACTAGGAATTTTTTCAGATCTACTACATGATTGTGTAGAGGTATATATGGATGATTTCACAGTTTATGGAAACACATTTGAAGAAGCTTTAGCAAACTTGGAAAAAGTCTTAAAGATATGTAAAGAAGCAAATCTTTCACTAAGTCATGAAAAGTGTTTTATGATGTTTACTGAAGGAATTGTTTTGGGTCATCACATTTCAGGGGATGGGATTAGAGTTGATGAGTCAAAAGTTGAAGTCATCTCTAACTTATCTATTCCAAGTTGTCAAAAAGATGTTAGGAGTTTTCTTGGATTTACAGGGTATTATCGAAGATTTATAGAAAACTTCACTAAGATAGCATCTCCACTCTTCAAATTACTTACCAAAGATTGTGAATTCAATTGGAATTCTGATTGCCAGTTAGCCTTTGAGACCCTGAAAACAAAAATTTCTGAAGCACCTGTTTTAAGGGGACCTAACTGGAAGTTACCTTTTCATATTTCAACAGATGCCTCAGATACAGCTCTAGGAGCAGTATTGGGACAAAAAGACCTAATTCCTTATGCCATCTACTATACCAGTAAAAATTTGACTCCTTCAGAGTTAAACTATACTGTAACTGAAAAAGAGTTTTTAGCTATTGTTCATGCCATAAACAAATTCAGACACTATATAATAGGCTATGAAACTTTTGTTCACACAGATCATTCTGCAATTAGATACTTAATGAACAAATCAATTACTAATGGCAGAGTCATAAGATGGTTATTGATTTTACAAGAATTCAAAATTACCATTCTAGATAGGCCTGGAAAACAAAACACAGTAGCTGGTTTCCTATCTAGACTCCAAAACATCCAAGATAATACCCCAGTTGAAGATCAATTTCCTGATGAATATCTTTTTGCAATTTCTACTCAGACTCCTTGGTTTGCTGACATTGCTAATTATTTAGTTTCAGGGAAATTTCCTTCAATAATGAATGCAAGAGATAAAATAAAAATCATTTATGACAGTGCAAAATATTCATGGGTTGCTAATGAGTTGTACAGGACAGGTCCAGATTTTATCATTAGGAGATGTGTTTGGGAAGATGTGATGCCTGAGATTCTCAAAGCATGTCATGATGAACCTTGTGGCGGACACTTTGCTGATAAGAGGACAGCTTATAAGGTCCTTCATTTAGGATACTATTGGCCATCCCTTTTCAAAGATGCTAAAGAGTATGCCAAAAGATGTGACAGTTGCCAAAGGGTAGGGAAACCTTCTCCTTCGGGTGAGATGCCATTACAGCCTCAGGTACATATTGAACCTTTTGAAAAATGGGCTTTGGATTTTGTAGGACCTATTAGTCCTCCATCAAGACAAAAGAAATATATATTAGTTTGCACTGATTATGTTACTAAATGGGTAGAGGCCAAACCATTACTTTCTTCTACTGAAGCATCTGTAGTTAATTTTCTTTTTGAGGATATTTTTACTCGTTTTGGTGTCCCAAGGGAAATTGTTACAGATCAAGGAGCTCAATTTACATCAAGACTAGTGGAACAAATGATGGAGAGGTACAAAATTAGACACAGAAAATCTACTCCCTATCATCCACAAGCAAATGGTCAAGTGGAATCTACTAATAAGGTCATTGAAGGGATCCTAACGAAGACTGTTCATTTGCATAAAGAGATTGGGCAGATAGGCTTCCTGAAGCCTTGTGGGCCTATATAACTACATGGAGAAGCACAACAAGCCATACTCCTTATGAACTTGTTTATGCAAAGCAAGTTTTGTTTCCCATAGAGTTCCAGATTCAAACTTTAAAAATGGCAGTTTAGCTAGGAATTGATCTATCAGAGGCACAAAAGCACAGATTGGAGCAGATTAATGAATTGGATGAGATCATACAAGATGCATTTCAGAAAACAAGTATAGTCCAACAGCAAAGGACTAGATGGCATGACAAGTACATTAAGGAAAAGAAGTTCAAAGAAGGTGACTGGGCTCTCTTGTTTGATTCAAAGTTCAAGGATTTTCAAGGTAAATTCCAAACACATTGGCTTGGGCCATATGAAATTATAAGAATTTTTGACAATGGAGCAATAAAAATTAGGACATTAGATAAAGAGAAGGTCACGTTTCTAGTGAATGGTCATAGATTGAAGCTGTATCATAAGCCACTCTCAAGAGAAGAATTTGTCAAGAAATTCCAGGAAAACAATGATGTGAAGTTAATGAAGAAGAATTTTTCTTCTTCGTCAACTTAATTGAATTTTCAGAAGTCAGATATTGTAAAAATAAAAAATAAAAAATAAAATAAAGTATAAACATGAAAACTAATCTCTGATTAGCATGTTTATACAGAAAAGATAGAGTGAAAATCAGAATTTTTCTGACACTTTAACTTTTCCATTTTGTTCTTTTTCTGCAAGTAGCTATTACAAAATCATAAGTGTAAATCCATATTTCACTTATGATTCATCTCATTCTATTCATCCATATTCCATTTCATTCCATTCATTCATACTCCACTTCATTCCATACTTCATTCATTCCATGGCCCACCTCATTTCCATCTCAGATTTTTAAATTTGATCTTTTCTGCAATTGAAGAATACACATTAGAAGTTGCAGGCCACTTTTTCACTCCACTTCATAGTTGTGATTCATTTTATGCCATCATTCACCCCACTCATACTCCATTACACCATGTTCCATGATCCATTTTTAACTCATTTCATACAATATTCCATCATTCCATTCATGCTTCAAACCATTCCATTTCATGTTCCAAAGACTTCTACAGGTACATTCTGCAATCAGTTAGACATTCTGCAGCTAGGAAGACATTCTGTAGCCAGAGATCCTGAAGGCACTATCCAGAAAACATTTGATTTAGCAACAAATTGATCCTGCATATCCAAGACAACAAGCAAAATCAAAGAAGTTATGGGGACTGAAGATTAATGATTGAGGACAAGGCATATAAAAACCACAAAGAAAATCAAAGCAAAGGCAAAGGTATGAAATTATTATGGTGACAAATCATGAAAATTTTAGCATAGTTAAGTCATGTATGATTCAAAAAGGTTATTTTAATTAGTCATGTTGATCATGCCTATCAACCATATCATAAAAAATTTAGACATGAAACCCTTCCATCTTGCCATATCTGATCATCATATAAAATTTAACGGTTGAGTACCGAAGTGATTTGATCAGTCACGTCACTAGGCCAAAGCATTTAATGATGATTTTTGAATTTCTCACGAAATATCTCCGTGGTATTTTCTTCTATGTTAACTTTCAACTCATATTAACCACCTCACCACATTATACTCATTTCAAAACCACTCCATACCATTCCTTTCCGCAACCAATACTTAGCCATTCCGCTCTGTAAAACGGAGGAAACATCTTTGGGGCAGAAACATCTCTTTAGCAGTCATTTTCACTGTGAGCAGAGGAGCAGTAATTTGAAGAATGGGTCTCATAGTGAGGACTGAACCGGTTGGAGCCAAGTACTTGGAAGGTTATCCACAAATCAAAGAAATGCTACAGCAGGCCAGTTGATTGCAATTTTTGGAGAAATTTCGTGGTTTTCACAAAGAGGTGACTAAAACATTTGCAAGGTCCTTCAATGGAGCCGAGGTCGAAATAGGAGATATTAAATTCACTGTTATAGAGGTTTTTATTGCAGAGGCAATGGAATTACCTAGGCAAGGAGAAAGGTGGTTCAAAAATAGGTAATTTCATAACGAAGCATGGAGGCAAATGCTTAAGACTCCAGGTATGGATGTTTCCATTTTCAAAAAGGGTATTCCTAGCTCGGCATTAAAGAATAAGTGGAGGAACATGTTGCTCATTTTACAAAAATTTATCACTTGTTAAGGTAGATTTGGTACTCTCTATGTCTACCATATTCGGTTAATGATGCATTTTTTAGATAAGGAAATTAATTTGCCCTTTTTCCTACTTCATAGTCTAAAAAGAATGGCCTCAAACGTTCAAACAAGGGTTCAATTTATAGAAACAACCTTGTACCACCATGGTTTAGTCAAGATCTTAATTGAACATCATTTGGCAAAAATGGGAGATACTTGGGATGAGTTCTTAGTGAGAAATCACTTTGAAGAACCAAAGGAATCCCCACCTGAAGATAAACCTACAAAAAGAAGCAGGAGATGGAAAACTTCCAAAGCTGTTGAAGTTGAAACTGGCAAAGCAATACAAGAGGACAGTGAAGAGATGATTTCTGAGAAATTGGCTCAAATTAAAAAGCAGCTTAAGAAGGAGAGGATAGTAAGAATCTATGCCAAAGAGAGAGGTGAAGGACCATCTCAACCAAGACGAAGCCACAGACTTAGAGGTATACTAAAGAAAACAGAGGTTAGACAAACAGGGATCATAAACATTGAGGATGAAGAAACTCCAGAAATTGACCCAGCACAACAACACGTTTACAATTATATTGAGTCCTTAGAGAGGAGAGCTTCAGAATCTAGAGACAGAACTCCTAGTCCACCAAAATCTGAAATTGATGTGCTAAGAAGAGATAATTATGAGTTAGAAGTACTCAATAGGCATATCAAGAATGAGAATGACATTTTGAGGGAGCAGGTGAAACTAAAAAGTGATATGAATTCAACTTTGTCTCTACAAATGGAGAAATTGTACAAGGCCGATGAAAAAGTGAAGAAGAAAAACAAAAAGCTAATTAGGGCACTTACAAATTTAAGATTCAACTTAGTCATAAGAAAGCCCAGAAGACCATTGTCTGTCAGGGAAATTAGGAGAAGAGGATTGGATGTCCTAGCAGAGGTCTCAGAGTACATGGAGTAGTTGCATGAGGACATGCAAAAACCTTGCAGTGGGGGTATGTTGATCCCCAAAGATGTTCTTCTCACCCACCACATTCCACTGCATTTTCTTTGACCCTCATCAATTACAGGCTTAAATGATCAGTAGGATTAATTGAAATTTCTTTAAGAATTTATATAATGGCTAACTTGCTATGTTTTCATGATTTTGTTGGTGTAGTAATTTTGACTAAGACTCGGCTACAGAATACAGGCATTCCATAGCCAGTTGTCTATTCTGCAGCCATCCTCATGTTTATATAGGTTCTAGGTGTCATGGCAAGGAAAAATGCATATGGGAAAAATCCATAGCACTCCCCCATCATTTGTTGCTCTCCATGAAGTCTGAGTTAAAGTCTCCAAGCGGTTATGCATGTAGAAGAGATTAAAACTAAGAGGCAGTTTCCTATCAAAACACAGATTCTACAGATGTCCACAATGAAGTACGAGACTGTCAATAAGAGTTTTAATTTGATTAGAAGTGGGAAAGACATTTATCTCTGTTTTTCTCAAAGGGTAGTTATGTAATTTCATTATAAGTATGACTCGGGAGACCGAGAAACTGTTGGTTAGATTTTGTTTTGCTACCTAGATCTTTGAAGGCCGTAAATACTCTGTTTTGAAGAATTTCTCCTTTAATGAAAGAAGCATCATTTTATTGCACGAGCTAAGTAAATATTGAGTAGATCCGCGTGTTGATCCGGTGGTAGAGGGCCCGTACTGCCCGTGAAGCATTATGCATTTGGTTTAGATAAATAGCCGTAGCTTTGTTTCATTCTCAATTTGAATAGTTTTCTGAACTTTTCTTACATTAGATACTACAATTTAGCTTTGTTCTCATGAAGTCTTCCAAAACATCACTAATCTGGAATGAGGCATAATTGTAGCAATTTAGAACTTTACGTTTTTTTGTGTTCAATTACAATTAGTTGTTACAGCTAGTCCTATTCTCATTAATCTCTTCAAAAATATCACTAATTCTAGATAGGACTTAGCTGTGGTATTTCAGAGCTTGTTGTGTTTTGTTGAACTTATGTTTTTATGCTACTTGCACTAAATGATATAGCCAGACTTGTTTGTACAAACTATTTCAAAACATCACTCATCTTGAACAAGACAGGGCTGTAGCATTTCATAGAATTAGTTTCATTTTGGTTCAGTTGAAATACTTTGAAGGTAGATATCATTCTAGTTTAATTTTGTCATGTCATTTTAGTTTAATTCTGTCACTATATTTCAAGCTTGATAATGGTACTCTAGTTTAACTCTGTTCACTGTATTAGTATCATTCTAGTTCAATTCCAATTCATTTCAAGTTAGATAATAGCACTCTAGTTTAGTCTTAGTTCACTGTATTAGTATTCTAGTTTAGTTGTTATCCATTGCATTTTAAATTGTATTAGTTGTTAAATTTAGATACTACGGTCTTCATTACTTACAAAATATTCTTGTTCTAAATTCCTATTTAAACATCATCATATGAACAGGAACTATCAATGATAGTTCAAGACCTTGAGTATTGTGCAACCTTTTACAATTCCACAAACAAGCCTTTTCTGAAAGACTATTCTAAAAAGAAATCTATAACTTTTGAATGAGGCCTAGTGGTGTTAAATTGAGTTGCATAATAGAATTAGAAAGTTAGTTTAGAGTAGAAATCTTATTGTGCTACAAATATTCTTTTCCAATTATGTTCCAATAAACCTCTAACCATGGATGAGATGTTGTAACATTGCAAGTTGATTGTTGACTTAAGAGAACCTCAATTGCACTAAAAAATTGTCCTTTTCTCAAATCTATTCCAACATATTTCTAAATGAATGAATTGGATGAGTTCATGATATGGGTTATTGAGTTCATGTTGTGACTTTTTTCCTTGCTATGAGTCATTATCAAGCTTTGCATTTTCTGTTCTTTAGTGCACACATAGTTTAGAATAGTTCCACTCTGTTTTAGTGTAAACTTCCCTTTATTAACACTTAGTTCTTTTCCTTTTTAAAACATAAAATCATAAAACCAAAAATATCATAAAAACACTAAACACAACGTAGTGAGAGACAGTTACCTAGGCATATATAGTTCACCACACTTCAGCAGTTTACTAGCCCTGGTTGACAATTCATGTTATCAATTTAGGAACACTAAGTTGAGCACTACAGATGAAAATGATGAAGATCATGATAGTGATGATAGCATGGGGGAAAATGAAAGTGCCTCTGAAGAAGGTAGTCAAGAACAAAATTAAGAGGACACAAATAGAGGGATTATTGATGAAAAGAAAAGTAGTCTGAAGGTCAGTTATGAAGAAGATATTCAAATGAAACTTATCAAACCTCTTCCTCTCACATATCAAAGAGGATCAAGGCAAGTGTTTTTTTCCTCCAAAAGGCAAGGGACCTTGCCATCTACATCAGCTCAACCACTAAACAAAGGGAAAAAAAGATATAGGAAGAAGAAGAAGACCATGAGGTGGAGAGAGATTTTGAGATCATTCAGGTAGATAGTGATGAGGGGAATGAGGCAAGAATTACAAACATTCTCCTCTAGGACAGAAATGCACAAATCAAAGACCTCCAAGCACATTTAGATAGGGCCAAGAGTATAAATGATGCCCTTGACTTGGAAAATAGGTAGCTGGGAGCACAAATGGAAATCTATGAAGCTAGAGCCCTCAAGGCCTAGAAAGAAGCCCAAAAGGCACAAATGAAAATAGAATAGTTAATAGGCACTTATGAGGAGAGCAAGAATGAGGAAGGACAATCTAGGAGAGGACCTAGAACCATGGGATTGAAGAAAGCATTGGATAAAAAAAGGGAGGAAGAATAATACTTGTAATGGAAATTGAACATAATAGGGAATCATGGCTTGAGAGGGCTAACACACACCTAGAAGCCAAGCAAGAGAAGGCAAATAAAGACTTGGATTTACAAAGAATAATGACTAAGCATTATGCCCAAAGAAATCAATTTGCAAGGGCAAAACTCAAAAAGGTTCTCATGGAAATTCAAGCACTAAAAGAAGAAAAAGGCCAAGCTAGGCTTTGAATCTTGGCACAAGCATCTCTATAGGTCTCCCAAAACCCATAAGGCACTCATCTACCAAATTTGGGAGAATTTTGACAAGTTTTTGTTTTTTGCTAATTTTGAGGCGAAGGGGGTAGCACACATGGTGCTACGCTCTTTTTCAGAGCATCTTCAAGAGGAAAGGCTTACATTTTTGGGATCCTCATCACTAATATATCATTCTCACAAAGTTTTAGATCAATTGGAGTTTTTTTGGTCCTCCAAAAGGGTAAAAAAACCCAATTTTTCACCATCCTGCCCGCTTTTCAGGACATGTGTTGTGCCTTTACCAGCCTTGTAATTTTTTTTTTGAACAGGTTACAAAGGTAAAATTAGATGAAAAAGGGTATATCTAGAAATTATACTTAAAGGGATTTCCAATGAGCCATCACAGAGCCTTTTCTGACATCGGGAAGGCCTTGAAAACACTGTTGCAAGAAGACCCATTTTTCCTGCTCCTGTGCTACGCCCTTGGCATGGAAATTCGTCCTAAACACAGTGTTGTGCCATTAGTAGAGGGAAAGTAAAAAATGTATGATTGGCAAGTTTTAGGAGGCTTTTCAGGCCTCAAACATCAATTTCTTTTCTAAAAATGTCTGAAAAGATATTTTGTTTTAGATATTTTGTGCCTTGGGCCTCGCAAGGTCTCAAGGACAATAGTGACATTTCTAATGAGCCAATAGGCTTCTAGATACTCTATTATGTTTTTCTCCTCCTTGCTTGTTATGAAGGCATTGAGGATTCATTGTAAATGTTGGCTTTTGATGATTTTTGAGAGTAATACATGGTTCTTTGAGGTTGAAGAGAAATTTGGTGTTATGGAGCTTGTGAATGATATGCTTTGATTGATGATGATGAAAGCTTGCTTGCAGGATCCCTGAGCTTGGTGAATGGTGATGTGTCTCTAATTTTTTCATGTTTTCTTGTTATCATTATGTCCATCTTTCTATGTTGCAGTAGATCAGAAAAGTATAGGCTAAGAAATGTTGTTTGAGGCACCTTAGTCCTCCTATTTGCTACTGTCTTTATGTTTTCCTCTGCTGGGTGTGTTTAAGGAATTCTTAGTGGCTCCTTAGGCCTCCTTATGCTTGTTTATTTCATCAATGGATTAATATGATAGTTTCCAAATATGTTTTATGGAAAGCCCTGCTTATTTGATGCTATCTAAACTCTGTTTTGAAGTCTCTCTTCAAAGTATTACTTGTTAGGTTAAGCCAAAGAGGTCTTGTTCTGATCTTGCCCTTTGTCCATGCCTATCAGTTTGCCTCAAAGTTCTTTATAGCTTGATTGATGATGTCTAGGATTTCCCTCTTCATTGGTTAATGTTATTTTTCATCTTATATGTTTTCAAACTTTCTAGGTGAAATCACTGAAGTTAGATAGGATATCTTACTTTCTGTGTTTCACTAAATTGTTCATCTTGGACGTCTACTTGTTTAAAGTATTATCATTGAGTAAATGGTTTGCCCTATCTCGTGATTATTATATTTTTCTTATCAGTATTTGATACTTTATTTTTTATGGGTATATGACAAAGGATTCTTAACTACCCTTTTCCCTACCTTGTTTCCCCAACTTAATGTCCATTTCACTTCACACATAAGCTTACAAGATCCATTAACTACACTAGATTTTCCTTGTGATGCACTCTGACTCATCATTGAGATATCCATGACTTTAATAGACTCCATAGCCCAATGATTTGATGGCCTCTCATTCCACCTATTCCACTTGATCATTTAACACAACCCAACCAAACAAACAAAACCCTAAACTTCACAGCTAGCCTAAAATCAACCATCTAAAGCAAACAAGTTCACATCCTTTACATATAATAGAGGGAGCCCTCTTCGAGTCCAGGAAGGCTTGGTCCTAGGACTCCAAAGACTGGTTTCATGTTACCCTATGCATTTGGTCCACCAATATGCTAAATCATGGGACCCTAACACGTAGAATGGTTAAGACATTTGTTCCTGATCAGCTCCTTGCTGAGTGGTTCATTAAGTCCCTGTTACCATCTATAACTGAGGATTTGGCTAAGGGTGGTGTTGTCACGTAAGAGCAGGTCATTTCTCGTTCCCAATATTTAGACTTGATTTATACTCAGTCTAGCACACTCTATGAAAAAATTCCCAACGCGCCGCAATCTAATTTTAATGTTCCTCCTCCATAAAAGGACTCTCATGCCAGAGACAATATGATTGGTATTGCAAGCACACATCACACTACTGCATCTGATCCTAATCCTTCTTCCAAAATCCATGCCATGTCATCTGAAAAGGGAAAAAGTGACAAGCAAACAAGAAGTAAGAAAAAAGGGAAATCAAAGAAAAAGAAAACTTCTACCCCGCAGGAAATATCGTCTGATCAATCGCCTAGAAATCAGTAACCTAGTTATCCATGCATAATCTGTAATGAGGAAAAATTTGTTTGGGATTGTCCTCACCGTGGTGAAGTCTCAAAAATGGTTAAGACCTCACACGCATCAGATGTGTTGACAGATCTGTTCCTGAATTCAAACACAAATTTAGTTGCTACGGATCCAGCTTCTATTTCCCAAGTGCTTATGTTATCTTTCACGAAGCCATCAACAAATGTTTTGGTGTCAACATGTAATAAATATTACGGTATTCAGACTACTGACCAACCTATTACCTCAACCATGAATCCGTCTACAGAATCGATACCACCACCTTCTATTCCTGAATTGAGAATCAAGCCACCGAAGGGAGTTGTTCATAAATCGACATTTAATCCTCGAGCAAGAGCTTCTCAAAATTATAATATAGTTGAAGATTTGGCTTAATCCCCTTCAGCTATGTCATCGCTTGAGGTGCTAAAAAATTGTCCCTCCCAGAAACAGGCTTTGTTGTCAACAATTGATGGAATTGATCCGAACAATTCTAATCTCGTAGTCTTTAATCATATGGCCTATGTGCCACAATTACTAGCAGAATTGGCATTCTCCATCCAAGTAAATGTTCTTAATCACCTTGTTCATCACAATATTATTGATGAGGGAGCATCTACGTGCATTATGTCTCTAAACTATTGGAAGTCACTTGGCTTGCCATGCCTATCTCAATCGCCAACGACATTGAAAGCTTTCGACAGACGTACATATACACCTTGTGGTATTATCAATAACCTGCATGTTGAACTAGGGGGAAAAAAATGAATGTTGAATTTGAGGTCATTGACAGACCCCTTGAATACAATATTTTTCTTGGAAGGCCATTGGTATATGCTATGACTGCGATCGTTTCTACATATTTTAGAATGATCGCATTTCCACATAAAGGTGTTATCACAGTCATCAATCAACTATCCTTCTTTGCCTCTAGTTCCCAGGTAACTGGAAGTGTTCTGTTAGTTCACACACCCCAACTCGCACTTCAGAAAATTGGTGTAGGACTCTTAAAGGATTCCACTCTCATGAGAACCTTTGTATTACTGTCGCTTGCGACGTCGGCAGAAATTGCAAGTATAGAGACCTGCTACATGATCTCTTCCACTCCATATGGCTTAAGGAAGAGTACAAGTGATTCTAAAGTTATTACGTTGGATGAGTTTCTACCGCCCAACCATATTGAGATGGCATAGCAATCAATCTATCTGGCTTGGGCGGCGAATCCGAAATCATCAGCGTCGATCGTTTGGGTAGATTGTTCATTAGATTTTGGTACTCAATCTGATCCCTTTTCCTCAACTTTCTTGACAGATGAGAACATTCTGGAAACCATGATGTCGAAAGGAGAACCATGGGAATATTATCATCATCATTCCCATCTTCCAGATTATGAAGAAGATAATCTTAGTGAACTATATTACCCATTGATCAAAATTTTCTTTTCAAATTCTTTTCCTATTAATGCAATCGATTCCAAGCGAAATTTGTCAAATATTGAAGAAACCATTTCTATCGATATTTTGACCAAACTCGGCATTGTAGAAAACATTCATGTCAGCGTGTCTTGTTCTCCATCAGAGCTCGAATAATATCGCTCTATATTTCATGAATTTCATGATATATTTTCTTGCTCTTACAAGGAAATTCCAGGCATAGATATTAGTATCATTGAACACACAATTAATATGTACCCTGATGTCAAGCCGGTATGTCAATGCCTTCATCATGTTCATCTAAAGAAGGCCGCTTCCATTAAAGCAGAAGTTGAAATTTTTTTGCGTGCTGGTTTCATTTAACCTATTACGCTAACTGAGTGGGTTTCTAATATCATTCCTGTTATGAAAAAATAAGGAACCATCAGAGCATGTGTCGATTATCGAGGTGTCAATATTGTGTGTCCAAAAGACAACTATCCTACTCTCTTTATCAACCAGATTATTGATGATTATGCTAGATGCGAAATATTTTCTTTCATGGACAAATTTTCTGGATATAATAAAATCAATATCCACCCAAAGGACCAATATAAGACAGCATTCATCTATCCTTGGGGCACATTTGATTACTAGAAACTCCCGTTTGGTTTAAAGAAAGTTGGGGAAACTTTTCAGAGAGAAATGGATTATGCTTTCAATGACATCAAGCACACTGTTCAACCATATCTAGATGATTTACCTGCGCATTCACAAAATAAGACTGATCACCCGATGCATTTGAGATCTATCTTTTTATGCTGTTGACACTACAAAATATGCCTCAATCCACATAAATGTGTGTTTTGTGTTTGTTCCGTTTGTTTGCTAGGATTCGTCGTCTCAAAAGAAGGAATTTGAATCGACCCATTGAAGGTCTAGACCATTCTTTATTTGCCTCTGCCATCAAATTTTCTTAAGTTACAAAAACTTCAGGGAAAGGCTAAATTCCTAAGGAGGTTATTACCCAACTACGCTGAAATGGCTAAAGGATTTACTCGGCCCTTGAAAAAGGGAATTCAATTCCATTGGGAGAAAGTTGTGCAAGCTTCTTTTGATGTTGTCAAGGATACTCTTGTCCCAGTGTCATTAATGTATTCCCCCAATTATCAAAGTGATTATTTCTTATATATCACTTTGGCTGATACAAATGTTAACACTAGAAAATTGTACAAGAAGAAGATGACATTACTTAATGTCAGGAAAAAGGATTTACAAGGCTGAAAGACATTAGAGAATCTGGAAAGTATTTAAAAATATCTAAGGTCTGAGGAAAAATCAAATTTGAGCAAGTCATAAATTCTTTTGCATGCATAATCCTTCGTGAAGAGCACCTTTGTGCACCTTATGACCCGAAATGTGCGCAATCTTGGGAGTGGCGAAAGTCACTTTCCGAGACCACCAAAAGCACACTCCAAGATAGTGATTCCTCACTTGAAGCCACCTAAGGACATCCACCAAAGCCTCCTTAGACATCAAATGAGCACACAATAGAATATTTGTGGCACACAAATGAATCATCCCCCTCTCTTGGGTCACCATCCATAATGTACCAAGAGAGGGAAGGAGGATTTGAATTCTCCTATATAAGGCCACCATGAAATGAAGAATTTGAGAACACATTGTTATGCTGGCCATAATTTCTTGAGAAATACCAAAAATGTCTAATTTAGAGCTGAAGGTAGAGGGGGCTCAATTGTTGGCCATCCAACAAGTTCAATCCACCATAGTAGAGAGAGAGAGACTTTGCACTGAGGAAATCTTGGAAGTAAAAACGTCCTTGCATCGGGACTTAGAACTCATGTTCTAGGGGCCCTTTGGAAAGAGGGTTAAAGTTTCATCCTCATTTCCTACCAGCACTCAATTCAGAGATTTTTTTTATTTGTTTTAATTTTAGTTTAGTTTTAGTTTTTATATGCATGATATTTCTCTATCTAGTATGTTTATGATTCTAGCTTGTTCCAGTAACTTGCTTGACTCCACTTATTTTTCTGCCTGTGACCGATAACTTAAGTGGGTAAACCACACCCCTTAAGTTGGTGTGATTTCATACATGCATGCACTAAACACACTAAACACACTAACACAGGAATGGTGACTCCACTAACGTTTACTACCAAGTTTATGTGGCTGTGACTTTTTTGCAGAGACCCTTGTCTATGCTGTGTAGTGGAGTTGAATTTCCCCCTTTTTCTCTTACAGTCCCTAGTTCATCCCAAGTGACAAACTGAAGCAAAACAACTCCAAAAGTTACTTTTGTAGGAATTTGCATGCTTTTCCCTCCCACAGATGCGCCCAAGGTGCACGTTCAGAGCTGACCCGCGTGCAGACATTGCACCTGTTTCAACCTTATGCGTGCAAAAGACAGAAAGAGAAATTGCTCCCACATTTCTATCTTTTCCTGCTTGTAAAGTTATTGGCAGCCCATAATACATCTCCCAGCATTGGTTGAGGTACCTCGTAGCTTTCTAAAGCTCACTCTTAGCTGCTTTTTGTAGGCTTAGTGTCAGTTTTATTTCAACTTGATTTTTGCAAAGTTCACACATAGTTTAAGTAGGGGGGAAAATTAACTTGCATTACGGAAGAATTTTATGTTTTGAAAATTTACGTACCAACACACCTAGATAAGTAGCCAAATTAAGTGGCCCAATTCCACGCATGTTTAGTTAGTTTCTTTTTTCTAGTGTAAAATTTATTAGTTTAGTTCAATTTTTGCACTAGGATTTTGGGACTAGGATTGAATTGTCGATAGAAGAGCAAGTAATATCTGCTACCTTTGCACCCTTTGGTGATCTTAGACAAGCATATAAACACTCTATATTCACAACTTGCCATCTCCCTATAGTTGATCACATAGATTAACTAGGAAAAATAGAAAGGGGCACATATCTGCACATGTTTTTCTTTTGAGCAAGGAACAATACAACATAGTTTAATAGGGGATTTTGAAAAGGATCATCGCATATCCACACGTTCAAACTATGTGCTTGTCCATTTTTTTCTCACACACATCCACCCACTATGAAAAGAAAATAAACCTAAAACTAACTTAACCAAACTCACTAAATTCTCCCCACAAGGGCAACAAAAGAATTTATAGTTTAAGTTAGGATCAAGGGGGTAGGCATCCAATAATCCGCCTTGATCTGTAATATTCCCAAATGGGACAAACAGAAATATAGTGCAAAATGCTAGAAAAATAATGCAAATCATCATATAAAATCAAGAGGCCAATATGGAGACCTTTCATATGTTATAACAACAGCAAAATATACATAAGAAATGGGCCATAAGTTGCATAACAAGAAAGTACAAGCCTCCAATGGACAAAATCCTCAAGATGAGGTGCTACAACTATATATAAAAGATGGAAGACCCTTAAAACGTTATTTTATTAGATTTTCTACATAAAATGATTATACATCAGATCTAGGGCTGATATGTGCCTCAAAAGATAGATCTTTATCATATCTAAGCACTATACAACCTCCTTTGAAGAACCCCTTATGGGTTTTCAACAAAACACCAAGTACAAGTTGTTGATCTGAGATCTAAGACTCCAGATCTACTGCCAAATACAGATCTAGAATTTTTGGCTGATCTAATTTGATCAATACAATAGCCTCCTCCAATAGATCCTCTAAGTGAAAGGCAGATCCCCTTCACTAGAAAATCAACTCTCCAAATGGTGTGCTAAACCACCCTGCAACTCCTCCTACAGAAATAACACAGGTCTAGAAGTAAACTGCGCTGTAGGGATGAATAACCAGTTGTCCTGATGCCAATATCTGAAATTAAGCATAATGACCTTCAATGTTGTCCTCCCAATGGAAAGGAAGCCTCCTCCACTGAAAATAAGCAATGAAATGGCCTAGATCTAGAGATCTAGTCTCCACTTGATGCAACCTGCAAAACAACAAAACCCTCAATAGGATCTGTGCTGTAAATGAAAGATGAAGCTTGGCCTTAAGCCTGATAGTGGACAATGTAGTACAAGACTCTTCCAAGAGGCCTCTCGAGGAAATAGGTGAGATTCTCGATCAGGAACACCCTGTGCTAAACAACACTCTATCTTAGCTAAACAGCAAGAGAAAGATATATGTCTAAACAAACCATATATTCAAAAATATCAATATACCATAACCTCCTCAATATGGCTGCCATAATCTTCCTTAAATAATATATGAGCTTGAAAAACCTAAGCCCCATCCAATAATGGCACTACTTCGACACAAAGCATCTCCATCTAAAACTGCATTTTTTTTCATTGATGACCACTCCTCCATGACAACATTGTTGATTTGGTCAAAGTTGACCCAATCAAACTGATCCAGCCCCTTTTCACACCAAAGGGTGCTTAATTAAGCTGCCAAGATTTATCTCTTTCAAATTTGGCATTGATTTATTCATTATTAAGGAGAATTATGGATCTCCATTATCCTCTTATTCATTAAACAGAAAGAAAAGCAAAATTTAATATTCCAACTAGCTCATAGCTAATTTAGGAATATTACATGATCATTCTTCATATTGAAACATAGAATTTGAGTGTTTAGGGAGGTTTAAATTGACCTATCATCCCACGAAAAAGAAAACCCAAGCGCAACAAAGATCTTTTTCAGAGGGGGTTAGGCTTAAGCGTAGTGCGGGCAGGTATCAGTCAGGGCTACCTGACTTGGATGATACTCGGTACTGTTAACTGAATTACCAAGAAGCCCAAGATTCGAATGCTCATGTGGGACGGTGGTACTTAGTGGCCAAATCTAGGGCATCCTTTCCCTATAGGTGACGGTGCCGGCAAGTGCCAGACCCTCTACCCTTACCTTGGTGGATTTTCTTCGGCTGACTGGGGGCGTCACCAGCTCTTACGGGACATTGTCCTAGCACTTGCAAGATATCTTCTCAAGGCCCACTTACATTTGAGTGTGTGAGGACAAATAGGTCTTCTAGGATTTTGAGTATCATACACAAACAAACAAAAACCATTTTTTTGATTGCTTGATCACAAAGAATTAATTTAAAGAAAAAAATTTATTTTATTTTCGCTTTGTTTTATGTATGTGACCAGAATTTCTCTTTGATCATAGACTCTATCCTCTTAATTTTTTCCAAAACCAAACCTAGTTGACACCAAAACGGACCCAACAGGACCTCGTCGATCTAGGCGTCTTTTGGACCCCCCCATTAATGGGAGGGGTTCCAGGTCTTTCTTCGTTTAGGTTTCAAATACGGAACATTGCCACCATTATTGGTTCATCCTTTATTTGGGCATCCTTAGTTGGGAACCCTAGTCGGTCTCCCAACACCACACCACACACCACTCCTCCCAGGACCCGTAAAGAGCGTAGGAGTGTGACCCATTCGGGAAGTTAGTCAAATACAAAGCAGGGTACGTCACAGAACAACCCTCTTCCTAACGAGAACTTTGTGTTTTCACAAGTTACAATGGTGTCAACCTCCCAGTCACCTCTCTTAGCTTAGTTGAATCTACCTGATTTAACCAAGCTGACGAATGATCCCATCGCACACAACCCTAAATGGCCTCCCATTCCCACTAAGCTCCCTTCATATATTCCAAATTTTGAAGGAAAGTAAGCGGAATACCTAGGTAATCAGGTCATGACCTTCCACCCGTGGTGCTCATCGAACAGTATCGTTGATGAAACTATTTGATTGAGACTATATCAACGCACTCTGACAGGAGTAGTGATGAAATGGTATGTGGAGAAACCCTCTGCTTCACATGGAACCTTTAGCACCCTTGCCACCATGTTCCTAGCATATTTTAGTTACCCATTCACCATGATTACCGAATGGAATAACTGACACATTTTAGACAAACCCCTGCTGTCCATATCTCGGACCATCTGCACGAATGGAGGTGGCGTCGTAGTTTATGTAAAGCAAAACTCGATGACCAGGTTCTTTTAGATTTGTTCCTAAAAACTCTCATGGAAAATATTTCAAAGGATGCGGCGCAACAAAGGCCCACATCCAAGGATAACTCCATTAGCAAATCAAAATATCTTGAGCTGATTTATACGCAGTCAGGATACATTTACAATATCCTGCCAAACGCCCTGCGCCTAAAAACTTATCAAGAATTTCCAGGTGCGTCGAACTCTACATACGAACTAATTGGGTCATTGACCCAAGGTTACCTAGGCAGCAATAGTAAAAACCCCGGTTACACGTACAGTTTTACCCAGAAGGTACCTCAACCTAGTTTTCAAAGTCATCATATGCCTCAAAAAAATTTGACCAATATGGCACCAGCGTATCACCAGGGGGGACCCAGTATGCAGAAAGAAACACTAAAGGAAGAGCTCCCCTCCAACAACCAGGTGAAAACTAGGGACCGTGTTATGCCTAGTTCACAACATAAGACCTGCCTATGGAGACCAATGCATAGGTGAAATTTGTGTAGCCTTCCCAAAACCAACCTGACCAATATAAATAGTAGAACTACCCTCCTAACGTGGGGAAGAAGAAAGAAAAAAAAAAGCCAAAAGGGAATCCTGGATAGGGGGCAACAACCAGCAACGCCTGCCACGATCCCAGGCTGGAGGCAACTCCAATTGGAATCAGAGCCAAGAGCCAAGAAATGCCCAACGGCAGAGAAAAAGGCCACTTCTTTGAAAAAACCATTCTTGTTTGATATGTAGTGAGTACGGCCATTATACTCGCCACTGTCCCAATCGCCCTGAGCTGAAGAAGCTACAAAGTAACTAAGGACAATGAGGATCTTCCCAAAAACCATCTATGATGCAAGAACCTTTCCCCCATCAAGGGACGGTAAGCACTCAGCAGCAAAATCCAGATGACTCCGGGAAAATTAGCCATGAAATCTACATGACTAGAAAATAGATGTTTTTCCAAATATAGAATCGCAATTACGACACCCCACCAAACACCAATACGTCAGGGGCAAGTACTAGTGCATCGATTGCACCTTTGACCATTTCAAAGATGCCTATTGAACCATTACAAAAAATGGCAAAGGGACCCAATAGGCGAGCAGGAAACTACTCTAAATCAGCCCATAATTATAGTATTGTGGATGATTTAGTACAATATCCTACTGCTATGTCAACTTTGGAAGTATTGCAATCATGCCCAAAACAACGGAAAGCCCTACTTTCCTCATTAGGTGCTATCGACTCTATCGATACGTGCCTAATGGCTTTTGACTTAGACAAACCCACCCCTAGGCTTCCTTCCATGGTCACCTTCCAAATGCTAATGTCCGTCCAGAATATCACAATTCACTGATGTGTCATTGGCAAGGGTGCATCCATGTGCATCATGCAAAAAGTGTTTGGCAGAAGTTAGGGTCTCCAGAACTAAAACCCTTAGTCATCATGCTTAGAGCATACAATGGTCGTCCTTCCACCCCCATCAACCTCTACCAAAACGTCCCAATCTTATTAGCTGGAAAGATGTTCCACATAGACATTGAAGTCTTGGACACTCACTTGGATTATAATATAGTCCTTGGGCAGAGTTATATGTACACCATTTCAGCCATATCCTCCTCTGTCTTCCGCGTTTTGATGTTACCCCACGAGGACCGCATCATTACTGTAGACCAATTGACGCATAGTGAGAAGCGACCCCTAACAAACACTGATGTAATTCTACCCTAAGTAGATACATCCTCGGATGCACTTTCACAGTACCAATAATATGGCCTCGGCTAGTTCAACCCGTCGTCCGTTCTAGGATCATTCCTAAGGATCCTCCCATTATTTTTGAGTCTTCACCTAATGCCACAGGGGCTCTGATGTGCATGATGTCCACATCAAGCATTGAAGCTAGTCAAGGAATAGACACAAGCAGTAATGGCACCAAGTCATCGACCACGATAGCCTCTCTAGCCTACTTCACTTCCCAAACCCCTTTCCTCTACCCCCCAGCTGGTTTCCTCTCCCAGTAGGTTTTGGTAACACCGGTGTTACCAAAAATATCATTAGAAATACCAGTTTTGTACCTCATTCCCCCTATGGGAACAAGAGCCACTCACATCACTACCACAGAGTTGAAGCCCTTCACTCTCGAGGAGGCCCCACTCGTCCAAGAAACGGTCGAAACCACCCCTACAAAGGAAATTTCCATTTCAAAACTGGTGATTACGACTAAGAAAACCAAGATAAGAGGAAAGAAGATGGTGACTCTCACCATACAATGGGAATCACCAATTTGCGCCATATGCGACGTAATAGGTCACCCTACCTATATCTGCCCAGAGATGGATGAATTAAAACCACTCCTTGGCTCTGAGATAGACATCACGACACCGTGTTCCCATAAAAAGGAACCTGCCACTAAATTTAAAGGCAAAGCATTGCGTACCAATCACACATGCAATATCTGTGGAAACTATGGGCACTCTACCCATCATTGCCTAGATATCTTTTGATATAGGGATGCCTTACACGCCATTGAGCGATCCTATCAAGATGATCCCTCCCCCCCAGGCACCCAGAAATGAACCTCGTACCATCTTGTACCTACAGGAAGAACGAAGGGCACCAGAAAAACCCCCAGTCATGCCCCCTCCTATTATACATTGCACATTGTGCGATGGACGTGGTCACTTCCTTGAAGAATGCGCAGCCCTGGAACTCATCCATAGATGGTATCCTATAGAACGAGTTTACTATGTTGGATTGCAAGAAACACAATTCACATGTCCTTTGTGCACTGACAATCACCTTCTAGAGAATTGTCACGATATCCCTCGATTCCAGCTAGCCCTTGCTAGTTTACGCTTAGCCATAGTCCACCTCTCCCAAGAAGATGACATGGATTCGAAATCCATAGACAGCTCCACAACCCAAGAGGATGTGACAAGAAGATCCATCATGTTCTTGTCAACTGAAAAGCGACCAATCCAGAAACACCCAATCATTCCAAACCGCTCTCTACGGAGAATACCAACATGCACGTTATTCAAAAAGCCCAATCATGTGGTCACCACTTGCCTTGATTTAGCAACGTTACGATGCTGGTTCCCTACCAAACCACAAACTGAGCACGACGCGACCCCCATATCTAGGCTATCTTTCCTAATATGTCAAGGTAATCACTATGAACAAGATTGTACCTATATCCCTCGAGTTTTCCCTATCATCGGTATGATTCATACCATAGAAAAGAAAGAGGATGACCTTCGTGAGTGGTATAAAAGATACACCACCTCCGGGTCAGCAACCCCACACCCACACGAGCGTGATGGGCAAGCTAGGACAACACACCAACCAAGCATGACCCGGGCCAAGCCTAGGATAACATGTGGACTATGCAACTTAAATGACCATTGGGTCAATCAGTTCAGAGAACTAAAGCCCCTTGCAAACAATATTCACCATATACGATTCGTATCATCGCAGATCGAAAATAAGATTGTAACCGCCCCCACGTCCCAGGATTTCCACCTTATTCCTATCGCAAAAGATCAAGGTACCTTGCGCTTTTGCATTGATTTCCGCAAGATCCCAAATTTTCATGCCATTATCAAACTCCTTGATGATAACCAGCCTCTAGAACAACACCTAGTACAACTAAAGCTTGTTGACAAAAGTCGACAACAGTCGCTGGAAAAAAATGAGTCCCATAAGAAAAGGGTAAAAGCATCATTCGACCACCACATCAACCCTTGCTCATTCACCGAGGGAGAACTAGTCCTTCGCTATGATGTCGCGAAAGAAGCCCTAGTGTCAGGGAAGCTTGAAACCTTGTGGAAAGGACCCTACATCATCAAAAATTGTCTCCGACAGGGGGCATACATCTTGACGCAACCAGATGGGACATGCCTTAACAACCCTGTCAACAACCTTTACCTTAAGAAATTCTACCCATAAGGGCCAAGATGGCCCTTCCCTAGAGTGTATGTACACAAACCCAACCACTAAATGTTTTTGACCAAAAGACTTATCAAACACGCTCAAAGTGCCACCATGGATCACCAACCTGAACCTTATTTTGGATTTACTAGTGGAACATCAAGATGGTCTCAAAGTTTAGCCGCAACTACCTAGGTCATCTACCACCCTGACCGATCGCCACTCTTCTCAAACGGTGTGTGCATCAGTTCAGCAATAAAAAATCAGGCAGAATATGATGTCGTCATCAGACATATGTGTGACGCCCTCCATCAGGGCATGCGCCATATGCATGTCTACCTTGATTCCCAGTTAGTAGTGTCGTAGTTAAACCAAACATTTGAGACAAGAGATACACATCTATTTAGAAAATATTTGTGTGCAAAAATATTAAGCAGACAATATGACTATATTACATTCACACATGTCCCAAGGAGTCAAAAACAAGTAGTTGATCGCATAGCTAGCAATATCCTAAACTGGAATGTATATCAAATTAACCGTCATACATAAAAAACAAAAAACATAGATATCCATTAGCATAACATCATCCATAAACCAAAACAGGTGACACAACATGTAGAACCGCAAAAAATATCTCTCATATATATATGTCATGATGTATGTGTCTGAGTACAAAAATAGTGTCGCTGACCCATCGACCAACCCAAAGATACACAAAAGTCATCAAAAATAGGGGAAGCATCCTCATAATGGGTGCTTTCCTTGTGTACAAGTATACTCTAGGGTGGTTCCCCCTCAAGGCAGGCACCTAGACCCACAACTGCTCTTGGTACCACCACTGGAGTCACCATCACAAATGAGACTGCCACCCAACGTAAAATAGGCTAATAGTCCCGCTCCCGGGCCATCACCATCTCCAGCCATACATCCTCGATATTATGCATAAAACCTTGAGAAGGCATCCCCTGGGTCAAGTAGCCCACTCAACCCCAGGCATCCTCTAGAACTGACACCCAAGCAGTCAGTTCCGCAATGCGAGCCTCCGTCGTATCTGCATGTGTCGCCTCTGCATCAGCATGAGCTCTCTTGGCCACAGCTTCGGCAGCAGCCAAGCTGCTACCCTCCCCTAAAGGGCCAACGCCACCACGAGGTCCATTAGCAGCATGTCCTCCCTGCCCACCCTGAGGTCTCCGAAGAGGACCATGGTCGACCAATCGAGTCACAGGGTGACCTACCTCGCCAACATCTACAAAGAGTAACTGAAAGTATGTCACTGTCACCAGGAAACCATGCGTTACATGGAAAATTGTCATCCTGACATTATGCTATGTGTATGAGCTCATTATCACTCATACTTCCTCCTTTTCAAGTCTAACATATTAGTTCCTTATGTCAAGCCTTGAAAATTAGAGAAAAGCTTCTAAAAATCTCCTTAACTTTGGTGTCACACTTTCTCTATATCTTGCCTGCGGTCCCGCATCTAATGTGCATGTCTTCTGAGTACCTGAATGCACTTTCTCTGTGTTATGGGTGTGGACCCCTGTAAATATTAAAAAGGGGCAAGTAAATTAAAAAATCTCATTTTCAGTAAATTCTAGAAGCCTCTAGAAAAGATCTTGCGGTGGCAGAACCGCTCTTATGAGGTTCATGTATCCCTTACCTTATGGAGCTAACCCCTTGATGTGAGGAGCTTATCCCTTTGAAGGAGGATTCTATCCCTTCACAGTTGGAACTGAAAACCTCCTCTTTTCCACTATAAAAAGAGGCATTGGGTAGCCTCAAGGGGAGTTCAAGCTTTAGAATATTTGAGGTTAAGTGTTGTTGGGATTCAGACTCATTTAACTAAGATTTTTGTGAGGAGAGATCACATACCTCTATTTGTCTTGGTTGGAGGAGTGCAGAGCTTATTAAAGTAGAGGAGACTCCTGCTTCAGACCCCGGGAAGGCCTGTCCAACATCAAGGTTAAGGTTGTAAGGTTTTCTTCTTTTGAAATTAATACAAATATATTCATTTTTCTCAATAAGCTGTTAGTTAATGGTTTATTTCATAGATTCTTTGATCACTATGATAAGCATGATTTATGATGATTTATATACAGGTGCTATTTAATATTTTGCTTGCTTGTGACTGCAGGTTTACGAAGATAACTCCTTCAAGTGCACTAGGGACAACAACGACTTCAAACAAGCGTTGGACATACGGTAAGTCTTTTACACCTCTATAGAGCTTTTTGTAAATCATATATGCTTGAAGGGCTGCGTTCTCTAGTATCATCTGGTAGTAGTAGAATTAGATCAACAGAAGTTGGAATTTCATCTATAGTTGTTCATCCTAATCATCAAACACCCATAACAGAACATATTTCTTAACCGATTTCAGTTTCCGAAGTTACTGGCAGTATTTCGCCTTCCAGTGAATTAGCTGACGAACCTGAAATTTTTGAGCCTGAAACTGAACCTTTTGTTTTGGAAACATCCTCAGGATTTATTACACCAAATTCTAGCAATCCTGGTTCACCTAGGGTAAGAAATATTATCACTGAAGATCTTCCATCTGGCCTCATTTCTATTGAAGAACTTACTAGTCCAGACGAAGAGATATCTCTTCCCGAATCCCCTCAGTCTTTAAATCTTAGGGAGCGTGAATCTATTTTCTACAGCCCTATTCCAACTGACGCTTGGTATCTATCTTTAACAAAATTTTTAGAGAATCCGGGTCTTTCTTTTTCTCCACCTCGAATTCCATTTCATCCTACACCCATAGGTTACTATCCGTCATCTATTATGGTAGGAGACTCATCTATGTTTTCTTAGACACCGGAAGAATTTTTACACGGTGGTCCTTCTGTTCCTTCGAGATATCAGGCTCTGTCTGGTACTTTCTCTGGAGCAACTCCTCGACCGATTGAAAATGTATTATCATCTAGTCTAAGTGGAATTAAAACTGAAAAATTGAATGAAGAGAAAATCTTTATGATGTCTGGTAATATTCTGAATCCTCAACCTCAAGGCAGTCAGTTACCATCTGGAGGAAAATTTCAGGGAAATCAGTTACCACCTGGGGGGCAACCTTAGGGTACTCAATTACTGCTTGGGGTGCAACCTTCAGGTATTCAGTTACCACCTGGGGCACAACCTCAAGGTATCTTTTTCCCTGGACAAACTGTGGAATCATATTATTTTGGAGGACAACCTCAAGGACAGTACATACCCCAGGGTCAACCCCAAACTTAATATGCTCCTAAAGGTCCTTATCAACCCCAGCTTCAGTACGCACCTCAGGGTTATCAACCTCAAGTTCAATTCCCAATTCAAGGTTTCCAACAGCCTTCTGGTCAATCATCTGTTCAAGGAGCCAAAAATTTACCACTTACTTATCAACCCTACATTCAACCAGGCTATGGTCCTTACGTTCAACCTTCTACGGGACAATACCTCGAGATGAATATGGTGTGGGATCCATCCCAATATCAACAGCCTATGCAACCTAATGCACAGTTTCCTTCTCAACCTGGACAACCTTTGGTTTTTGGTCCAACCCAGCAACCTGTCTAGCCAACTATTCAAACTCCTGCACCTAGTTCTGTTCAGCAATCTGGGCCTAGTACACCTCAGACTCCGCCTCAAACTACTGCAACTGCTGCGACGTCTGTTCAACCTATAACACCTGTTTCTGGAGTATCTATAGCTCTGAGTTCTTCTATCTCTGCATCCGTGCAAATCCCTCAAGTCTCTGTACCCCAGTCAGGACCTTCAGTTCAGACTTCGGTTCAGATGCCTGTGGGACAGATGGTACAAGTACGGTGGTCACAAGTCAACCAAAATTCATGTATCAACTGTACCAAGGATAGCCTAAATTCGGTCCCGTTTCAAAAAATCCAAATTATCAGTATCAACCATACCCTGGCTATACTTATCAATAGCCTCAACAACCCCAGTTTGGTCCGGTTAATCCTGGTTACTTAGGAGGTTACACAATTCCTATTGCAAATCCGATTCCCAGTTATCCTGGGTATCCTCCTCCTGGAACTACTTTGGCTACTCAAGGTTTTCGCGACCCTAACCATCAGTTACCATTTATTGCAACTTTGGATTTACCTGATTTGATGCGCCTTACAAATGATCCAATTTTCTATTATCCGTACTGGCCGCCAATGCCGCATAAGTTGCCCAGTGATATACCAAAATTCAAAGGTAAGCCAGGAGAGGATCCATCAAATCACGTGATGACTTATCACCTTTGGTGTGCATCTAATTCAATAATTGATGATTCAATTCACTTACGTCTTTTCCAAAGAACTCTTATTGGTCTTGCCACCAAATGGTACATTGAGTTACCATGAGGCTCTTTTAATAATTCCAGTCAGTTAGCAACTACCTTCTTGACTCATTTTCAGTTTCCTGTTAGATATGACAATGGCACAGAACTATTAACTTCAATAAATCAATCTACATCCACGTATATTTCTGATCATATTCATGAATGGCGACGTAGAAGGCGTTTGGTGAAAATTTACATTCCGGATCAAATTTTGGCGGAATGGTTTGTTAAATCATTGTAACCCAAAATCACTGAAGACGTAGCTAAGGATGGCATTTTTACTAAGGAGCAAGTAATTTCTCAAGCTCAGTACCTTGACCTCGTTTATACACAGTCAAGTACTTTACATGAAAAAATCCCCGATCTTCCAAAACAAGGTCAAATAGCTGCAACTCTTTCAGGGTCTCATGCTGCTGATGGTATGATTGGTACAGTAAATACTAAAAGCAAGAAGAAATCTTCAAAGAATTATTCTCCTATTATAAATTTACTTGATTCCCCAAAGGGAGAATCTTCCCCCGAAATTTCTGCCGACATTCATGTCGTAGAGACATCTACAGCCAAATCTAAATCCGGTGGTAAAAAGAAAGGGAAGAATAAAAAAAAAAAGAATTGAAAAGAGAAAACTGATAAAAATGAATCCAATGATGAAAAACACAAACCTCATTATCCTTTTTACATTTGTGATGAGGATCATTTTACTAAGGAATGCCCACATCGAGCAGAGGTTGCAAAATTTGTTAAAGGTTCACAACAACTTGCTGTCGTGAAGGATCCTTTTCCAACTCAAGATAGTAAGATGGTTGGTTCTACCTCGAATGCCTCAGAAGTCTAATGATGTCTCATGTACAGAATGCGACGCGATCGCAAGATTATGGTAGTAAGAATCTTGTTGATGGTAAAGAAGCAGAATCTTCTAGTGCAAACACATCAACTACACCTCCTCCTATTTTTGGTCCGTTACCGATCGAGAAACCAAATCTAGACTTAATAATCAAACCGCCTGCTAAAGGTGTTCTTCATAAATCAGCTTTCAATCCACATGCGAGAGCTGCTCAGAATTACAACATTGTTGAAGACTTAGCTATTTCCCCTTCAACAATGTCAGCTTTGGAAGTGCTGCAGTTATGCCCAACACAATGTAAATTACTTTTTCTGCTATAGGAGATGTCGATATTCAGGATTCTAACCTTATAATCTTCGATTTAGAGAATAGTACACCTCGCCTACCTCATCAAATGGCTTTCCAAATTCCAGTGTTAGTAAAAAAAAACCGATCTTTCGGACTGTGATTGATGAGGGAGCTTCAACGTGTATTATTTCTATCCAGTGTTGGAAATCGCTCGGTTCTCCTATAGTCAATCATTCTCCGACAATTCTAAAGGCTTTTGATGGCCAAGGTTTCCACCCTTTTGGTATTTTACAGGATTTACCCATAGGGGTCGAAGGTAAAACCGTAAATCTAGATGTGGAAGTGGTTGATGTCCCTCTAGATTACAACCTTCTTCTGGGTCGTAGATGGTCTTATGCTATGACTGTTGTTGTTTCTTCGGTCTTTTGGCTCATAAAATTTCCACATCAAGGAAGGATCGTTACAATAGATCAGTTAACTTATTTTTCTTCCGATCCAGCCTCTACAGAAACAATCCAACACGTTGGTAAAGCAGCTATCCCTTACAAGGATGTTGGAGTAGGTTTGATTAAAGATTCTAGTTTATTAGGAACTTTTTCCTTTCCTCCTCCTAACGTATCACCTTCTACCACAACTATTCATATGATTTCATCAGACATTGTTATTTTTGATGATCCTTGGATCGTACCTTCCGACTCCGAGTTAGATTCATTTGATGGCATTATGCCTTTGAGTCCATTTGAAATTTCATATCAGGTTGTACAGTCACTTTCCGAGCCTTCTTCAACCGAAACTAATCCAATGAATGGGATCCATGAGGAATCACTTTCTATATCTAGTTCAGCCACAACAACATTTCTTGATCTTGTTCATACTGATGAGTAGATTCGTGAACTTTTGTCTGTTGATGATTTACCATGGGAAGATCTACATCAACGATCTTTGTTTTTACCTGAGCTGGATCATTTTGAAGATGATTTCGCTTCTATTTTTACTACTGAATATGTCAAAGAACCGCAGAATCCATTGCAAAATCCTGATTCTGAGTTAAATTTGGAAAATATATCTCGAACAATTCCAATTTACATTTTAGTAAAGCCAGGAATAATTGAAAACATTCATATAGGTGCTTGTTGTACAGAAGATGAAATTCAAACTTATAAAGCCCTATTTCAAGAATTTCGTGATGTGTTTGCCTGGTCCTATGAAGAAATGTCAGGTATTGATCCGTCAATCATCGTACATGAAATCAAGACTTACCTAGATGCCAAACCTATTCGTCAAGGTCTATGTCAAATACATCCTAGAAAAGTTGCTACTATCAAAGCCGAAGTTGAGAAATTACTTCGTGCAGGTTTTATTTATCCAATTCCTTTAACGGATTGGGTATCAAATATTGTTCCTGTTACTAAAAAACAAGGAACGATACGAGTATGTATCGACTATAGGGATATTAATCAAGCTTGTCCTAAAGACAATTATCCAACCCCCTATATCGATCAAATAATCGATGATTGTGCCGGCAGTGAAATGTTTTCCTTTATGGATGGTTTTTCCGGTTATAATCAAATAAACATACTCCCTACTAATCAGCCAAAAACAACTTTTATTTGTCTGTGGGGGACATTTGCTTATTGCAAACTACCCTTTGGATTGAAGAACGTTGGAGAAAATTTTCAAAGGGCTATGTCTTATGCATTTGATGACATTAAGCACATTGTGCAGCCTTATCTCGATGATTTACCTACTCATTCCTCACGTGGGGCTGACCATCTCACTCATTTACGAGCTATCTTTATGAGATGTAGGCATTATCGAATTAGGCTGAATCCACACAAATGTGTTTTTTGTGTAGAATCGGGTCGCTTAGTGGGATTTGTTGTTTCGAAAGCAGGCATTCGTGTTGATCCATCGAAGGTTGAGGCTATTGTCAATTTACCTCCTCCTTCCATTCTGCGCCAACTCCAAAGTTTGCAGGGGAAAGAAAACTTTTTACGTCGGTTCATTCCTAACTACGCCGAGCTAACAAAGGGTTTTACCCGGTTACTGAAACAGAACATTCCATTCTTTTGGGATGAGATCGCTGATCGATCTTTTGATGCACTTAAACACGTGTTGACCCATGCACCATTATTGCATCCTCCCAACTAAAACTAGGACTACGTTTTGTACCTCGCCACCTCTCATTCCAAAATTGGGATGGTTTTAGTTCAGGAAGACGAATCCAAAACTGAACATGTGATTTACTATCTTAGTCGAAATCTGCATCCGACTGAGATCAAATACACACATGTGGAGAAATTGGCCTTGGCAGCTGTTCAAGTTGTTCAAAGATTTAGACACTACATCTTATTACGAAAAACCACAGTAATTTCTAACTGGAACCCTATGATGTACATTTTAACCAAACAATTGCTAGGGGGCAAGTATTCCAGATGGATAGTCATCCTGCAGGAATTTGACTTGGAATTTGAAAAATCCAAGGCAAAGAAATCTTTGGTTTTTGCGGAACTGATGTGTGATTTTCCCTCTATTGATACTGAAACTATGGCAGAAGAACCCATTGCGGACGAATCTTTGTTTCTTATTAGTACTCTTGATCCATGGTATGGGGATATTATAGTTTATCTCCAAACCCAATCTTTTCGGCCTGTAATCTCACGATCTCAGTGACGCAAAATACATTTCCAATCACAACAATACAATATTATCGGTGATACACTCTATCGTATTGGAGAGGATTCTATTTTCCGACGTTGTCTTACTCATGAAGAAGCTGAGAAGGTTTTAAATGACTGCCATTCTGGAGCATGTGGCGGTCATATGTCTAAGTATGCCACAACCCAAAAGATATTGTGCACTGGTTATTTCTAGCCGTCGTTATTCAAAGATTGCATTTATGCAATCCGTAAATGCCACAATTGTCAACTCTTTGATCGTAATATGTGTGCGCCACCTGCTCCTCTTCACCCTATAATTGCCGTCGGTCCTTTCACAAAATGGGGTATTGAATTTATTACATGTAACCCTCACTCGGCCGAGGGGCATGCGTATATTATCTTAGCGGTAGATTATTTTACTAAGTGGGCCAAGGCGATGCCTACATTTTTGGTAGATGACAAGACTGCTGCAACTTTTGTATTCAATCACATAATTGCTAGGTTTGATATTCCTCAAGCCATTATTACAGATCATGGAAGTCATTTTCGGAATATCATGATGACTGAACTGACAGATCAACTTGGCATGCGCCACGATAGTTCTACTCCTTATTACCCACAGGCTAATGGTCTGGTTGAAGCTATCAATAAAGTTTTAGTCACTATGATTAGACGAATTATTGGTATTCACAAGTCGAATTGGCATTCCATGTTATTTTCAGCACTTTGGGTATATCGAACCTCAGTAAAAACATCAACTAGTTTCACTCCCTTTCAACTGGTTTATAGTTTGGAAGCTGTGTTGCTGATTGAATTCGAAATTCCGTCTTTGAAATTAGCCATAGAATTACTTCCAGCTATGTCTGAAGAGGAGAAACATTTTTTTTACTTGGCTCAGCTAGATGAGAATCGACGAAGTGCTACAATAGCAAACGAGGCTCATGTTAAATGAATAAAAGCTCAGTATGATAGAAGTGTTACCCCTCGAAAATTCTCAGAAGGAGACCTAGTCTTAGTTTATGATCAAGCCAATGATAAGCTAGGAGCTGGAAAATTCGTGCCTATGTGGCATGGTCCTTTCATTGTTAAGCGAAAGCTGGCAAAAGGGGCCTATGAGCTGATAGATTTTGACGGTATCCCTTTAGATAAACCTAGAAATGGGCTTTATCTAAAGAGATATTATGCTTAAACATGGTGTGGAGATTTATTTAGATTAGATTTCTTTACAGTTGGTATGTTTTAGATTAGAAAAGCGTGCCTAGTTTAGAAGTGTGTTTTGTCACTATTCCTACTTATCTGAGTTTTACTCTTGATATTGCAGATGTCGACGTCTCTTCAAACCTACATTGGTTTTGCTGATGGTGCTTGTCGTAGTACACAGAACATTTCTTCCACAGCTTGGGTTATTTATTCACCCTCTGATGAGTTAGTATCCATGCATGGGGTAAGCCTTGGTCAAACAACGAATAACATTGCCGAGTATAGTGCAGTGATTGAGTTATTATCTGAATCCATATCATTTGGAATTCGGAGTTTGATTGTTAGGTTGGATTCTGAACTTGTTGTATTACAACTTAACAAGGTTTATGCCATTAGAAATCCGGTGTTATTACGGTTATTTTTAAGAGTTCGTCTCTTGGAACGTGAATTTGACTACATTGAATATCAACATATTCCAAGACATTTAAATACATTAGCAGACGCAGTTGCTTCTAGTATGATAAATCGACATTTGCAATGATCAAAACAGTAAAACAAACAACATTCATAACATGTACACAGATAGCCGGTAAATAGTGATATATCATAGTATAGAAGTGTTTTCAAAAAATATACATCGTCTTCGATCATAGGTGGGAAACACCTTATGATCGGAAAAAATGGTAATACAAAAGGTCAAAAGTATGAGTCTACGACACAATCATCCCATCACTGATGGTGATCATGATAAGAGACCACTGCCCGGGCCACCCTACATAGGAGCCTCCTAAAAGGTCCAGGAACACCAATCACAAATCTTTGCAATCTGAGTGGAATCTCATCTATGTCCGTCTCTGGAATATCTAGAGTCAGATGCTCTAGGTGATGCTCTAAATCAAACAGGATCTCTGTTGATTGGCCTGCTGGGGCTGGTGCAGCTGCAATTGGTTGTCTTCTTTCATAAGGTTGGAGATGGGCTGGTCGCCGTGGGCCCACATCTGCATTCAAAAATTTTGGTTATTAATTTCAAGACGATTAAAAAACAAAAAATTAGAATTAGAAATTGTTGAAAATGATTTTACTTGATTCATCCCACTGTTCCCCTGCTGGGAGAGTCATCTCTCGGTCACCACGGAAATCTATCCCGGCGTATGGAAAGTCCTCTATAACAAAAATTTGGTGTTCCAACCAACGAAAATATGAAGGAGGAAATCAAACAATCTCAGTGCCCTCAATACCATGACGGGCCATCAATGCAACCCAACGAACCATCCTAGGTTCTCGAGGTCGACCAGCATCAACAGGAATACTCTGCGGAGCTAACATGGGGATCCTCTCTAGAGAAAAGGTGACTATGATGGACCCATATCCAAAGTTATTTAGTTTTCCATTTTTCGCTCTAGTTAGTTGGCCTTTTACATTGGCCAACACAGCTTCGCACCAGTTGAAAATGGTGCCTCGAAAACAGTCCATAGCAATGCGCATCTGGGAACCAGTAGCCACATGCAGTGTTGCACTCCCACACAGCCTGGTAACTGTAAACGCAATAACTTTCGGCTCGGGATGGATGATAGTTTTTATATCAATATGTTTGTCCCTGGGGTCTTCCTGATCATTATATAATTCTTGTCGAAGACTAGCGACAGTCTGGCCACCTGGCCTAGTCCCAAGCAAGGAAAGTTGTTCACCCCTCTTGGACAAACCAGTCAGAAAATAAATATCCTTCAGCTCGATTTTGAGCTGGTGGCCGCCAATAATGAAACATTGGTCCTTATGTTCCACCTGTTTACCAGCCATGTTAGGAGGTCTACCTGTGCCCTCATGCCCTGAATGGCCCAGAATTTATATAAAACGCATGCTCTTAATGCTTGCATTATGGGAAAATGGAGCATTGCGGCGTCATCCATGTCCTCATGCTCATGTTCTCTCCAAATCAGCATCTTGTTAATCCTACAATGCATAAAAATATATGTTAGAACAATCTAATTTGAAAATTTTTGGGCGGAAAATGAAAAATTTGGTTTTGAAATTTAAACACACGGGGACCATACTTTTTCTTCATACACAGTGCATAGGAATGCACGTGTGCTGTGAGACAAGTGCGGACCCAGGGCTTTTTTCTACATAGGAAAAAGTCGAGGTCCGCAGGGCCCATGTGTTTCACCTGTGGACCTCCGCGGGCGATTTCTTAAACCATATTTTTCCCTTAGAAATAAAATCTATAGCCTAAAAATGAAATGCAAATGGATGAAATACAATATTAGGAGGTCGTGGATTACTAGGGACCGACGGTTCTCGATTTTGTCAGATGGATTTTCCAGAAACTTCACATGAACTTTTTTACCCAAAAAGATTTTACTTTTCACTCTCAACTTGAACGGTAAAAATGAAGTTGAAAAAGTCCTTTTTATAAGTTTTTTCGAATAGATAAATTTTTAATTTGTTTATTTTTCACTTTAGAAAGGGTATTTTTGAAAGCATTTTTACTTATCTTAAATAGGTATGTGTAATGTTTCAAGTTTTTGTGCAGAAATTGGATTTTTCAGGAGAATTGATCATTTTTCAATAAAGAGCATACTTTTATCACTTTTTCGGACTCTTTCAAAAATTTACGAAAAAGCGAAACATTGGAGTTCTCTTTTAAGCCCTTTTCAGACTCTCTAAACATGAAAAGATTGCCGAGCACTTGATTATTCGAACTCGTTAAAGTAAATGAATGATCGTCCTTTCAGTATAAGTTTACCCCTTTTACGGACTGAAATGGACTATTTACGAAAAAGGTATACGTTGACTAATTACGGTCAATAGAGTTCTCTCCAGCATTATTTTATCCTTTTTCGGGCTCGAGAGACTAAATTTACGAAAAAGTACACCCATGGAGTTTTCTTAAGTTTTTTCTTCTGACTCCCTAAAATTGAAAAACACCGAGTTTCTCCTATACTGGACTCGATAAAATTTAACAGTAAAGGACCTGTTCAATTTTAAACAGGAACGAACCACTCCTTCTTAGGGTTTGAATCTTAAACTAAGTTGGACTCATCCGAAGGATGAGCTTATAAACAAGAAAATGTTATCCTCCTCAAGCTTGTCAAAAATAAAGAGGTACTTGCCAGAAATGGTGGGGGAAAAGAGAGAAAAATGGACTTGTTTGTTGTATTTTGATTTTTCGAAAATCTAGTTAACCACTCTTGAACACGACACTTTCAATCACCTGGGTTGGGAAATCCTTTTCCTAACAGTTAATCGAACCTCATTTGAAAGTCTTCATCTGGTTTCTGGGTATTAGCTTTGGGTCAACTGCTACCAAGCCATCTGCAGTGTCGTTATGTGTTCAAGAGGACAGTTCAAATAAACCATTCATCTGCAAAATATCTATCATCCATTTTTGACCATCCCTGAGTCAGTCCTTGCCAATATATTTTCAAAACTTGATCTATGATTTCGTGTTGTGGGCTTGCCTACGACAGATCACTTTCTATCGACATCAGCACATTATCTAGGAAGTTGATCCAGAAATCGTCAGTACCTTGAAATCTGCATGCCTCAATGGTAGGTTTCTCGCCTTCGACGACAGGTTGCATCATTGACCTTCAATCGAATGATTCCGTGACATGTTCGACTTCAGCTCATTCATTCACATTTCATGGATTGTACTGAGTACTTTGAGAGCCATTGACATTACTGGTGGTTTCTCTCACACTTGTTAACAGTTTACATCATTGACTGGTAATCAAGTGGTTTCTACCATGTTCGACTTCAACACATTCATTCACATGGATAGAATCGTACTAGTTCGAGATGCGGAAAACAAGACCCTGGATCTAGTTTCTACCATCCAGGCTGCGAGGAATTTTGTTATCATTTATACAGTAGACTATTCATAAACAGATGGCTGCATCCATACTGTATCTACACATGTCTATACTGTGATGTATTCAAAATCATTCCTGTATCAGAACAGTTTGAATCAATTTCTAGTTAGTTTTGATCTGAGTATGGGAATGCCTACCTCAGCGATGATATATATATATATATATATATATATATATTTTTAATTGAATGTTTTTACAGGTTCTGACTGGGGTGTCCACAGGATGATCCTTGAAATGATAAAGTATTGCACTCTTCATATATGACAAACTTCAACTTCATCTATTCCAGACTTTTCACTTTAGGGGGCAATCTGTTACATGGAAAATTGTCATCCTGACATTTTTCTATGTGTATGAGCTCATTATCACTCATACTTCCTCCTTTTCAAGTCTAACATATTAGTTCCTCATGTCAAGCCTTGAAAATTAGAGAAAAGTTCCTAAAAATCTCCTTAACTTTGGTGTCGCACTTTCTCTATATCTTGCCTGCGGTCCCACACCTAATGTTCATGTCTTCTGCGTACCTGAACGCACTTTCTCTGTGTTATGGGTGCATACCCCTGTAAAGATTAAAAAGGCGCAAGTAAATTCAAAAAGCTCATTTTCAGTAAATTCTAGAAGCCTCTAGAAAAGATCTTGCGGTGGCAGAACCGCTCTTATGAGGTTCATGTATCCCTTACCTTATGGAGCTAACCCCTTGATGTGAGGAGCTTATCCCTTTGAAGGAGGATTTTATCCCTTCATAGTTGGAACTAAAAACCTCCTCTTTTACACTATAAAAAGAGGCATTAGGTAGCCTCAAGGGGAGTTCAAGATTTAGAATATTTGAGGTTAAGTGTTATTGGGATTCAGACTCATTTAACTAAGATTTTTGTGAGGAGAGATCACATACCTCTATTTGTCTTGGTTGGAGGAGTGTAGAGATTATCAAAGTAGAGGAGACTCCTGCTTCGGACCCCGAGAAGGCCTGTCCAACATCAAGGCTAAGGTTGTAAGGTTTTCTTCTTTTGTAATTAATAAAAATATATTCATTTTTCTCAATAAGCTGTTAGTTAATGGTTTATTTCATAGATTCCTTGATCACTATGATAAGCATGATTTCTGATGATTTCTATACAGGTGATATTTAATATTTTGCTTGTTTGTGACTGCATGTTTATGAAGATAACTCCTTCAAGTGCACGAGGGACAAAAATGACTTCAAACAAGCGCTGGACATACGGTAAGTCTTTTACACCTCTATAGAGCTTTTTGTAAATCATATATGCTTAGAGAAATATTAGTTTATTTGGTTGTTTGTTGCCAGATACTTTTAGTATTAGGGAGATCGGTCTTATCCATAAGATTGATTAATCCATACAACACCATGTAAACACATATATACTCAAATAAATGGAGAAAACATAAAAAATGTAACTATTGGCCCCCAAGCATAACCAGAAGGGAGACCCATATCTGGATCCCCCGAGAAGTCCATCCCCCCATACGGGAATGGCAATAACATCTGGGGTCTCGCCTCAGACCAAGCCTCTATCGTGGCATTCCAGTAACACCCCACCATGCCCCCACCACCTCACAGCATCACCGAAGCCCACCTCCTCATACAAGGCTACCGTGGCCCCTAGGAGTTACCGCCACCACTGGTCTCCGCAGCACTACCCTCTCGTACATAATGCTGCACAAAATACTGACATACACAAACAATTTCAATTCATTGTGGACCTTTTTGAGCTACGTCACCATCTTTTCATAGCAAAAACGGAAAAAAAAAATAGAAGCTCCTAGACCTCAACTGACGCAAGAATCCAACCTATAGGCATGTTTCCCGATGCGGAGACGACGACCCTGCAAGTCGCATAATCACTTCCAGAGCACATTTCTCTACCAAATATATCACTGCTGCAATGTTTATGCACCCCTCCATAAGAGACGACCCACCACAATTATGTCTTTGGAACCTCTCCAAATCCACCCTCTTAGAAGGGAGTGGATACTCAGTGCCTCACCATGAGGCAGTAACCCAGTCACAAAATATACATCCATCTTAGGACGGATGACCAGGTTCATCCCACGTAACACAAACATGTTGCACCTCCTACACCAATGCCATATCAAGTAACGAAGCAATTGCTCCTATGACCAAACAAGCTTATTCTCCGTAAACTTCAAGAGCCCCCATTACTCCAGCTGACAGCACACCCCAACATCAGTAGCCAATGAATTTCAAAGCTTAGGCCAATCCCACTCCCTCCATAACAACCTGTCATCCAAAAAGGTACCCATCAACAACAGAAAAAACATCAAAAATAGGCAAAAAATAAAAATTTTCTTGCCTCAGCCTTTTGCATGCCTGTCCCTCAGACAGGCGCGCCTATATTTTAAAATACAAGCGTTCTTAAGGCGTGCCTGTATTTTCCACAAGCGTGCCTATATTTTCCACAGGCGCGCTTAAGGCACGTCAAATACGGGGAACAAAGTGATTAAAGCGCGCTTATACCCAAAAATGCGCACATATGGTGCACTTTTACCCTGATCGCTCATGCAATATAGGTTAAAAAACATTCAGAATCTGTACAAACCAAGTCTGTATGGACCTCGACAACATTAGACTCAATAAATTAAAGTGCAATACGTCATGGAGGTTACCTGGGCATGATATTGCTAATCCCTAGTGCTCAGGCTGACCGCAACAGCAAGAAATGCTACGCAAAAGCCTTTGACCACTTAAGAACTCAACAAGTACAAATGAATTGAATTAGGGCCATATTCACCTATATATCGCCCTTTCCAAAAAATTTGGAGGACCATAATGAGAGATCAAAATGTATGTTCTCTGAACCATAAGCTACACCATGATCAACACTCCATAATGAACAGAGGCGATGCCACACAGTCGCACTCTCGAAAAAAATAAAATTTCAGCACCGACAGGTATTCCCTCTCTCATCTTATTTTTTAAAGCTCATGACTTTCAATAATATTTGATAGAGAAAATGCTTTCACTTGAGGTAGTTCTTTCTGCAGGAAAATCTCACAGACCATTCACAACTCCATCTACTGAAAGTTCCAGAGCAGGTATCATTCTACCCCCAACATGATAGAGTCCCAGTAAACTATTCATATCCTAACATCACTTCTCCATCAGAAATAAACCATAGGTTCCACATATTCGACCATATTTATCATCACCTCACCCTGCACATGATAAACATCCTCATAGGTCGGTAGAGCCTCCCCTCCATGGCGCTCGTCATCCACAGTATACTATATATCATAGAAAAAGTGATGCCATGGCCATACCACTTTATTTCGGGAAGCACCTCATGCCCATCCATCCACCATGCATAAAGGTCAAGTTTTACCATACAAACTAAAACCCCCTTCCCGGACAACCAGGTTGTTTAAGTAGATCAAAAGCACACTACCACGCCTCGCATTTGGCCCACCATACATCCACCATCATAATCCCATCTGTGATACTTTTTCATCCTCTTCATCAACCCCACACATGAGATCAACCAATGGGCCCCCCAACCTTACCAAAACACCTTCCTCACAACATCAATGAGCGAACACTTTCATGTTTTGGGGCACCTGTCTCTATGTTTTGTACAAACCAAACCCCATTATTTTATTCTTTTGGTAAGTGTACTACAAAGACCACAAATGGTGAACTACTCCCCCCACCATCTCATTCATATTTTCTCCCATGGCAGCAGTCCATGAACACCATTGTCGGAGTATCACACCCCCATGCACAAGCCACCATGACATTTATAGCTAGTTTTTACCCACCCTGAAAGTCCTACCGACTCTAGGGATTTCCTCATAAGAAATAACTATGATTGCTGCCAAGCTACTTAGTATACTACGACCTTGGGCCACTGAATCCCCATCATCAGTTTTTAGTCACCCCTCACCAACATGCCTATGTTAAACTCATCACATCTAGGTCCCTTACCCCTCATATCAGATACCCCCCCCCCCCCCACATCCCCGAGTGGCACTAAGGGAGACATTATTGCCCACAGATGCAATCGGTCCTCCTGACATTTGGATACAACAAAAGATTTCATGTCAATATGGTATCATACCTTACAACCATTGCACTTTGATCAAATTTGTCGAAGACCCGTGCCTTCATAAGCGTCTCTTTCAACAATGCTTACACGGGAAGGTCCCAGTCAACACCTATGTTTACAATGCACAATCATATTCCATACAAATTTTACGCATATGGGTACCACATTCCAACTATTTTCAAAGAAAAAAAACCCCAGAGGGCATTATCAGTCGTCGTTAGCAACCACCAGATCACTACCATATCAATGACACAGAAAAAACATGTATCTGCCAAATATATTTGTTTAACTAGCCACAACATCACAAGCATGGGACATGCCCGCCTCGTAGAAAATTTGTATATATATTGTATTATATTTTCTTATAGGGGTCCCATAGGACATGGTCATTCTTCGAACCGGTGCAGGGTGTTTCCAATTCCGAGCTTCACGCGGGTCTCTCTCTCTACGCATGATATACAGAAAAGAAACTATAATGTATTTCGTCTATACAATTCTTCCTAGACCTCACACATTAGGGGGAAACTATTAACACTGGAAAATCGTACAAGTAGAAGACAAAATTAATTAATGTCAGGCAGAAGGATTTACAGGGCTGAAAGACATTAGAAAATATGGAAATTATTTAAAAATCTCTGAGGTCTGTGGAAAAATCAAATTTGAGCAAGTCATAAATGCTTTTGTGTGCATAATCCTTCGTGAAGAGCTCATTTGTGTGCTTTATGGCCCGAAATGCGCACAATCCTAGGAGTGGCGAAAGTCACTTTTTGGGACCACAAAAATCACACTTGAGTATAGTGATTCCTCACTTGAAGCTGCCTAAGGACAACCACCAAAGCCTCCTTAGACATTAAGTGAGCACACAATAGAATATTTGTGGCACACAAAGGAATCACCCCCCTCTCTTGGGTCACCATCCACAATGTACCAAGAGAGGAAAGGAGGATTTGAATTCTCCTATATAAGGCCACCATGAGATGAAGGATTTGAGAACACATTGTTATGTTGGCCAGAATTGCCCGAGCAATACCAACAATGTGTGATCTGGAGATGAAGATAGAGGGGAATCAATTGTTGGCCATCAAACAAGTTCAATCCACCATAGTAGGGAGATGGAGACTTTGCACTGAGGAAATCTTGGAAGTGAAAAAATCCTTGCATCAAGACTTAGAACCCATGTTCTAGGGGCCCTTTGGCAAGAGGTTTAAAGTTTCATCCTCATTTCCTACTAGCACTCAATAAGAGGGGCCGAAGAGCCACCATTCGGATTATTGCAGTTGTTTGAATCTGTTCAAAGCTTTTGTTTATTTGTTTTAGTTTTAGTTTATATATGCATGCTATTTCTCTATCTAGTATGTTTGTGATTCTAGCTTCTTCCACCGACTTGCTTGACTCCACTTCTTTTTCTGCCTGTGACCAATAACTTAAGTGTGTAAACCACACCCGTTAAGTTAGTGTGATTTCGTACATGCGTGTACCAAACACACTAACACAACGACCATTGCTATGGTATTGGTCCAAGTAGAAAATGGGATAGAACATCTGATATATTATTCGAGTCGTAATATTAATGATACGGAAGTGAAGTATTCGTACGTCGAAAATCTTTCCTTAGCAGTTGTTCAAGCTGTCCAAATATTTTGGCACTATCCTATTCCAGAAAACCATTGTCATTTCAGATTGCAACCCTATGAATTACATTTTATCACGTTAATTGCTGGGGGGAAAATATTCAAAATGGATTGTCATTTTGGAGGAATTTGATTTGGAATTCATCAAATACAAGTCAAAGAAGTCTTTAGTTTTGGATAAGCTTCTCTATGACCTTCCCTCTTATAGTACTAATATTACGTCGGAACCATCTATTACTAATTAGTCTCTGTTTCTGATCAGATCATCTGATCCTTGGTATGTGGATTTTATCATTTATCTCCAGACCCAGAATTTTTAGCCTGATACCTCTCAATCTGACAGACGATGTATTCAATACCAAGCCAAATATTATCTGATCGTCGGCGATACACTTTATCTTCATGGTGTCGATATAATTTTAAGAAGGTGTCTCGCTCATAAGGAGGCTAGAAAGGTTTTAAATGATTTTCATGCTAGGGCTTGTGGTGGACACTTTTCTGGATATGCTACTGCGCATAAGATACTTCACGCTGGTTAATTTTGGCCTACCATATTTCGTGACTGCATCCTTGCGGTCAGAAGTTGTCATGCGTGCCAGATATTTGATCATAAAATCTGCAAACCGCCAGTGCCAATGCATCCTGATGTCTCTGTGGGGCTATTTTCAAAATGGGGCATTGACTTCATGACCTGTAACCCTTGTTCATCCGAGGGGCATGGTTATATTATTGTCGTAGTAGACTAATTTACCAAGTGGACCGAAGCGATGCCTACATTCAACAACACAGGACAAACAACTACATTGTTTTTCTTTAATCACGTCATTGCATGGTCTGGGGTCCCACAGGCTATAGTCATAGATCATGGTAAAAAATTTCGTAATCACATCATGACTGAGTTGACTGCCAAGTTAGGACTGTCACATGATAGTTCTACTCCTTATTATCCACAATCAAATGGACAAGTTGAGGCTATTAAAAAAATTCTTAAACGAATGATTCAACGAATGATAGGAGTTCATAAACGAAACTGGCATTTGATCCTGTACTTGGACTTGTGAGCGTACCGAACCTCGGTAAGAAATGAAACCAGATTTACCCCCTTTTCATTGGTGTATGGTCTGTAAGATATCTTTCCAATCCAATGTGAAATACTATCGTTAAAACTTGCAATCGACTTGTTACCTGACACTTGAGATGAAGAAGCGTGTCTTTTTAACCTCATCCATCTTGATGAAATTTGTCGTGAAGCCCAATTGGCCAACGAAGCACATAAGAGACATATAAAGGCGCAATATGACAAGTGTGTCCAACCTTGCATTTTCTCAGAGGGTGACTTGGTCCTTCTTTATGATTAAGAAGCTAAAGTAATCAGTATAGGGAAATGTGAGTCATTATGGCATGACCCCTATATTGTCAAAATATTTCTTGCTAAGGGTGCCTACGAGTTATTTTATTACGATGGAATTCCATTGGCGCAACCTCAAAATGGGTTGTATCTGAAACATTACTATGCTTAATCATGAGCATAGTAATTTTTTGTATTATATTGTATATATATGTTGTTGATTTGCATTCACTATCTTAGTTTTTTTTTTAGATTTTTCTTGACATTAGTAATCTGCTTTACATTTCATCGCAAATGTCAGAATCTTTGGAACCATTTGTTGGGTATGCTGATGGTGCTAGTCGTAGTACGCAGAATCTATCCTCTGGAGCGTGGGCCATTTTCACTCTGAACGGTGAGTTAGTGAGTTTTCAAGGGATTTGTATCAGTAGATCGACAAACAATATCACTGAGTATAGCGCGTTGATCAAACTTCTCTCGAATGCCATTTCATTTGGTATTAACCGCATCATCATATGGTTAGACTCACAACTTTTGGTATTACAACTTACTAGTGTTTGTACTATTAGAAATCCAACACTACATCCTATGTTCCTAAGAGTTCGACTTTTGGAAAGACACTTTTATTTTATTCAATATCAACACATTTCCAAAAACTTGAACACATTGACTGATTCTTTAGCGAATTATGTTATAAACAAAAATTTGCAACACATGTAAAGATACATTCACATAATTGAATAGCATTGCGCAATAAACATCGGAAAACACTAAAATAAAATAGATAGATAGGTATAGGTTTTTACAAAAATTTGTGCTCAAGACACATTGTTCATCTGACCTCAAAATGTATGAAACATATCAAATAAAAACTAGTGATTCTCATGGTAACATGCTATCGATCTAGGTATACTACGTAGTAACCACATCCAGTGGTTAGGAATGCCAATAGTGTGGCACTATAGTCACATGGGTAACTATTCGATCCAGCAATCCGAAATCCTGAAGGTCAACCCCTCTATGTGTTGCCGAAGCTCAGTAAGAGTCTCAGCCATGTCTAAATCATGAAGGACTGCTCTCCCGACAACCCTGTCTAAATCATGCACTGGTTGAACTCGACCCACATCTGCATTACATTAAAAATTTATTTTAGTCTTGGGAAAACATCGAAATAAAAAAACATGTTCAAAACATTCTTACTAATTGCACCCCACTGAGCACCTTCTGGTAAAGCTAATTCTGGATCTACTCAGAAATCAATACCTGCATATGCATAATCATCGATGATGACAACCAACCTTCTGAACTAGGCAAATAATGCAGTCAAGAACACGATCGATGATTGACCTGCATGTCTAGCAATCCATTCTACCCATCTCTGCATCCTCGTATCTCTAGGGTTAGACACACCCAACGTCACATGATGAGGTTGCATCAGTGGAATCCACTCTAAGGAAAAAGAAATGAGGATCGAACCATAACTGAAGTTTTTCTTCCTTCCTCCCTTTGTGTTGAAGCAGTAAATCCCCTCTGCGGATAGAGGCGATTCCACTAGCCCTAGAGTGGGTCTAGCAACAATCAAATCATGCAATGACATTGGTTCCTAGTTACAAGAAAGACAAAGATCGTGATAAGTGACCTACCTCAAATCCCACGCTGTTTTTGTCGAGGAAGAAGCAGTGCTCTTCGTCCCTAACCTGACAGATCATAGTCCTTATGTTTGCTCCGTCTGTACACCTGTACACATGCAGAGAAATGATGACATACAACGTAATACTTAAAGCATGTAACTATATATCAGTCAGAGAGGATATAATTCATTGCATTTCATGAAAGTGTAAACACATGAATGGAACCAAAATCAGACTTGCTTATATTAAAGATGAAAAAAAGGGGGATTACAACCAAATGCTCTAATGCTATGATCTTCCTTCGACAGGGCTTGCAGCAGAGCGCGTCTCAATGAAGCTTGTCGAGAATCTAGACAAAGCTCTCTCTCTTACGAGGTTCTTCTCGGCTCTGCTTTCAATAGTTTCCCAGCTATAGTTTTCCTCCTACAAGTTCAGCTAGCTTGCTAATGGAGAGGAAAAGCTTTTATAAATGGAGGAAGGGAAGTTGGGATCCCATGGGATAGGTCTTATCTCTTAGGAAGGTTCCGTGAGAGGTGGAAAACCGCTTCCTATACATGGAGATCTGGAGCCAAACCACTCAACTTCTTTTGATGATTTGTTCTGGAGTTTTTTAGAATCAAAATTCCGCCATTTATTTTTAAAAAACATTCCTTAATAGGCTTGGCAAGAGTGAAACACAGGGACAGAGTGCCAACTGGCGTGCTCTGTAGTGTGTATTTCCCCCATTGGCGCGAGGGATGAACTGGCTAATCGTGCCAAGGCTAAAACATATGTTTTTAAAAAACATTCCTTAATGGGCTTGGCGCGAGTGAAACACAGGGACAGAGCACCAACTGGCGCACCCTCTAGTGTGGATTTCCCCCATTGGTGTGAGTGATGAACTGGCCAGTCGCACCAAGGCTAAAACATCTATTTTTAGGGTTCTCTAGAGGAAATTTTCTTCAGGAGAATGTTTATTCTTATTGTTACACCATTTTTTGGTCATCTAACCTATTATCATTAGATGGACCCAAATACACCATGTAAGACCAATTTTACCCTAAGTAAAATTGCTTTCACTATGTAAAATAACTTAATAAACCACATTTATTAGGTTGTTTATGGTCTAAACAGGAAACCCCAAAAATGAAATATTAAACAAACCTATTTTGTTTAATTTTCCTCATGGAATAATTAATTAAACCATAATTTAATTATTATTCCCAGTCATGTTTAACCCAAAAACAAAGAACTTAATTAGATAAACCTTTATTTATCTTATTATTTTCTAGGAATAATTATTTAAATCTTATTTAGATAATATTCCTTGTTAAATATGACCAAATCACCCACAAATAATTAAATAAATCATTATTTATTTAATTATCTTTCAACTACTTCCTTAAATAATTAAATAAATCATTATTTATTTGATTATCTTCTAACCGCTTCCTTAAAAAGATAAATAAATCATTTATTTATTTATTTTTGACAAATTAAGGGATTTGACCCAAGTCAAATACCTTTTCCCTCCAACAAATGTAATAAAATATTCCATAAAAAGTGGATCTAGATCTAGTTAACCCATGCACCAAGATCTAGAATGACCCAATATTTTGTTATAAATAGGAGGGTTTTTCCTACCATTCTTCACCTTTTGTTTCCTATTAGATCACTCTGGATCTATACACTTGGTCACATTTTTCCATCATTTGCTGTGTGACCTCTCATTGAGCTCTATTCTTTGCATTGGGTTTTCTACACCAACAAGAGAGAGAAATCTTAGATCTGAAGTGCTGAGGACTTCCAAGAACCCATCCCACTGAGGAGAATTGGATACGCCTTCTTGTTTTCCTCCCAGGTGCCCAATTAATACAAAATTCTTTCAAAAATTGTTCTTGTCTTGTCTATTGGTATATGGAGCAAACCCTTGTTTTTACTGCTTAATGTCTTTCCATGCATAGATCTGGTTTTTGCAGCTCTTTTCTTGTTCAACTAACCACAGATCTGAAGATATTGGCAGCCACTTTTGTTGTTAGGGCTATTAGTTATGCATAGCTAAAGTGGTCCTTTTTCGTACACTTCGACAAAGGATTCATACTAAAAAATGGCGACTCCACACGGGTTTTAAATTACGACCGCTGCCGTTTTTCATATTCCTACATATCCAGCTACTTCAAACCCTAGGGTTTCTTTTCAGTTTTTTATTTTTCCTATTTTTATGTTGTTTTTCACACATAAAACCCTAAAACATTAAAATTTTTAACTTCCGTGTGTTTCTGGCCCTATTGTGCAGGTAAGCGACATCAGCCGCAACTGAGACGACAACTTTTCCGAAAATCTGCCACCGAGACAACCAGAATGGGAGGTCGCACTTTTCAGCCCAAAAAGTGCGACCTGGACCTCCAGGTCGCACTTTTCAGCCTCTTTTCTGCGACCTGCACTGAAAACAGGTCAGAACCTGTGACCTGCCAATTTTTCAGTGATTTTTCTACAATTTTTCTGGGTTTTGCTAAAGCTTCTGTCAGGGTTTTCCAGCCTCTGTCTCAGCCTGCTTTGACCTAGTTCTGATCTGTTTTTACTCATCTAAGTGGGAACCTAGCCCCCTAGGGCTTCAGTACCCTCCACTTTTTGGGGAAGAGTTTTAGCTGTTTCAACCGTCTATTTTACAGAGTTTCAGCCTTCCCTTTTTCAAATCTGAAACCTCCTCTTCAGATCCCTTTAAATCAGCCTTTCTTCCTTTCAAATCACCTCTTGTCGTTTTGTTTGGACCTCTTTTTAGGACCTCCTCCCTGTCCTTTCCGCTTTTTGCTGATTTCCTCCCTTTTTCCAGCCACCTTGCCTCTGTCTCTTGGCTATGATCTGCACCTCTTTTCAGCAGCTTTATCCTTTAGATCCCTATCCCTCCCGACCTTTGATCTATTGGCCTCTTTTCAGTGTGTTTTGACTAGATTTTTTCCCTTTTTTAGACTAGTTTTGAGGGACCCGCCTCTTTGGGTTAGATAGATGCAATAGTAGCTGTTAATTTTCTGTTATTTCAGCATTATATATTGTTCTATGTAGATTTCTTTTCAGTTATGCAGCACAATTTTTTCTTGCTCTCAAAACGGAAAGGGTTTAAAAATTAAAATTAACGCACGCCACACACTGACCCTAAGTGAAGAAGCGCCTGGTTAACACCGCCTGAAAAAGACTCTAAAATCAATTGTCACTGCACATTTTCTGCCCTTGACCTCACTTGATTTTGTCCCTTATTTCCCTTGTCGGTTTCCTTCTTCCTGTCATCATTGCGCCCCCAAGGCACGTTTCCCGGAGACTTCTTGGCCTTCACCCTTAGTTTTCGGCCGATCGACCTACTCTGTCCCGCCGTCGTCGAGCCAGTCCTCCTCCGAGTCCACACTCAGACTCCTCTTCTGATTCATTGGGTTCCCCTTTTACTTCTGGTTCTTCCCCTGTCACCTTCACTATGTCTGGTCCAGGGCCTAATGCTAGCGGTAATCCCGGCCCTAATGCCGGAAACACTACTAGCAGAACCGCCACAGGAACTACCTCGGCTGCGCCCTTGCTCCCCTTCTTGGCAGGCCTCAGCCTCCCTGATTTGGATCGGTTGATAAACGACCCTATACACCATGATGCTAGTTGGCCTGCTATGCCGACAAAGCTCCCTTCCGACATCCCAAGGTTTGAAGGCCGTGCTGGAGAAGATCCTTCAAATCATGTTCGATCTTTCCACATGTGGTGTTCATCTACCTCCATTACCGATGACTCTGTTCGTCTTAGATTGTTCCAACGCACGTTTACAGGCGAAGCTTCTAAGTGGTATGTTGATCAGCCCACTTCCTCCCATACCACCTTTGCAACTCTTGCCCGGGCTTTTTTATCTTACTTCCAGCTTCCCCTTTGTTATGACACTGGTATCGAACTTTTGACTTCTTTCCGTCAATCATCTGCGACCCGCCTATCCGATCATGTCCAGGAATGGCGGAGAAGAAAGAGCCTATGTCAATCTCCTACCTTCGAAGACCGTGTCTACATGGACTGGTTCCTTAGATCTCTCTTGTCCCCTATCGAGAAATATGTCGCATCACATTTTCCTCAAACCGAAGAAGATGCCCTCCAAATGGCGTTAAAATATGACCTGATCTACGCTCAGACAGGTTATGATCATACTGTCCTACCTGATCTCCCCAGACCCGGTGATGCCCATACACCAGGGGCACCTCATGCCGCCGACAGTATCGTTGGATCTATCTCTCATCCATCCGCTCAACCTCTCATGAGCTATGGTTTTCCTGGGGGAGGGGGCACCACTTCCTGCACTTCTCCCCCTCCCGGTAGCACGCATCCAAGATACGGCATGCCTCGTCCTTTTGCCCAACCTCCTGCTTACCTCAATGTTGCCCAACCTAACCATTACCCTTATCTGTAGCCTGGTGCGCCAGCTCCTCCAGCATATGCGCTTTCGCCTCCCTTTCCTTCTCAACCCCTGCAACAGTAGTCACCGCCCCCTCAAGAGCAGGTGGATGCACAGCAGGGATTCATGGCTACCCAACCACCTGACGGACATGTGGCCCCTCAACCTTCCCCTTTTGGTTCCTCCAATTACCAGATCCTCATGATGAACTATGATCAACCTCTAACCGTCGACCTTAACCTTCAAGCTCGGTCCCATCAGTACCCCAAGCCTCTCGCTTCGTCTGTCCCCAAGTCACCTTTTACAGGTTCTACAGAGCCTCTTTCGACAACCAATGGTCCCTTACATATCCCTCAACCCAAAGTTGAGGTTCATACCAAGATTCCTAAAGGACCATTATGCCGAAATGCTACTTCTGGTCGAGCTGCTCATTCGTATAGCATAGTAGATGATTTGGTGCAATCTCCTGCTACCATTTCCACATTGGAACTCCTCCAATCGTGACCTTCCCAAAAGAAGGCTCTGCTATCTACCATGGGTGATGTAGATCCTCCTGATGACCAAATGTTTGTTTTCGACACCCATCAATCAGAACATCCTCCTCTTCCTGCTTTTTTAGCCTTCCAAATCCCAGTCAAAATCCGGAACGCTAACGTTTCTCGGTGTATAATTGATGAGGGGGCATCCACCTGTGTGATGTCTGCTTCGGTTTGGAAGCAACTTGGATCTCCTGAATCAGCCCCTTCCACGATCAGCCTTAGAGCGTGGGATGGCCACGCCTCCCAACCCATTGGCCTCTTCTGTAATTGTCCTATCACCCTTGCTGGTAAGACTGTTTGCGTTGACGTCGAAGTCATCGACACCCCGCTAGACTACAACATTCTATTGGGGCGAAGCTACACCTATGCTATGTCTGCTGTCCCATCCGCGGTTTTCCGCAAGATGTATTTCCCTCATAATGGAAAGATAGTCACCATTGACCAGTTGACATATCATGAGCCAACATCTCAGACCTCACCTGAGACACCCATCTCTTCTGTAGCCAACAAGCAAACCGTCGATTCCTTGACCAGTGTCTCTCCTGGCATCTACAAAGACTCCTCTTTGCTCGGAACCTTCCCTGGTCTTCCTCCTCCTCCTATCTCTGACCCCAGCTCATCGAATGTTTGCATGATGCAATCGTCTCGGGCTGCTCTCAAGCAACTTGCTTCGGCTAGTCAGCAACCTTGCCCTCCGCAACCTGCTCCTAGCCCTTCACCTGCAGTTGGTAGTCATGAGCCTCTTTATCCTCCTAGCATGGTTCCTCCAAGCCTTAGCCATTTAGGAGCCATCCCACCTGGCCATTACCCCTCTGGTCAGATGCCGTTCCTAGCTCCCCCACCAGGAGTGTACACGGTACCGGTCATGGCCACCCTCTCTCTTCCTAACTTGACCCTTGGGATTCCCATTTGGTACCTTGATCCTCCAACCCCCACCTTGCCTCGTCAACCTAAACCTTATATTGCTTTGACCCCAGTTCAACCGGTCCCCATGCCTTCTCCCGCTGCATCAGTGCATCAGTCACCTCAACAGGAACCACCTCCTGTTGTGACCGCTTCGGGTAAGAAGGGCAAAGCTCGCAAGGGGGCATCAAAGGACAAGGCTGCCCCAACAAACCCTACTCCTCCTCAGCCTCAAAAGCATACCATCCAGTGTGCTTTGTGTGATGTTTTCGGTCACGCCTCCCATACCTGTCCTGCATTGCTTCATCTCAAGCCCATGGTTAATGTCACGTTCTTTGAGTCCGCGGTCCCAGAAGCCTCTATTCCTTCCGCGACCGTGGCCAAGAACCCCAAGACTATTCACACCAAACACCCCTGTGCTTTGTGTGATCTCCATGGCCATTACACCCATCTTTGTCCCCGCCTCAAGGACTTCCGCACCTCTATCGTCGCGGTCCACCAATTCGAGGCCAAGCGCAATGAGTCCACCTCTCCCCTCTTTGCGCATTCTGCTTCAGCAGAACTACCAGATATGACTGCTCCCATTGACATTCCCCCTCCTGATGTCGAGATGATGGAGCCTTCGTCCAACATTTTTTACCTATCATCATCCATGAGACCCTCGGGGAACATTCCATCTGAATCCTCCCCTGTTGTTTCGCTTGACCTTCCTTCAACGATCATCTTGGGCTCAACATCGGTATATCCTTTATCTACTTACTCTTCGGTCACCCCTTGTGACGATGCGCCTGTGAACCTCTCTTCTCATGATGATGATTCAGGTTACTTCACCACGTCAGGTGGTCTTTCTTCCACCAGTCACCCCATCTTCTATCGCGATGACGACATTATGGAAAAAATCCCCACCCCTGACGTTATCTATTCCCCCTTACATCGAACCCAGGCATTCACACCACATCCACCTTGTGGCCATTACATTGAAACCCAATGTTTGGGTAAGGGGGCACCCACATTTGAGAGACCAAGAGAAGCAATTCTCCACAACTCTCCTAGTGTATCTGGTCATGTTGACTTTAGTCCCAGTATTCTTCCACATTTAGATGAACCTCTAGTGTCCCATAGCACTTCAGATCACTCTAGGGATGATACCCCTTATCGTTCCCTCATTTTACATCAGCAACCCAGTCTCTTAGACATTATTGTTGACCAACCTATAGCTTTTCTACGAGAGCATCAGTTCATTATCTCCAAATCCTCTTTTTGGGATAGTGACACCAGGTATGCCAACTCAAAAACTTAAAGTCCATTTGATCCCTATATGCAGTACCAAAAGAGATTGTTAATCCTCCATTTCCTTTCTCAAACTGCATAACCATAACAAGAAAAAATGGCACACCACATCATTAAAATGTGTTTAGATTCCCCTTTTTCTAAATACATTTTGGCATGACCACACCATGCTCGGGGGCACCCATGCCCCTTAACCATAACCCTCCTCACCTCGTTTTTGGAGAGGAGGTTGTCTTACCGATCGAGTGTGAAATCCCTTCCCTTCATCTGGATGTTGAACTTCTCCCTGACACACAACCTCTAGAACAATGACTTATCCTGCTTGAGCGTGCCTCTGAAGTCCATCGTGTTGCATTGCAAACCATAGAAGCGGCCAAGAAACGCACCAAAGCTCAATATGACCAAAAATTCCAGCCTCATCCTTTTCACGAAGGCGACCTTGTTCTAGTATATGACCAGGCCCATGATGTCCTTGGTTCGAATCATTATGGCTAGACCCTTACGTCATCAGTAAGGATCTTGGTAAGGAGGCATACTTTTTAGAGGACTTCGAAGGCAATCCTCTTCCTAATCCTCGCAATGCACTCTATCTTAAGAAATATTACCCTTAGCATTTCCCTTCTGAGATGCGTGTTTTATTTTCTGTTAGATAGCTAGCATTTTTTTTGTACTTTCATCCTTTGTCAGGACCTATTTTGTCGAAGAAGGGCCACTTCACCTCCACTTTAAATCGAATTTCCTCACTTACGACACTTATACTTGGGGCACCACTTCGCCTCCATACTTGTCCATGTTCGTGTCGATTTTCGTCATGAGTTCCCACCTTGTACTCATGCTTTTATGGTCCCCCATTGGGCCTTCACTGTGTGGCAGCACCATCGAGTCGCCCTTGTTTAGAGCATCCAAGTTGAGTCATCATCGCCTTCATGGAGCCTATCCCGAGTCCCTTTGTACCCCGCTATAGTCCTCCATCCTTCATTGCTTGGTCTCTCTCTTGTGTCACACTTTATGACCTTCAGTCCCACTGACCCCTATCCCTTATGATATTGTGTCAGTCGCTGCCATGTCATTCATTCCCTTTATGCTCTAACAAGGGAAGTCGTCCATTCGCTACTTAGTCCTTTCCACTTCACTATCACCATTAGTGTCAGTCTGTCCGTCGCTCTACTATTTTCTCTCGTGCCTTAGTTGAGGATCTCTCATCGCCTCACCTATGGCGGACCTTCTTCTGTCGACATCAGCTCATTCATTCCAGAAGCTAGGTCTAGAGGGCGGTGTACCTTGGTTCCAGCTTCCACTCTTGTTTGGTGCCTCGGATCAGGCAAAGGGATCTCTCATTTCCCTTTGACTTGGTTGTTTCTCCACTCCAGCTCCTTTCAGCATGACCAAGATCTGTATACTTGATGGTTCAGTGATACAACAGCAGCTCTTGATGATTCCCGGGTGTGTGTGAGATGTCTCAACCCTCATGAGGGGGTGGCCCTGCAGGTAGCCCCCCACATGCCCGGATGACCTCCTCCTTGCAGCCTTCGATGCAGCTCCAGATATTTGATGATGTTGGCCTTAGCCACTTGCGGCGCCTCTTTGATTTGCATGTATCAGTCAGATTTTGTGAGCCCTTCCCCATTTACAGGGGGCATTTGGGTTGTATTTGTATCTCATGTACTCAGATATTATTGTACAAGTCCTGGCTGTTATCCCAGGCACATCATGTATATGGGATTCCTCATTGTATTTTTATCTGGCTCATGATTATGCCGGCTGTACTTTATGGTTCGGTCCCTTGTTTACTGGACACACTATTCTTTTGTACTTTGTCTCGGCGGGCATAGGTATGCCTCCCCCGCCGCCTTCGGCACAGGTACCCTCTCATAAAAAGAGACTTGTTGCACCTGCGAGTCTCGTCTCCTCAGGGTCTAGTTCTTCAGCACACTATCTACCTTGCATTTCTCTCTCTGACTTCCCTTTGGTTGTCTAGTGATTGAGTTCTTACAACGTACTTCGGTCATACGATTTGCTCCTGACACTCGCACACTGGGGGGCAATCTGTTACACCATTTTTTGGTCATCTAACCTATTATCATTAGATGGACCCAACTACACCGTAAGACCAATTTTACCCCTAAGTAAAATTGCTTTCACTATGTAAAATAACTTAATAAACCACATTTGTGGATATGGAGTTGTTTATGGTCTAAACGAAACCCCAAAAAAGAAATATTAAACAAACCTATTTTGTTTAATTTTCCTCATGGAATAATTAATTAAACCATATTTAATTATTATTCCCGGTCATATTTAACTTAAAAAACAAAGAACTTAATTAGATGAACCTTTATTTATCTTATTATTTTCTAGGAATAATTATTTAAATATTATTTAGATAATATTCCTTGTTAAATATGACCAAATCACCCACAAATAATTAAATAAATCATTATTTATTTAATTATCTTTCAACCACTTCCTTAAATAATTAAATAAATCATTATTTATTTGATTATCTTCTAACCGCTTCCTTAAAAAGATAAATAAATCATTTATTTATTTATTTTTGACAAATTAAGGGATTTTACCCAAGTCAAATACCTTTTCCTTCCAACAAATATAATAAAATATTCCATAAAAAGTGGATCTAGATATGGTTAACCCATGCACCAAGATCTAGAAGGACCCAATATTTTGTTATAAATAGGAGGGTTTTCCCCATCATTCTTCACCTTTTGTTGCATATTAGATCACTTTGGATCTATACACTTGGTCTCATTTCTGCCATTTTGCTCCCATTGAGCTCTACCTTCTACATTGGGTTTTTCTACATCTACAAGAGAGAGAAAGCTTAGATCTGAAGTGCTGAGGACTTCAAAGAACCCATCCCATTGAGGAGATCTGGATACACCTTCTTGTTTCCTCCCAGGTGCCCTGTAATATAAAAATTCATTCAAAAATCGTGTTCTTGTCTTGTCCGTTGGATGCATGGAGCAAACTCTTGTTTTTCTTGCTTAATGTCTTTCGGCATGCACGGATTTGGTTTTTTGCGGCTCTTTTCTTGTTCAACTAGCGTAGATCTAAAGATATTGGCGGCCACTTTTGTTTGTTAGGGCTGTGGTTATGTTGTGGGCTAAGGTAGTCCTTTTCGTAAACTTCGACAAAGGATTCATACTAACACTTATACGGGAGGATATTACGAAGGTGTTTTCAGGACATTTTACTGCTCACAGGTCACAGGAATAGTCCTCCAATGTGCGGGATGAGGGATTGAAAGGACGGTGACAAAATACTGTGTAACAGATGCCCCCTAAAGCATGAGGTCCGAGAGAGAGGGAGGGGTGAAATTATTTATGAGAACGCGCCCAACTGAAAACAATTCCATTGGAAAACCTGCGAAGACAAATACAACTAATATCTCAAAGACATGATATGTGGTATGGGTGCACACATCCATAATAGAGTGTACAAAAACCGAGATCCGAGGTATGACGCAGCCATCCAGTAAATAAGGATCAACAAGTAGACTCAAGTATGGTCGCAACCATCCAATCGAATGAGTCATGTAATAAATGATAATAATCCACAAATAATCCGTAGCCTGGATGTATATCAGAAAAAATCCAGGGTCTTGCGCTCCATCTCACCCCAAACAGAGTACAAGTTCAAGCATGCGAATATGAGAGATGAAGTCGAACATGCAAGAACATCGTCTGATTACCAGCCAATAATGAAATTCGTTAACAGACGCGAGAGAAACCACCAGTAATGACGATGACCCTCAAGGTACATGAGGTACAATCCACGGAATGTGAACAGTGAGCTAGCGTTGAACACCCGCAGAATCATTCAATCGAAGGTCAATAATGAAAACCTTGCATCGAATGCGAAGAACCTACCATTGAGGCATGCAGACTCCAAGGTACCTGAAGGGAGTCTCTAGACCAACTTCCTGGATAATGAGTTGAAGTCGACAGGAAGTGACCTTGATCGAAGGTGAGCCATAATGTTTCCCACATCATCGACATGAGACAGAGGGATATAATGTTTGTGAACCAAGATCGGTAGAGAATCAGAGGGAGGTTGAAAACTGCAGAGGCCAACTTCTCTTGAACATATCGGCGGCGCGACATTGGATTTGGAAGTATTTTACATCAAAGGATCTTAGGTCATGGTGACGTGGCAAAGAGCAGATGAGTGGTCAAAAGAGATTACCCAAACCCATGGAGGCAAGTAGATAACAAGATGAGATGTCCACAACCCGACATGAATGCAGACAAGTGCCATGTTCAAGAGCGACATACTGCCAACACGACTATAATACTGGTTCCATTTTCCCCCACCATTGCTGGCGAGTACCCCAATTATTTTTTAAAACGAGCTTGAAGGGGATAGCATGTGCTTATGATATAAGTTTGTCCTTCAGACAAATCCATCCTAGTACATTTAACGAGCCCTAGGAAGGAGTAACTCGAGTAAATTCATTACGACGGAGTCCGATGTCATCAGATTTTAACGAGTATGACAAAGGAAGAACTTGGCGTCTTTTCACGTTTAGAGAGTTTGAAAAGACAATGGAAAATAAAACTCCAGCGGTCCCTTTTCATAGATAGTCCCACAGATCCGAAAAGGTAGAAAACTATGTCTGAGAGAACCTCCTAGTCGCAATAGGCTAGGGTATTCCTTTTTCGTAAATAATCTATCCCAGCCTGAAAAGGGGTAAACGTATACTGGGTAGATGTCGTTTCGCAGCCAATTTTAACAAGCTCAAAACGATAAGCGACTTGGCAATCTTTTCAATTTTAGAGAGTCAGAAAAGAGCTGAAAGGTGACTCCAGTAGTGACTTTTTCATGTTTTTACCGAGTCCAAAAAAGTATAAAATACAACTTGTGTCGTCGCCCTAATCGTGTGAAAACCTGTCGTTGCACAAAAAGCAAGTGTAAAACCCATTTTTCGACAAAACATAGTGAAATATTGGAAAAACAAGTCTCAAAACCTAACTTTGATTTCGAAAAAGTTATAAATATGACCAATAGTAAAAACATATTTACTTTCACCTTTTTACCTCTTTGCAGAGCGATAGTGAGCCATTTCCCTTGCGATTTTGTGCTGACGATTGTGGACAATCCAGTGCACCATTCCGGATCCCGTCTTTTCCAAGTAAGAGCCACTTCCATTAGCCATTTTTTAAGCCATACTTCATAGCTTTTCATTGTGATTTGGCATCCCTGAGGGGAGGATTTTCAAAACTAGGGCTTCCGCGGTTGGCGCGGGTATGAGGCACGGACCCGTGCTAATCGGCCTCTTTTTGCAAAGGGGTCGCGCCAGGTGGAGCGACCGTCATCAAAATAGTCGCGCCAACCATGCAACCCAGTATTTTGTTTGAATTTGAAAAAATACAACCAATAAATTGTTGGTTTAAGTTCCCAAGAGATCTTATAATGTGCTTATGACCAATTTGATGCAGGTATAAAGCAAAAATGGTGATTGAATGGAAAGAAAGGGAGCACAGTGAAGAAGAAGAAATGGCAATGGAGAATGAGCAATGCATGAATGCTCTTCGTAATTGCAGTTAAAAGAAATTCTTCTTAACACCATGTCTGAGGGCTCAGCCCAAATTACTACAATATTTAATAAGTATCTGGGATGAGGATGATGAGAAGTTTAAGCTTCGAGATCAAGTACTTGAACTCGAAGTTTTTGATGTCTACTTCATTACTAGACTATCACGCAGAGATCTAGTTCTGATTATGATAGGTACCAGGCCTTTTGGTGAAAAAATGTCGATGGTTATGGAGAGGGTGTGCCCGGGGGCAAAAACGGGATCAGGTAGTGGCAAAGTTGACATTCATATTGTTCCCTATCTAGCACTCAGAGTGGTGCTACATGTTATGGAAACATAAATTTTCACTCCTAGAGACAGCCTAGAGTTGCCATATACCAATGCCTAGGACATCTTATCATCGCAGGGAGTGTATCATAAAACTGGGGTGTCAATCCAATAATCTCCTGATCTCTTGTAGAACAAGGAAATTGATTTTAATGGGACTAGAACTTACAGAAACTGCCACAAGGAAAGTAATGTTGCAGAGACAAGATGCAAATCTCCAACACAAAAGCATCAGACAACTAAGAGACAATTTACTGTAAAGAGGGTCGATTCAAGTAATATGCCATAGAAATCAAATATCATAAGGTGTATGTGGTGAAAGAAATATAAGGAGATATTATTTATCTTTGGTCTGATACCCAGATACACAACAGAACCATATATGGGCTTATCAATCTAAGAATCCATACATGACAATGGCGTTTTAAAAGCACCCTCCCAAAGAAACTAATATAGTAGAAAGATGGGTGAAATGAACATGAAACAGTATATCATGCCTGAGCCATATTTAAAGTGCTTCACTGATCTAAGTATGGGTATCAACTAGGATAAATCCTTACCTAAAATCAGTGAGCCACTCGCATTCCAGTACATGATACAAGAAGATGGATAAAATGAAATGTGGCTAAACACATAAAAGGAAGTTACATACTGTGGGATACCAAAGACCAGAATCCTCTAATACAGATAGAACTCCTCCTCACTGAGACCCTATGGGCTCTGAGCCTTCATACAAGAGCTTATACAAAATGTATACAAAAATGCCTTTCACTGCACAATTCTCTGATAAAAATCTGGAACCTGTACAATGTCTTTCTTCTCTGTTTTTATAGAGGAATAAGAAAAGACCCTATGAAAGAAGTAGGTGAGAACATTTAATTATCTCATTAAAAAATAAATGGCGGTAACATTCACGCCCATACTGCTTGATGGCTATAGAATGCTGCAGGTGCAGATTTCTCCAGGGGTGAGGTATGAAGAATAAAATATGTGACGTTCCGTACCTTCCTGAGAGAAAAATATATTGAAGTAAAACCTGGAGGATATGATTTTTATGCACTTGTACTCTTTGCCTTCTAAATGCTGGATTGCTATTAAAAATCTTCAGCGCCGGACACCGAATTCCTTGATTTCCAACTGATACCCTTTGCTGCGACATTAATGTCTCTATCTGTAGAAATCTGCCTTTCGAATTATTTTGAAGAGTTTGACAGATTTCCATTCTACTTTATTTAATGAAGGTCATGTCTCAGCAGCTACCCAAGAATTTTCTTCATAAATTTCACCTCTGCAAGCTGACCCTTTGATGTGTCTTCGATTTCTATAACGGAGGTGGAGATTAATGGTAGTTTACCCCCTTTTCACCCTGCACAATACACAAACTTGTTAGGAAAACAAAGGCATGGGAGGGGAGTGATGCAATGGAGGCGACTGTGAAGTGGCGTGACATCGTGGACTGGTGGAAGCACGTAGGGTAGTGGCGAAAGATGCAGTGGAGAAGTGGTATACGGACTAGGCAGAGGTTCTCTTCATAAAAACATTAAAACAAGACACATGAATGCGATATACAAATATGAATGGAATATACAGATGGTGAAGGGAGAATGAGATTGACACGTGGGACAATACGTGGTGGGAGACTCGGTCAATTAGTCAATCACGCATATGATCTGGACCACACAATTTCAGAGCGATATCAATGGTTAGGAATGCATTATACAGTGATGGGATGGTGGACCCAGAACACTGTAGATCTACATTAACACCCGTGCAATTACATCGAGCGACCACCGTTGGATTGAGCTCTTCAGATCAGATGGCCAGCGTTAATATCGCTACATGACTTTGACTGAAGGATAACGCGCGATGGGTAGTGGTATTGTCATCGTACACCAGGATGCGTGGTGAGCGCCCAATGGAATCACTCCGTTTTGGAGAAAACCGCTTGCCTTTGAAAGGTGGTGCGATGAAAACAACTCTGGTTTCTGAGTGGGCGCAGGCGCGGGGACCACCAAAGCAAAGGAGATTCTAGGCCATTGATTTGTGTTTTGATCCAACGGTCCAGAGTAGGCACGATAGACATATACGTTAGGCGCCCTTGGGACTTAACACTCGGTCATGAGATTCAGTCATATTGACGATAAGATATGAGGGGCTAGGGCTGAAAGGGACTAGGCCTCCTATGACTTCGAATACGCGTCTGTGGTGCTTACTAATGCATTTCAGAGGGTGGGAAAGGCACGATAAGCGAAAATGAATTTCTTAAGCTGCGATAGGAAATTTGAAAGGTTCAGGAGGGGCTGATGGCCAAAAATTTTAATGGGGCTGGCATGGATAACATCGGCTCCAACTGGGGACGGTGCGTTCATCCCTGAACGTGTCGAGAACTCCACAAACCTTCATATACTCTTTTAGGCGGCTCTTCCATTCAGTCCCTTTGCATTCTACTTCACAACATGTCAGCACATGCCTTATTTAATCAAAAACAAAAAGGGAACTAATGTACAATATAATACATCAGGTGTTCCCAGCCTGAATCAAAACTGGAAGTATGGCTTAAGAAATTGGCCATTTACAGGGGTTTCAAGCAGATCGCCCTGTAAGTTTTCTAGCATAAAAGTATTATTGCCTCTCTATTCCGCTATTTTGAAAGGACCAAACCACAGGGGATCAAATTTCCCATGTTTTCCTTTTTCAGCCCTCCGGATATCCCATATGAGTACCAGATCACCAACCTGCAATTTCCTATCTTTTGCATGATGATCAAAGATGTTTTTCATTCTCTCCTGATATTCTGTTAATCTCTGATTTACTTGACCTCGTGTTTCCTCCAATTCTATCAATTGATTGATTCTCCTGACCATATCATCAGGTTCCTCCTGAATTTCTTGCATAAAACGTGCCACTGGTAAAGCCAGTTGCACAGGAAACACTGCCGCTCATCCATATACCAATTCATATGGAGATTTCCCGGTTTCTCTCTTACTGGTGATTATATTCGCCCATAGAGCAAACTTCAATTGGGAATCCCAATTCTTCTGATTTTCATTTATAGTTTTCTTCAAGGCCCTTACTAAAGTTTTGTTGGAAGATTCTGCCAAGCCATTTCCCTATGGATAGTAGGTTGTGGAATGATTTAGTGCAATATTATACTGTTGGCAGAAATTTACAAATTTTGCAGATTTGAAGGCCTGTGCATTATCAGTCACTATCCTAGCAGGGCAACCAAATCTTGATATAATGTTTTCTTCCATAAACTTTATGATTACTGCATCTGTAGCATTTCTTGCACGTATGGCTTCCACCCATTTTGTAAAATAATTTGTGGCTGTTAATATCCATTTATTCTATCCACTTGAGGGTGGGTGGATTTCACCTATAAAATCTATTCCCCACTGCTGGAATGGTTCATTTACATGAACGGGAATCAAGGGTAGAGCTGGTAACTTTTGTCTTTCAGCAAATTTTTGACACTTATCACATGCTCTAGCCCAAACAAAAACATCTCCAAATAATTTAGGCCAGTAGAAACCAGCCTTTAAGATTTTATAAGCTGTAGCCCTCCAGTTGTAGTGTCCTCCACAGATTCGTTCATGAAATTCCATCATTATACTTTCTACTTCATCCTCTGTGAGGCACAGGAGTAGAATGCCTGAGGGATCCCTCCAATATAGCTGGCCATTAGCAACTATATACTTCTGTGATTTTAGCCTCAATGTTCTGTATTTTTCCTTATCACAACTTGGAGGACAGCTGAGTGTCAAAAGATATTCTACTATTTCTTTGTACCAAGGACTGGTGAGAAATTTCATGTGTACTTTCTGAGTAGCCATCTCCAGCCCTTGTTGCTTTTTTTCTTTTTCAGACTCTTCATTTGCTATCATGGTCAAATTCATTCCCAAAGCCTGATAGTTTGATTCGGATAGAATTTTTGCAAGCCCCTGTCCTTTGATCAACTTGGTAGGATGGATATCTAGATCATACTCCTGTATTTTTGCGATCCACCTTCCCCTTTTTCCTTCACTGTCTCCCTGAACAAGGATATCCTTTACAGCTGTAGTAGGCACAAGTGTAGTGATGTGAGACTGCAAAATATACATACAGAAAGCTTTGAGGGATTTCACCAGGGCATAGGCCTGTTTCTCCAATATATTATATTTCAGTTCTGCATCATGGAGCACCTGACTGAAAAAGGCAGTAGGCTGCTCATATCCTTCTTCATTATTCTGTAATAACACTCCCGCTACTATATGTGGTGATGCAAAAGAATAGATCATAAATGGTTTAGTATAATTTGGCCCAGCTAGTACAGGAGCTTCAGCAAATGCCTGTTTTATCCTGGTGAATGCATCTCTAGATTCCTGAGACCATTTTACTTCATTATTCTTTTTCAGCATATCAGTTATATGCCTAACTATCTCAGCATAGTTAGGAATAAATCTCCTCAGGAAATTTATCCAGCCTAAAAATACTTGCACTTCCTTCTTATTTCTGGGGAGAGGGATGCTATTTACAACCTCTACCCTTTTGGGGTCTATCTTTACCCCATATTTAGTTACAATATGCCCCAAAAGTTTTCCTTCTTATAATGCAAATAAATAATTTTGTGGATTGAGAGAAAGCCCATACCTTCTGCATTTTTCAAAATTTCTGCGTAAATGCTCAATGTGCTCAACATCATCTTTTGAAAACACTGTGATATCATCAAGGTATACCACTAAAAATTTATCCTGCTCCCCAGCGAAAGCAATGTCCATCGCTCTCTGAAAGGTAGCCACTGCATTAATCAATCCAAAAGGCATCCTGGCATACATAAATGTTCCCCATGGTGTGGTGAAAACAGTCTTCTTTTGATCTTCTGGAAGTACAACCACCTGTTTACAACCAGAAAATCCATCCATCATTGACATTCTAGAGGCTCCCACCACTTTCTGCAGAATGTAATCCATCTTGGGGAGTGAATAATTGTCTTTTAAATATGCTCTGTTTAAATTCCTGAAATCCACACACAGCCTTATTTCTCCATTCTTCTTTCGAACAGGGACAAGGTTTGCCACCCATTCTGAGTACCTCAATGGTACAATTATTTTGGCCTTTAGCAGCTTCTTGATTTCTTTTTCAATGGAGGGAAGCAGGAGAGGATTTATCTGTCTAAGATTCTGCTTATAAGGTTTTGCATCTTCCCTCAGAGGAATTTTATGTTGCATTATACTAATATCAAAAGTTTTAAGGTCCTGATAGGACCATGCAAATACATCCTTGTATGACTGAAATAATTTCAAGTATTTTTCCTTATATTCCTCTGGGACCTTCTTGGATAATTTTACAATTTTGGGCTCAACCTCAGTACCCAGATTCAGATCTTCCACCTGATCTTCCTCTACCACTTTATTAGGCTGGAAAGGGACATCATTTTTATCAAATAATCTTTCTAGAGGCACCAACCCTCTAGGGATGACATTTCCTTTCAGCTGCAACACTTTACTGCTGGCCATCTTCTCTTCCCAATTATTTTCTGAAACATTCTCAGCCTTATCTTCTTCACAACCATTAATCTCCATATTAGAAAATTCTCCCACTGTTTCCAAGAATCTCTTCATCTGTTCATCATCTTCAAATACCTGCCAGTGCTTAATATTATTTGGGATTGATGGTCTATAACGTACCTCAATTTCATACCTCAAGAGAGGGTTCTGAGGAGGACAGAATGTACTAGCAGCCACAGCGAGAGAATCTTCCATTCTATTCTTCTCTCGGGGCATGAACTGGATGTTAAATGCTGAGAATAAATTCTCCACCATGTCCCATACTTCGTTTCTATAAGCTCTCAGCCGTGGATGTTTAGTTTGACATTGATTTCTGATCTGTCTGACCACTAGCTCAGAGTCTCCTAGGAACTTTAAACTCTGTATGCCCATGCTCCTGGCCGTCTGCAATCCTAACAGTAGTGCTTCATATTCGGCTACGTTATTAGTAGCCTCGTATTCCAATTTGAAGGACAGTGGGACCCAATTACCTGCAGGGGAAATTAATAGTACTCCTGCTCCATTACCTTCTTTAGAATTTTCCCCATCAAAATGTAGTGTCCAGATTCTAGGTTCATGGTTCTCTAAAGGCTGTTCAGTCTTGATTTGACAGAAGGATGGCTCATGAGCATATTCTTGATCTTCTTCCAGCATTAAGCATGAAAAATCTCCTTCCTTACTATAGACTGGGGAATTGATAGAGCCATCAGCCTTAGTTACCATCTTGACAAATCTGGTCTCTCTGTACAACCTCCTCTCCTGACCACCAAAAACAGGGATAGTGGCATAGGTTAAATCCATCTTAAGTGACCCACCAATCTTTTTTCCCGAGGACCTTGACAGCAGCATGCCAAAGCGGGTTGGGATGTCAGCCACCACAATGTCTATTACTACACTTTTTGTTGGAATTTGGGCCAGATTGACCACTAAATCTTTAATCATCCCGAAGCATTTAACTCTTTTGGAATCAAATGAATATAGGTCTTTGTATGGGCGTGTGATTTGTAAACCTAGTTGTTCCATGACAGACAGAGGCATAAGATTATGGGAAGCCCCGGAATCTAACATACAATTGTGCAATAGCAGGTCATGAATCACTAGAGACAGATAGAAAGGAGGAGTAGAGGGGTCTATCTCCTCGACATGTGGGCCAAAGACTACCATGGTTCTTTCTTCTTGGAGGTTAAGACTATCTGGAATTATTGGTGCTTCAGGAGGGAACAATAAAGAAGTGACTTGAGATTGATATGCAGGTTGTTTCAATAGTTTAGTCAAAGGGACTGGGATTTTGACTTTCTCAAGTTCTTTTTGCAAATTGAAAGCAGGAGGGAGCTTTTATATTACAACTTCTTTTGACTCTTTATTTTCAGCTGAACGTTTAACTTCTTTTGATACGGACTCGGCATTAGGAGGAGTGACTACTTTCGAAGAAGAAGGAATTTGGTCATTAGACTGCAAAAGTTTGTTCAGAGGGCTCTTACCTTTGTCTGTAACTTTCTGCACTGTTGATTCCTTTTGAGCAGGTGCTTCCTTCTGGGGCAGCTCTTCTTCATGTTCTTGAGTCTGATTTCTCTTCCTGGAAGATCTAAGATCATATTTTCTGTTAAAATGTGCTTGCATGGAATCATTAAACTGTTTGCAATAGTGATCAATTTCTGCATCTTCTATGTCTCTGAGCTCTTCTCCTTCTTCATGCAATGGGCATTCAACTTCATCATTGTTAGAGAAAGCAAGATTTGCATCTTGCAGTTCATAGGCAGCATCTTCAGTGGAGTCATCTACTGGGCCTTCCAGGTATAATGGGTGTGGCACTTGATCTGGTTGCTCCTTTGCTTCCCTTGGCAATATTTGCAATGGTGGTCTTCTATACTGAGGATTGTAACCTCTGTTTGGAGTATTCTGAAAATTATTAGGGGCTGCATTCTTGGCCTCCAATTCAAGCTTAACCAGCTTTTTAATCATCTTGCTTATTTCCTCCATCTTGTCAGGGTCTCTGTCCTGATTTGAAGTAGATACCTCCTCTTTCCCCCTTCTTCTAGTATCATGTTCAGCTCTCCCTTTTAATTTTCCAGTGGAAGAAAAATTTGCCTCCAACTCAAGAGCATCTGACTGAGCATCATCTAGTGTGGCAGGCTTTCTTTCCCTGAGAGAGAAACTGAAATTTGTGTCAAAGGCTGCTATGAAAACAACTTTGGTAGCATTTTGATGAGGCTTCATATCTGCAGGGAGGTTTAGATATAACTTATTGAATCTTTTGATAAATTCTGACACCCCTTCATTATGTTTCTTCTTGAGTGTATTGAACTCAGTAAGACACTGACCGTGATCCTTCTTTTCTCCCCATTTTCTGAGAAAAGTATTTTCCATATTGTCCCAGGTGGCTATGGAACGGTTTCCCAATGTCTTGAACCATTTCCTAGCTTCACTGTCCAGAGATTGCACAAATAGTCTTAAGACTACGTCCAAGTGTTCTACATTGAAGTTTTCTGCAAAAGAGCAGAAAGTCTCAAGATTTTTCTGAGCATCAATTTCATTTTCCCCAGTGAATCTGGGCAAGATCTTCAAATAATCCTGTGGCATATCATTCAACACTTGGGGTAATTCCAGGGGGGCATATTTATTCAACAAAAAGGTTGGGACATTAGCCATTAGAGAAGTAGGAGGTTGTGCAGAAATTTGATGTACAAATGGAGGAAGAGGTGGAAGTGGAGTATGAATAACAATAGGAATATATTGAACAGCAGCCTAAGGTGTGGATGGGAATAGCTCATGGTTAACAACAGCTACCTCGGTGACTTCCTTGACTTCTTCGGCCTCAGGGGTAGGGTGAAAACTATCTTCAATTCTAACACCTCCTCTAAGTGGGCTATCTGAAAAATATTCTGTATCTCCAACAGTGGGGTCAGGATTTTCTACTTGGATTTCTTGAGAAGAAGAGGACGGATAATCTTCTACAGAAAATTCAGGGATTTCAACATGGAATGATCCCCTCTCTTTCCAAATTCTTCTATGTATGGTCTTTTCAGGGTCAGGCACAGAAGGTGTCTTTGGCTTAGACTTATCTGACCTCAGGTATGGCTTACGAGGATCCAGGACTACAAATAGATCTATCAAATAAACAACAGTAGAGTCACCAAGGTGAGAGATATGCAACTCTTCAACTCTCTGTGCTCACCTAATTAGAGAGTGAATATGATTTGTCGAGGCCCAGGGATTCTGATTTTCTTAAATTCATCCCCAGCAACGACGCCAGAAAGATGTTGTCGACATAAATTGTTACTCCTAGAGACAGCCTAGAGTTGCCATAGACCAGTGCCTAGGACACCTTATCATAGTAGGGAGTGTATCATAAAATTGGGGTGTCAATCCAAAACTCTCCTGCTATCTCTTGTAGAACAAGGAAATTTATTTTAATGGGACCAGAACTTACAGAAACTTCCACAAGTAAAGTAAGGTTGCAGAGACAAGATGCAAAGCTCCAACACAAAAGCATCAGATAGTTAAGAGACAATTTACTGTAAAGAGGGCTGATTCAAATAATATGCCACAGAAATCAAATATCAGAAGGTGTATGTGGTGAAAGAAATATAAGGAGATATTAGTTATCTTTGGTCTGATACCCAGATACACAACATAACCATATATGGGCTTATCATTCTAAGAATCCATACATGACAATGGCATTTTAAAAGCACCCTCCCAAAGCAACTAACATAGCAGAAAAATGGGTGAAATAAACATGAAATAGTATATCATGCCTGAGCCATATTTAAAGTGCTTGACTGATACAAGTATGGGTATCAACAAGGATAAATCCTTACCTAAAATCAGTGAGCCACTCGCATTCCAGTACATGATACAAGAAGATGGATAAAATGAAATGTTGTATTAAACACATAAAAGGAAGTTACATACTGTGGGATACCAAAGACCAGAATCCTCTAATACAGATAGAACTCCTCCTCACTGAGACCCTACAGGCTCTGAGCCTTCATACAAGAGCTTATACAAAATGTATACAAAAATGCCTTTCACTGCACAATTCTCTGATAAAAATCTGGAACCTTTACAATGTCTTTCTTCTATGTTTTTATAGAGGAATAAGAAAAGACCCTATGAAAGAAGTAGGTGAGAAAATTTAATTATCTCATTAAAAAATAAATGGCGGTAACATTCGCGCCCATACTTCTTGATGGCTATAGAATGCTGCAGGTGCAGATTTCTCCAGGGGTGAGGTATGAAGAATAAAATATGTGACGTTCCGTACCTTCCTGAGAGAAAAATCTATTGAAGTAAAACCTGGAGGATATGATTTTTATGCACTTGTACTCTTTGCCTTCTAAATGTTGGATTGCTATTAAAAATCTTCAGCGTCGGACACCTAATTCATTGATTTCCAACTGATACCCTTTGCTGCGACATTAATGTCTCTATCTATAGAAATCTGCCTTTCGAATTATTTTTAGGAGTTTGACAAATTTCCATTCTACTTTATTTAATGAAGGTCATGTCTTAGCAGCTACCCAGGACTTTTCTTCATAAATTCCGACTCTCCAAGCTGAACCTTTGATGTGTCTTTGATTTCTGTAATGGAGGTGGAGATTAATGGTGGTTTACCCCCTTTTCACCATGCACAATACACAAATTTGTTAGGAAAACAAAGGCATGGGAGGGGAGTGATGCAATGGAGGTGACTGTGAAGTGGCGTGACATCGTGGACTAGTGGAAGCACACAGGGTAGTGGCAAAATATGCAATGGAGCAGTGGTATACGGACTAGGCAGAGGTTTTCTTCGTAAAAACATTAAAACAAGACACATGAATGCGATATACAAATATGAATGGAATATACAGATGGTGAAGGGAGAATGAGATTGACACATGGGACAATACGTGGTGGGAGACTCGGTCAATTAGTCAATCACGCATATGATCTAGACCACACTATTTCAGAGCGATATCAACAGTTAGGAATGCGTTATACAGCGACGGGATGGTGGACCCAGAACACTGTAGACCTACATTAACACCTGTGCAATTACATCGAGCGACCACCATTGGATTGAGCTCTTCAGATCGGACGGCCAGCGTTAATATCGTTGCATGACTTTGACTGAAGGATAACGCGTGATGGGTAGTGGTATTGCCGTCGTACACCAGGACGCGTGGCGAGTGCCCAATTGAATCACTCCGTTTTGGAGAAAACCGCCTGCCTTTGAAAGGTGGTGCGATGAAAACAACTCTGGTTTCTGAGTGGGCGTGGGTGTGGGGACCACCAAAGCAAAGGATATTCTGGGCCATTGATTTGTGTTTCGATCCAACGGTCCGGAGCAGGCGGGATAGACATATATGTTAGGTGCCCTTGGGAATTAACACTCGGTCACGAGCTTCAGTCATATAGATGATAAGATATGAGGGGCTAGGGCTGAAAGGGACTAGGCCTCCTATGACTTCGAATACACATCTGTGGTGCTTACTAATGCGTTTCAGAGGGTGGGAAAGGCATGATAAGCGAAAATGAATTTCTTAAGCTGCGATAGGAAATTTGAAAGGTTCAGGAGGGGCTAATGGCCGAAAATTTTAATGGGGCTGGCATGGATAACACTACATACCATTACGCGGGCTAAAGGGTCGCAGGCACCGCATGAGGCTACCAAAACACAGCTCCTCCTGGCATAAGAGTGTATGAACCCAACAATATTTGATTGGACCACAGTCGTAACAATGAATATCAACAACAATTGACTAAATGTAAAAAGCCAAAACTAAAGAAATTTTGGTATGGGTAAATCTTGGTATCGTTCTTCCTAGAACGACTGCCCATCTTCCAGGGCCAGGGGCCTATAGTCCCAAATCCACCATTGAGAAAGCCAAAGATGGCTCGATGGGCAGCATTGATGCCTAGGGCAGGGGGCGCCCAGCAGATGTCATGGCGGCCCGAGTTCTTTGGATGGCTTCGACGACAGCTGATCGTCGTAGAGGACTGGCCCTATGTGGGTACTGATTTCACAGGAGACCCAGACCTTCCGCTCCCAGAAGGAGAGGACTAGGATGAAGAGCTGGGTAAGACTCTTTTTTATTTTTATGAATTTTATGATTTTTTGGTATACATGTATGTTCTAATAGTTGTTCCTATATGTATGCAGATGTTGGCCCAGAGAGGCCTGTTGGGATGTCACCGATAGGGAGGAGGGCCCCGCTCGCTTACCAGAGGCACACTATAGGGGTGCCGAGTCGCCTCCATCACTTACTGAGGTGGCTGGTGCAGGAAGTAACATGCTACCATGAGCACCATGTTGATTAGTCGCCTAGGCTTTTATTTGCATATTTTTTGAGAGATATGTCATCTCTTAATGTAATTAAAACAAACATGTATATTTTTTATTTTATATGATGCACACGCTGCAAAAATTTGACATATATATATATATATATATATATATATATATATATATATTTCTACATGGATATTTCTTACATATGATGATGTTTTTAAAAATTGAATAAATGTCTATCTAATACCATGTTTGCTACTGCATTTGTTAATGTATTCATTTGCCTTGGTATATGCTGATATGTAATGTAATCAAAATCTCTCTCAAGTAAATGAATACACAGATACAGTCTTAAAATGCATGGGTTTCTAACTGAATAATGACCATTGAGTTGTAAAACCACAAGCTGTGAATCTAGATGTACGAGTAACGCGTGAATACCGAGGTTAACATCCTTGTTTAATAATTCCAAAACGGCACTATACTCTACGACATTATTCGTAGCGGGCCCTAGACAAACACCTTGTAAATTCACCAACTCACCAGCAGGATTGTAAATTACCCAGGCTGCCAAAGACAGGTTCCTAGTACTGTGGGAGGCACCATCTGTGAAACTAACATAAGGAGTAATAGACATCTTCACAATCAGGAAGACCCAATCAGCAGAAAAATGCTTACAAAGCACACCACACCACACATTTTATTTTTACACAAGCTTAAAAGCACAAATGCAAAATATGCTTGAAAAAATAGGCATGCCCCCAGCATGATGACTCAATCCGAGGTGTACATGCCCCCCAAGCTTCAGTCCATAGGAAATGGAGTGAAGGTTCAAAACACAAGAGTAAGAGATTCAATCTGAATTTTCCGAAATCTAACAAAACTCGATTTGAAATGGGATCGTGTTTCATTATTTTAACGACGTTGACACACTTAGAAGAACTGTCCTTAAAGTAGCTTGTTTCATTGTTTAGGGAGCTTGACACAAGAAGAGGAACTATGCTTCGACGAGCTCAAAGGAGCAGGTCCAAGAGGGGGATAACCAAATGCAAAATAGTCGAGACAATTATACATTTCCCCCGGGCTAGGCATGAATGAGGAACGATGATGTCCATCGCTCCATGGCAGAACTTCGAGAGACATCGTCTCCATGATAGCTTCATCAGACGGAAAAACTTCTCTCAAAGGATCGGGCGAATCTGCATCACCGAGCCAAGGGGACTGGGAATAAACATCAAGAACCATGCTCAATGGAGCATTACCAACAAGAGGAGGATCTGATGTGGCAACAATCTCGCAATAATTGATTTCTACTGGGGTCAGAGGCATCGATTCTCCAAAAGAGGCAACTTGTTCAGGAGAAGGGATGATCCATAGGTCATCCGACCTAGAGACCATATTGACTTGAACGGTGTTCGGTGGTGGAATGGGAAAAATACCCATGAGAACGGGGTCCTTGAAAAGACTGGGTCCTATACTGTCAAGGGGATTAGGGATTTGATCCACGTACGGTATGTTGTTCTCAGAGGATGAGGTGAAGAAAGACAACTGATCAACAGTAATAATCTTTCCCTCATGTGGAAACTTCAAAATTCGAAAGAGGGTGGACGGAACGCACAACATGGCGTGGGTCCAGCTACGACCGAGTAGAAGATTGTAGTTGATATTGGCATCAACAACTTCCACTTTGACGTTGACTATCTTACCTTGCAATGTAATCGGTAGACTCGCGAGAACACCCAAGGGTTTTGATTCCCTTCCATCGAATGCCTCAAGGGCATTGGGAGGTGAAGTGAGGGCCGGAGAGCCAATGGCCTTCCAGCAAGAAGATGACATAACACAGGTAGAGGCACCTTCATCCACAATAGCTCTGTGAATGTTGAGGCTGTTGATACCGACTTGTATAACAAGCGTGATCTGGTGCAGAAGTTGGGGGACAAAATTCTCTAGATCAAAGGAGATAAGGTTAGAATCGACAGGATCTATTCCGCCAATTGCAGATAGCAAAGCTTTCCGTTGAGACAGAAAACTCTGAAGAAATTCCAATACAGACATCATGGAAGGCGCCTATGCCAAATCCTCAACAATGTTGTAATGCTGGGCAGCACAGGCATTTGGATTATATGAAGATTTTCGGAGAACACCTTTGGAAGGTGGCCGTACAACAGGTTCAGTGCTAGGCTTTTCAATCTCTAGAGGACAAGAGGCAGGTGGAGGAGGAGGACCATCAATGACTTCCTTCCCAACTGCCTGGCATGATCCGACATAATCCTTCGATCGAGTGGCAATAGAAACAAGTGCAACACCATTCATCATGAAAACCTGAGACCCAAATGGTGCAGATGGTGAAGGTTGCTTGACCATTTGGGTCTGCTGAGATGGAAATAGTTCCTTAAGAACTGTCGGAGTTCCCTTAGAGCCCTTGAGAATTTTACTAACCTCGGATCATCGATGACAATAGTGTAGTGGTCTTCATCACAGATCAGGCAAGGGTACTTCGGTTTCCATTGCGAACCATCATCAACACGTGGTTTGGACGATTCTGGTTTTGGGGCATCAGATTTGGCTTTGCCTTTTCCCTTCTTCTTCCCTTTGGAGGTCTTGCCTATAGGATTAGCCTGAACGGTGTTGACCTCCATGGTATTACCAGAATCTGGGGTAGTCAGAGGAGCAGAATTGTTGGAAGAATTCGATTTTTGCTTCCCATTGGAAGACTTGAGAGAAGTCTAAGAGACGGAACCAATAACACCATCTACTGATGGAGTAGCCGGTGCTTTAGAGGTCCCTGGCCGCGAGGCATCAGTCAAGATGTCATATAACATGTCGGACTGAGAGTACACTAAATCGAGGTACTGGGCACGAGCAATGGCTTGTTCCTCGGTTACACATGCCCCCATAGCAATGTCCTGTGCAATATTGTTGACAAAGGAGGTACTGAACAAGTGAGTTAGAAGCTGATTAGAAATATCAAAATTGATCAGATGACGACGACGTCTCCACTCATGAATGTGATCTGAAATATGAGTGGCTTTGTCCTGTTTCAGAGAGGTCAAGAGATGCATCCCGGCTTCGTAACGAACCGGTAACTGGAAATGCGTTAGGAATGCCATGACTAGAGTATTAAAATATTGAAAAATACCACAGGGTAGTTCTATATACCATTTAGCGGCAGCACCGGTGAGAGTGCGCTAGAAAAGATGTAGACGAATCAAGTCATCTATCCAAGAATTCGAAGAACACCATAAGTGGTATGTCATGACATGTTCTTGGGGGTCTTCACCAGATTTACCCTCAAACTTAGGATAGTCACCAGGCACCTTCGTTAGAACCGGAGGCCAATATGGATTATGAAGAATCCGATCATTGGTCAACTTGGATATGTCTGGTAACTCCAACGTGGCGAGAAAAGGTGACTGAGGGTTAAAAGGCATGCTAGGTCCCCAATAAGGACCTGTACCTATACTCCATTCTGGTTGAGCATAAATCTTCCCCCATTGGTTCTATCCTAGAGGATTCTGACCATAGGGGGTATGAGCCAGATAATGAGGTTGATATGGCAGCTGATAACCATGATACAGGGGTTGATAACCAGGGTACTGACTCTGATTATACGTGGGCCCTGTTTGAGCAATATATGGATTTGACTTTGGAGTATAATTATAGACTGGCTGTTGAGAGTAATAACCAGAACCTTGGGGTGGGTTGTAAACTGGTCGAGATTGACCTTGAAGGTAATAGCCGCCTTGGGGTCGAACGTGCTGCTGATAAGTGGGCCCTTGCTGAGTCTGATAAGTCGGGTGCACAGGTGGATTCGGTTATGGCATAGAATAGATCGGTTGCTGAGTAGGGTTAACAAGTTGTGCAGGTTGTCCTGGTTGAACAGGTTGACCTAGCTGTGCAGGTTGCCCTAGTTGAACAGGGTGACCTGGCTGAATAGGTTGTCCTGGTTGAACAGGTTGACCTAGCTGTGTAGGTTGCCCTGGTTGAATAGGGTGACCTGGCTGAATAGGTTGTCCTGGTTGAACAGGTTGACCGGGTTGATGAATGACACCAGGTTGCCCCTGCTGAGCAGGTTGGCCTGATGGCAGGAGAGGGCCAGGTTGTGCCTGATAACCAAGTTGACCTGTGATAGGACCATAAGATGGCCCTGGCTATGAAACATTTTGACCAATCGGAAAATGAGGTTGCTAAGGTTGCACCAAAGGTTGAGAAGGATGGGTTTTCCCCCTAGGACCATCTGATGGTCCAGGTTGATACCCCGGTTGGACTGCCAGTCCTTGAGGTTGCCTTGGTTGGACCACAGGGTGAGGCTGTAGAGGTTTACCTTGAGGGTTGTAAGACTACCCTTGCGGACTGTAAAACAATCCCTGCTGGCCCGAAAGTTTTCCCTGTAAGGGTTGTCCTTGCGGGTCATATAGATAACCTAGCTTGGCTGAAGGTTTTTCCTAGAAGGGTTGTCCTTGTGGGATAGAAGCGTATCCTTACTGAAATAAAGGTTGTCCCTGTAAGGGTTGCCCTTGTTGATTAGAAGGCTTCCCAGCCTGGGTAGACAGAAAACCGTTAACATACTGATAAGCCTCGTGAGCAGGAAAATGAAGGGGGTTGCCCTGCTTGTCATATTGATATGGAAATATGTAAACTAAGGCACCATCTAGTCCATAATGGGAAAAGTAAGGATGATTAACGTCTTGAGAGGATGGACCAACCTCGAAGTTCAACGGCTATAAAGACAACTGATACTCCTTGGGAGAAATATTCTCCGGAATGGTAGAAGCTATGTAAATTTCTTCAGGAACTAACGAGGTCCTAGTTGACTGAGTAGTGACAACAGGCGTAGACACAACCACGCAGATAGTAGGTCTAACAGGTGCTGATGTGACGAAAGGAGATGCCGTGAGAGGTGTTGATGGTGACATCCCTAACATGGGAATGGTCGGATTCGTAGATGGAGTCGATATTCCCATAGAGGCAATAGCGGCCATAACCTAACTTAAAGATCTATATCCAGCTGGGAGCATTGAACCAGGTGAAGACATAATAGAAGGTTCGGGGATTTCTTCTGGAAACAGTTGGTAATCTTCACCAGAAGTAGGAATTCCCTCACTAGGAGAAGGACTAGATGAGTCCATATCTAACCCTGCCATGAGATCTTCTAAAAGACAATGGGGACTAGGAGGTATGATAGCAACCAAAAATGGTGATCCTGATGTAAGAGTAGGGAAGTTTTCCCCTACTCCAAATCCAAACCAAGCGTTGGACAAGGGCCAATTGAAGTCAACTGGTCCTCCAAAGGGAATTTCAGATATAACTGGCCCCCCGTCGGGAAACTCGAATACAACGGTCTGCTGATACTCAGCAGAGGACTGGGAGACCTCTGATGAATCGTCTATGTAAGGACTACCAGTAGATGAAACTGATAGTTCCGCCACTGTCACTATAGTAAAAAAGAGGAAGAGATCACAAAACAAATACGCATGGGCAAAAACCAAGGAAAACAAAAATAGGCCAAAAAATCAATCTTTAAATGGGTGTGTGATCGTAGGTGATTAATTTTACCACATTGAAACTAGAAATTTTACTGTTTCATATTTCAAGAGTATAGAAACGAGTAAAATATGACTCTATCACTTTCAGTTTGGAAACAAGCGTGAAATGACAAGCGCTTGATGATATTTTCAAGTTTAAAGAGCCAGTAAAGATCAAAATGACTGCTATGGTAATCTAGGTAAATGTGTGTACCAGATATCCGTGAACTGCCATATACACCTTGGTAAAAAATGAAAAAGAAATCAACCAAGGACTTGACATACATGCAGGTAATCTCCCTGAATGATGTGTCTGGTGTATCACGAGTAAAAGGCGGTAGACTCGGCTTCCTACAGATAAAGGATTGCAACCTAATGGGGTCTCCCTTTATATACGTGACGGTACACGGAGCACAAGTCCGTACTAGCGCTGTCTGTAGCCAAATGGCGAGCGACAACTGCTAGGCTTAAAGATGCCGGAACACATCTCTACCTTAGACTACTAGATATTTCGTTAATTTTTCAATGTTGCCTTAGGTTAATTCAATAAATTTTAAAGTTGATCTTCAATTTACATTCCAATTTTAGGCCCTATCGAATGTTGGATCTCATCAAACCTCTAAATGAAAACTACATGCCACAAACTATCACTTTGTTCAATGAAGAGCTATCTACGGGAGAGTTCAGAGCTTTTCAAATGACAACAAAATGAGCACAAAAACATCCACTACTATTTCTAATGCAAGCTAATGAAACTATAAAACTTCTCTCTAGAGTTATATAACACTAATAATGCTAAAGAGCTTTCAATTTTCACTGCGCCAAACCAAATTTAAAAGATCTTGTTTTTGTATTTTTTCAATGTATTAGAGGAAAATGCACTAATTGAATGAAAAAACTAATGAAAACACCAATTCGAGAAATAGCAAAGAGAGAGCTAAAACAAACAAGTTCACTCAATCCAAATGCACACAATAAAGACTCAAACTGATGACGAAATCCCTCAAAGCGAAGAAGAATCTCAAAAGAGACTCAAACAAACCGTGTAATCTAGGCTTGGAGTAACAAAAAGAAAATCTGAATGAAAGAGAGAAAAATCACTCAACTAACGCACTGATACAATGGAATCCAGAAAAACGAATGCAAAGAAGTGAAAACGAAGTTGACCGGGAAAGCAAGGACCCAAAATTCCCACGGGAGGCTCAGCACACTGAAGCACCTAGAAGCCCTAGGGGTAGAATGCAAAAATGATAGTAAAGGGAAAAAAACTGGAGGACAAGGGCCAGACACAGTCAACAATGACTTCAAGGCACTCAATCAATCAGAAAAATGACACCAGGACTAGAATTCAAGCTTATAGAGCCCAAAAGTAAGTAAACCCTAACACCAAGCAGAGTTGGCACGCCTGTTTGGCTGTCATTTGCGCCAAAAGGACATTGGCGCGGGGGCCTAACTAGCAACAAGTGCCAGTTTGCGCGACTGTCAGGGAAAAAACCATGCCAATCAAGTTTAATGTAGGAAAAAGATGAAAAAGGACAAACAAAGACTGGATCTGGTCTTCTGGGGGCTGAACAGGGGTTTAACACCAAGGAAGGTGAATAAGAAGGGCAAATAAATCAATCAAAAGCAAAAAAAAAACCCAAACGGAAGAAGGACTAACTCCCACTGATCCCCAGTGGAGTCGCCAAATTGTTGAGGCGTTAAATCCCCTCTGCAGACAGAGACGATCCCACTAGCCCTAGAGTGGGTCTAGCAACAATCAAATCACACAATGACGTTGGTTCCTAGTTACAAGAAATACAAAGATCGCGATAAGTGACCTACCTCAAATCCCACGCTGTTGTTTTTGAAGAAGAAGCAGTGCTCTTCGTCCCTAGCCTGAAAAATCACAGTCCTTCTATTTTCTCCATCTGGACACCTATACACATGCAGAGAAACGACGACATACACATAATACTTAAAGCATGTAACTATATATCAGTCAGAGATGATATAATTCATTGCATTTCATGAAAGAGTAAACACATGAATGGAACCAAAATCAGAGTTGCTTATATTAAAGATGACAAAAAGGGAGATTACAACCAAATGCTCTGACGCTATGATCTTCCTTCGGCGGGGCTTGTAGCAGAGTGCGTCTCAACAAAGCCTATCGAGAATCTAGACAAATCTCTCTCTCTTACGGGATTCTTCTCGACTCTTCTTTCAATAGTTTCCCAGCTACAGTTTTCCTCCTACAAGTTTAGCTAGCTTGCTAATGGAGAGGGCAAGCTTTTATAGATGGAGGAAGGGAAGTTGGGATCCCTATAATCATGGGATAGGTCCTATCTCTTAGGAAGGTTCCATGAGAGGTGGAAAAGCACTTCCTATACATGGAGATCCGGAGCCAAACCACTCAACTTCTTTTGATGATTCGTTTTGGATTCTGTTAGAGTAAAACTTCCACCATTTATTTTTTAAAAACATTCCTTAATAGGCTTGGCGAGAGTGAAACATAGGGACAGAGCGCCAACTAGCACGCCCTCTAGTGTGGATTTCCCCCATTGGCGCGAGGGATGAACTGGCTAGTCACGCCAAGGTTAAAACATCTATTTTTAAAAAACGTTCCTTAATGGGCTTGGCGTGAGTGAAACACAGGGACAGAGTGCCAACTGGTGCGCCCTCTAGTGTGGATTTCCCCCATTGGCACGAGGGATGAACTGGCTAGTCGCGCCAAGGCTAAAACATCTATTTTTAGGGTTCTCCAAAGGAAATTTTCTTCAGGAGAATGTTTATTCTTATACAGGAGGATTTTATGAAGGTTTTTTCAGGACATTTTAATATTCACAGGTCACGGGAATAGTCCTCCAATGTGCGGGACGAGGGATTTTAGGGACGGTGACAAAATGTTGTGTAACACTTTGCCTTGCTCAGTTGTTCTTTTATTTGAGAGAGTACAACTTCATACCAGTTGAAAACTGTTGGTTCCATGCACTCTAGTGCATACTACATATAAGATATGTTCAATACATGTAGTGTAATGTTACCAACAAGTTTTGTGATTGTGAATAGAATGGTTCTCAATGGAAAATTACGAACATCATGGATATTCATTTTACCATCCTTGCGTAGCTCTTCCCATGGATAGAAATACTGCAAAATATAGTCTCTCACCGTCTCTCCTTCAAGAGAAACCTTGAGAGATAAATGGGTAAGCGTCTCCTCGACAAGCCTGTCAGAAAATATATGTCCTCCACTGTAATAGGAACCACTTTGTTCCTAATATAAAATTCTTCAATTGTAGGATCCTATGCACAGACAAGGAACTCCAAAAGTTTTTTTTGTTGCCTCATACCTGATAAAAATAAGTACTTTAATAACCCACAATCTCTTAGGGCTCTTACAATACCCAGATCATTAAGGGAAATCATATTTTGTTCTTCATGCTCTCTTTCTCTCTAAGTAATCATCAACCTAGTCCGATGAATCCCTGAAACATAACCATAAGACTCATTAAACTCCTTTTCATTCAAAAATTTAGGCAAAATTTGGGTACAATGCAAGAATAAAAAATGTAATTTACACCCAACGCAGTCTTGGTCAATAGATAGTGCACTACATATGCACCTAGGCTTCGTTTTGAGTGCTTTACAATGAATTTTTCGATGCCCAAGGGTGCGTTTTCCTCATTAGAAAATTAATTTACCCTAAGGGGCCCAAATCCATAAAAAATTTCAATGAAATAAAATGAAATTACTACTGAAAGAAAAAGAGGGTTTATGGCACCAACCTAGACCAAAAAATGATGAAAACTGTCCACCGAATCGATCGCAATCAACAGCTGATTGTTCGAGGGAACAAACAGGTTCAGAGCTCCAAAATGAAAATGGCAAAAATAAATAGTAAAACTCTTTTAATTAGTCATTTGATTATTTGAAAATCATATTTATTGTTGTGACTATGGTTTTATTCAATTTTTATCATGAAACAGGTATTTTTAATCCATTTGATGTTGTTCTGAACAGGTTTGCAACTGATGAGAAAATTAGTTGTGCACATTTATTTCAAGAATGATTTGAACACAAAGCATACTTTTATCCTTATTTTTCGAGCTTTGATAAAAATGAAAAAGGACATGATGCGCACTTTTATCTCTTTTTTGAGCTTCGACAACAGCGAAAAAGGAACCCTTGGAGTCTTCTTTTAGCTCTTTTCAGGCTCTGATAATGTGAAAATATTTCCAAACACTTGTCTTTTAGAGCTCGTAAAAGTAAATGAACTATTATATACTCAGTATAAGTTTAACCCTTTTCTAGAATGAGATAGATTATTTACGAAAAAGGAATGCCTTAGTCGAACATGGCTAGGAGGTTCTCTCAGATATTATTTTACACTTTTTCGGATCTGAGCGAAAAATTTACGAAAAATTACTTATGGAGTTTTCTTTCGTCCTCTTTTTAAAACTCTCTAAACATAAAAAAGGACCAGTCTATCACTATCATTAGGCTCGTTAAAACATAAAATAGCGATGGGCTTGTCGATCATGGCAAGAATCAAGTTTCATTCATCGCTAGACTCATTAAATTATTAAATAGCGATACACTATTCGCCTGAAGGGTTGAATTATAGATCAAGCGTATGTTATCCTCCTCAAGCTTATTAAAAAATAAAGAGGTACTAGTCGACAAATGAACGGGGAAAATTTGGGAAAGTGAACATAACTTTTACGGTAGTAGGCCGCTCTTGAACATGACAATTCACTCCATCATTATGACTATTTGGGTTGGGTAATCATCTTGAAAGTTAATTCATACATATGATTCATTATATCTTCACTTTGGTTTTAGGTCAATGTTTCCAACTCATCTCAGTGTCGTCGATATGTTCGAGAGAATTCATCCAGTGAATACTCATCCTTCTACAATACTCATAAACCTTAATTCTCATGACAGCCATCCCTGAACATTGCTATATCAAGTCACATTTTATCTCCGAAATTAGTAACTCCCATTTCATGATAAAGTGGCTTCTTGTCGATGTCAAATCATCATCCAGGAAGTTCACTTAGAAACATCATCTTCTAGTACCATGAGGCTTGTTACAACATCGATAAGATCCTCTCTTCCAGACTTTTGACAAAAGATTTTGTTTGGCGTTCGACATCAAATCATTTATTGACGCCTTACGAAATGTACTACAGTACCTTGAGATCCATTAACATCAATGGTGGTTCTCTCGTGTTTTTTAACAACTCACATCATTGGTTGGTAATCAAACAATGTATTACCATGTTCGACTACAAATCATATATTCACATGTCTAGACTTGTACCCGAATGATCGAGTGAATGAGATAAGAAGACCCTGGATCTAGTTTCAACCATCTGGGCTGCGATTTCAGGATTGTTGTACACATCATCTGTACGGTGACCTTACATACAGATCGTCATATAAACATGGGCCTATATTTGTAGGCATGTCTGTATTGGGAAAAATTCCAATGTAGACAACTTTCTACAGTATGTAGATGTTATTAGATAGTTTATGTGCTAAGCATGGGAATGCCTTCCCTCAGCAATTTGTGATCAAGAGGATATATCATGATGTAATGTATTGTAAGATTGATGCAGGTCACTACTCCGCTTCAGTTCCAGCCCATCACATCCTAAAGCATCCAATTCAAAAAATATTGTTATTATTCCGACTTCATGCTTTAGGGGGCACCTGTTATAGGTCAATTTGAGCATCATTTCCAACGACCTGGTCTAACTAGAAATCATCCCTAGGACCAATGAAATAGGGTCTATCATCCCCTAAGACAAGAACAAAGCATTCATGACTTCCATTGCAAGGTTTCCAAGGTTTTAAGTATATGATATATCACTTATGAGCTCACCAACACAGCCTATCAAGGGACTAACTGCTTTGCATATGTAGCTTCATCCATTCAAGGGTGCTCTGCAAAGCACTTCCGGACATTCAAGGGTGCGTTGGTCAAATGGGAGCGAAAATCACTTTGTTCCGGAATATCCACATGGCCAGTGCCTTCTAGAAGAGTCCATATGTGTCAAACTTTAAATCCATGTATCCATATAACACCTCTGATCTTGGGAACATGTCTTGCCTATTATTATAAAGTCATTGATTGAGAAACTACCTTCAGTTTCCCTATAAATTGAGCATAGTTCCTAGTGCTAGGGAAGGAAGAAATTTGGTAAATAAATGTTGTTGGATTCTTAATTGAGTGTGTGATAAGAGTGATATGCTGTTGGTGATATGTTTATTGTGATGAGGCTGGGATGATGCTAGAGCCGGTGACATCAAATTGATCGCTTGTTGTAACCTCCCCCTTCTATCCATTAATAAATATTGCTCTCATTTTCCCATATATATATATATATATATATATATATATATCTATTTATGTTTCTAATTTTCATATAATGGATTCTTAACTAATATATATGTTTCATGTTTAATCGATTTAACTGATTAATATAAATAGGCATATGTATATTTCAATCTCTTTTTTGTTTAACGTTTATACTTGCAGGAACTATTCTGGCGATCTAAGTTGGATTGGAAGCTACAACAAGAGCAACAGATGGATATTAGGAAGCGCTTGGATCACAATTAAGTTCCTCTATCTTTCTTTGTGTCTATTTACTCTTATAGAAAGTGTCTGCAAAGTATTTGATCTATTTTTCTAAATGCATATCACCGCATTCAGGGAATGTGTTTTACTTGTAATTCATAATTCCGCATAACACTACAGCTTATTCAGGATCGAAATGGATTTCAATGGCATGAGGTTTGAGTATGCACTCGAGGGTAGCTCAAACTATATTTCTTGGAAGGACAATATAGAGACAGTACTCGAAGATAATGGCTTGAAGGAATTCATTGACAATGATGTTCCTAAACTTGTTGTGATAGTGTTACACGTTATTTTGTCACAGTGACATTTGACTGTCCATATAGGTTTATCACTACCTATATTTTTCTCCCTTAGAAGTCAAAAACCCTAATGTTCCCAAAGCAAGTCTTGGAATTGGAGAAAAGCTCACTAAAACCCTTAAAAGTCTAACTCCGCACTTTTCCTAGCTCTTTCTGGCGGATCCACAGATATTTGTTCTATAGCCCGCGGCAACTCCCGCACATTCTACTTGTAAAACCTGTGGACCCTCGTAAACAGTCAAATAAAGGAAAAAATAATTTTTAGAAGCCCAGCTAGTCAAATATTCTCCCAACTAGAAGCTTCTAGACACGCGATCAGTTCGAGCTTTATCCCTCCACTCATGGAGTTCTATCCCTCCACTTATGGAGCTTATCCCTTGGTCTATGGAGCTCAAATCCCTTCATGAGAGGAATCCATCCCCCTCTTCATGGAACTGAAACTACCTCAATTTCCCTAAAAATTGAGCTCATGTTTCAGTCTCAAGGGTAGATTGTAGCTTGTATATGGTAATTACTGAATAAATTCTCAAGAGAGCATACTCTCTATACTAGTTGTTGTTGGCATGATAATGATCACACCCTTATGTCCATAACTATATGCTGGTTCAAAGAGAGGAAGGCTTGTCAAGCTGAAGGAGGAACGATTGTTTAGGACCTTGGGAGAACTTGTACGACATCAAGGCTTCAGGTTGGAAAGTTACTCTTTTCATTCAAGATAATACATATGGATCTCCTTTTCTCATTGAGTTGTTCTTGTGCTTATTTGAATAATTCAATACTTAGACTCCTTGATCACTAAGTTATATTATCTGTTCTTAATTATTATATGTTGGAGGTGATTTTAATTCTTTTTTCTGTCTTTGATTGCAAGTTCTACTTACTGAAGAAGACTCTTTTGAGTGATTGGATAAAATACTGCACTGAACGTTGGATTTCAAGGTAGGGGCATGTCCCCTTTATTTTTTTATAATAATTCTAAATTTCAAATAATATATAGATACTGATTTAAAAATGGATGTTTGTTTCTAGCTATTCATATAATACTAGGGAGATCTCTCTTGTCTGCAAGAGGGATTAATCTGCATAACAAATTGGCGACTCCACTGGGGAATACAACTTAGTTTCTGTTTCTTTTTATTTTTTAGTTTGAATTTGAGAGTCTTCTGATTTTGGCTTATCTGAGATTGGGTTGGGTAGATAACTTTAAGAATCCCTGAAAAGAAAAGTTGAATATTTATTTTTTATGTACTTTTCCTTGCCTCTGCAGTTTTCATCTGAAAACAGTGCAGCAGCCTCTGCAATTTGTCGTTTAGAACAATGTGGTACCGCTCTGCTCTCCATTAGAAGTTGCGGACCTTTGGAAACTTTTGAAAAAATAAAGGTTCTCTTTTTAGGAGCCAGATCACATGATTCTTTGTGTTTTCCCCAGTCTATCTTAGCTGTCAAATCTTATGTGTGAATTTCGTTTCATCAACTTTTGCGTCAGTCTCCATTAATTTAATTGGGTGTTTTGAGTCTCTTTTTTGAGAAACTCTTAATTTTATTTCCTTTGGTCATCACTTTTAGGTTTGTATCATTCTCTTAACAATTTTGCATCTTTTTTCTTTTATTTTTTCTAAATTATGTCTAAGTGTTAATCACTTTTGAGTGTTTTTATTTTTTGACCTTTGGAATTCTCACCCTATTTTCTTTACTTACACTTGATTAGTTAGTTAGATTACATTGGAATCATCTTGTGTCTGAGAATTATCTTGCATAGATCACATTTGCATAATTAGAATTCTCATTTTCAGAATATGAATGAAAAATGTGCATAGTTTACATTTGCATACTTTCAAGTGAATTGTGCATAGATTACAACTACATAGTTTACATTCTAGGAAAATCAATCGTAGATTTAGATCAGTTTCTTTGATTTGAATTTACATGTTTTATGCTTGTTTTAAAAACATTAAAAAAAAAATTGGAATTGATTAGCATTACTTTTTCTTGATAACATTAGTGCATTAGAGAATTTTTTATATTTTCTCTTTTTATCAATTTTTTGCATTGTTGGAAGTGAATGGAAACTGTCTTCTTACTTTAGTGAGGATTCATTGAATTGAGAAGATTACATTATCATATTCGATTTCATTCAGTTTGGGTCAGGTCATGACACCATTGGTTTCATATTCATTTACCCTTTGAGTAATAACAACCCAAATAACACAACGCTTAATAAAATTCATCTAGAAAGTTTTACATTTTCTAGGGATCTTTCCACCAATCTAGTTCAAGATTAGTGCTTTGGAATAGGGAGTAGTTAACTTTCCAAAGAAACTAAACAAACAATATTATCTTGCGGTAAGGAAAAATTCCAATTGTTGCAATTGTGGTCTAGGAAGCTCTTCTTAAAAGAGTCAAGCACAAGATCATGTCGGACCCAGTGAGGTAATCGTACCTATCTCATTAGCAAAGATAGAAGATGTTCATGTAATACAAAAAGTAAACCTCCTGTTGGTGTCCCGTGTTTTGATAGTTTGTCAAATCAAAAGACAAGGCAACATCAGAACCAATCTTTAGAGTTCCAGGATCTAGTCCTCCTGTTCTCAGAGAGGGATCTCTCAAATGTTTTTTTGCAAAGGTTTATCTTGTGTGCTTTGAGTATTGGTTTTAGACTAATTATTAAGCGCAGGTGTTTGTTTATTTGTTTGGTTGAATTGATACAGTAGAACATGAAAGGTCTGGGAAAGATATATAGAATGGAGAAACATCTGGTTCATTGGGCAATGGAGTCAAAAATAGGTCATAACATACTCATCAATGGATATGGGGTATCAGAGGGAAAATCTAACTTGGCCGCAGGATCCTTTGGTTTTTGAATGAGATGGACATCAATGATTTGGAAAGAGAAATTTTATTCTCAACGAAGGGAAATTGAAAACATAACTTGAATCAATAAAGAAATATTTGATAGACAGGGCTAACCATAAATTCTACAAACATTCTTTAAGCAAATAATGACTTCAAGACAACTTTCGAAATGAAATCTAAGATTCAGGGAACACCCTATTTCCTCAAAGATTTTATTTCAAATGACTTGGAAAACATAAAAGATTCACTGATAATTGCAGTCATAGAAGAGGGAACACCTAATACATCTATGATTACAACTATAAAGACCTTTAAGACAACTTTTCAAGTAAGGAAAAAGGGCAAGATCAGAACAGACCTCCTTGGCTTACTGTAAACAGAAATACTACAAAGGGAGACTTCAATAACAGCCTTTTAAGTGGCAGCAGACAAGCATGGAGAACCATAAATCATGCTGAAACCATCTCATTCAAACTATTATAGAAATAAACAAGCATGAGGACTAAAGAGAGAGATTAAAGACTCTAAAATACCTCAGCAGAAGAAAACATGAAACAGTGAAGGATGAACAGGTCTAAGGTGCTTCTAGGAGTCATTTCTTAGCCTAAAACTTTCAACCTACTGTAGTAAGAAATTATGGAACAGAATGAAAACAGGAGAAAACATTAAATAGTTCAGAATACTTCACCAATAGCCAAGCTCATGGATCCAATGATAGAGCCTTCTCAGGAACAAGCATGCAACAACATCATCAAGGCTTCCAAGACTTCAATTTGTTTTTCAACTTCAACAGACTATATATTATTTGAAAGAGTTTCAAAATTACAACTTGTGATCAACAACAACCAACCCCTCACTCATCTTCCTTAGAAGTATATATAGAAGAATGAGGAGGTGAGATCTGATAAAAGATCTCAAAAAACTAATTAATACAGACTTAAATGGCTTCTTGGACCTTGGGGGCTCAATGAAGAAACTTACATACGTATCCTCTGTATTAAATGATTTATATTAAATGTTAGGCTTGCTGGAAGGAATTTGTTGACTTCAAGGCTCCTGGTTATCTTTGTAATAACGTCTGCTAATAGTTTTACAATAAATTCCTTTGGTTGGAATAACTGTTCAGTTATATTGATAAAAAATATCTCCTGGTCTGATAATAACTTCGACCTTCTTTTGATTTCTTTGAGGCCATAGGTGGCTCTGTGGTAGCTGGGGATTCAATTAGCCCCTGATGTGGCAGCATAGGTTTTTCTTTCTGATAAAACAATTTGATTTTCTTTTAAACTGTGTTTTAGTCGGGAGGATTAGGTTTTGATAATCCTTTTTGGTCGTAAAACTATCTTCAATCTTCCATGCTTGTGCGTTTTGCCTTGGACGCTTATATTCTTTTATTTGTGATTGAATTGATGTGTTTGTTTGTGTGCAGGGCTGCGCAGGGGTGATATGGCATCAATGCCTTGTGAACCACTGATAAAGCATGAAATCTAAACCCTGCGATGATTTTCTTTGGTGAATCGAAGGCAGGAGGATCGTCACCCTTGGCCTCTGAATTTTCTTCAGTCATGGTGGAAAAACCATAAAAACCCTACAAAATACAAAAAAAGTTATAAAATATTGCATATATAGGTTTGTTGCTTCAGAAAGCATGTGGAGGGAGCATGGCCATTGGATGGCATCATCCAACGGTCGAGATTTATTAGAGGAATCAAAGGCAAGGTGGAAAAGAAAGTTAAATCAAGGTCGTCAATTGCGCAGAGATCGACGGTTGGGAGTGCAGGTGGAAATTCAAAAGGGAGAAAACGGGCGATGAATTTTGGGCCGTCGATCTGTAGATCAGATCGATGGCGGAGATGCTGTTACCGCTACGTCGTACCCTGCGTTATCGCGTGGGCATCTTTGGGGAGCTATCACCGTCCGATGAGCGGCCTGAGATCGGATGGTGTACGTCAATATCGCACAGGGTCTACGTCCGATGTTTAACACGCGATGGATGATGGTTTTGTGAATAGTGCCCAGGCCACGCGTCAATCGGTGAGTGGAATCACTGCCGATCGGAAGAAAACCGCCCTCTGCTTGAAGGCGGTGTGATGGATACCGCTGGTTTCTGCACATTAGCTGTGGCACGGGGACCACCGGGTGGATGAAAATGGACCGTCGGATCTACAGTTTCAACGGATGGTTGTGATGCGATCGGGCGGTGAACAGGAGTGGGTACCACGGGCGCGATTGGATTGCGAAGACCGTCGGATATGCGGGGAAATCAACGGTGAGGAATGCTCCCGATAACCAAACGCGTTAAGCACTTTTCGGGCTAGCGCCTGGTTTCGGCATCCGGGTCACATGGGGAAAAGGTCAAGGGGGCTGGCCGAAGGGGGTTAAGACCCATATATTTCCAAAATGTGGGTTTTCATGGATTTTTAATGGTTTTCAAGGCTAGAAATGGGCAACGATATAGGGAAAAGGGGAAAAAAGGCTAAACAAGGGGTATTCTGAGTGAAGGAAGGGGATTTTGGGAGGAATTAGAGGGTAAGAGGGGAATTTTGATGAGGGGAAAAAAGGATTAAAATGAGGTTAGTTTTGGAAGAAGGGAAAAAGGGAAATGGTGCGTGCAGCAGTATTCTTCCTTGGGAATCAGCAGGATTTCTGAATGGGGAATAGGCACAGTAGCGAAGATTGGGACAGAGGCAGGAGGCCTTCAAAAGTCTTCAAGAGCCAACACCTTTTAGTCATAAAATTTGTTCCTTGAAGGCTCCAAAGAGTTTTTAGCCAGCATTTGGTATAACAAAATTTTGTAGCTGGCTAACAGTGGCTCCACTTGGGGATGGTGCCTTCTTGAAGGCATCAAGAACTTTCAGACTTGGATTCTCTGGGAGGCTGACCTGTGCCTCATCCATTGGGCTGCCCTTCCTTTGCTGAGATGACTTTCTCTGAAAACATATTTAGCAGCCATAAAAATAATGGATCTTTATCAATACAAGCTTCTACCTACCCAATCCTACTGATCTAACATTTTCTCTTCATAAGAGTGCACTTGGATTGGAAAACTCTTTTACAACATTTTATTCTTTTGAAAGTAGGAAATATAATCTATTTCTACTTCTTATTTCTCCATGGACTCAGATTAAACAGTTGAGTCCGTATGATTCTCTACCTAATCTACTGTCTGTTGGGATTAAACTGTCCAACAGATTTTATTCTCTAAATTCTACAACAGAAATTTAAAAAACAGTCAAGTCAGGATTTAATAGTCTAACTTGATGCTAATATATGGCATAAAAATAAGCTGCACATAGACATTATTTTTGCAAAAAATTAAATCAAAATGGAAGGCTTAAGATCTGAATTTTCAAAGTATTGCCTTCTCTTTTTACAGCTCTGTTTTGACCTTTGTTTTGAGTTGTCTTTCTTTTGTCCCTGGTTCAGATTTTGAGCATGTCTGAACCTTTAATTTCTATCCTAATCTACCTACTGATAAGCCAATATTAAATAGTTTGGCAAATCAAATTTACTATCCTATCAGCAAAAAAAATAAAACTAATTAGTCAAGATTAGGCTATTTGACTAACTAGAAGTGTGTTTTTCAGGAGTGGCATTTGAGCTTGCACACTTTCAGATTTTTTTCTCTCTCTTTTTTTTTTTTTGGTATGGGGCTATACCTTTATTGTTTTTTACAATCTGCCCTTTTTTATTTCTTTCTTTGTTTTTGTATTTTTGTTTTTCATAACTTTGAATGCAATGTTAAGACTATGATATTTACAATGACAAAATAAAAATGCTTTGAAATTTATGATTCTTGGAAGAAGTAATGCTTGAGCATTCTGCCATTGACAGGACCTCCATGCAGATCTTCTCCATTCAATTCCTTCAGGAAAAATGCATTGTGACCCCTCTCAGCATGAATAATATATGGACATTTCCACAAGTTCTCAAACTTGCCATGTTTTCCCTTCTCTTCTCTCCTTGAATCCCATTTAAGAACAACATTTCCAACTTGGAAATTGTTTGCCTTAGTCCTCTTATCAAATAGCTTATTCATATTCTCTTGGACTAACTGTGTTCTTTCATAGACTTCCTCTCTGGTATGCTGTAAATGGATTGTTTGGTTGATTCTTCTCTGCATATCATTCTCTTCAACTTGTACCTCTTGAAGGAGCTTCATGACTGAAACTCCTAATGAAGTAGGGAAGACTGCATCCATGCCATAGACTAATTAATAGGGGGACATATTTATTGATTTCTTTGTAGTTAACCTGTCAGCCCATAAGGCATGAACTAGTTTACTGTGCCATGATTTCTGATTTTGTTCCAACATTTTTTGAATGATATTGATGAGGCTCTTGTTGGAAGATTCAGCTAATCCATTTCCTTGGGGATAGCAAGCAGTGGAATGGCCCAAGGTTATGTGGTATTTGTAACATAAATCAACCATCTTGTTAGATTTAAAAGCAACATCATTGTCGGTTATGATTTTTATGGGACAACCGAATCTAGATAGGATATTTGTTTCAAGGAACTTGATAATGACAGAGTCATTAGCATTTATGGAAGGTATAGCTTCTATCCATTTGGTAAAGAAGTCAGTGGCTGTGAGGATCCGTTTATGTTGAGCTGAGGAGGATGGGTGAATTTCCCCAATGAAGTCTAAACCCCATTGTTGAAAAGGTGCCTCAACTCTGATAGGATGTAAGGGTAAGGGAAGAAGTTTTCTTTTGCCATCAAAAATTTGACACTTATGGAAAGACATGACCAACCTTTGAGTGTCTGGGAAAAGAGTAGGCCAATAGTAACCAGATCTAAGAATTTTGTTTGTTGTGGCCTTCCAGTAGAGGTGTCCTCCGCATTCTCCGTCATGCAATTCATGCATGATTTTTCCTGCATCATCTTCAAGTAAACATTTAAGCAAAATTCCAACAGCATTTTTCCAATATAATACTCCATCTAATATGCAAAAACTCAAAGATTTTTGCTTCAAAAATATAGATTTAGTTTTGGACAAAGAAGGAGGGGTATTTAAATATAAAAGCACATAAATAATGTCAGCATACCAAGGAGAATTCATAAATTTTTCTTCAATAAAGGAGCAGTAGATTCTTCTATTTCTTCCAACACATCCACCATATTTATGTCTAGTTCTTGGAAGTTAGACTCAGCCATAAGTTTTGCTAATCCTTGCCCTTTAACTAGCTTGGTGGGCCTAATTTCTAAGTCATATTCAAGAATAGTTACAATCCATTTTCCCCTTTTACCATCAGGGTCTTGACTTAGAATGTCCTTGACAACAGTATGTGGAACAAAAACAATTATGTGAGAGTGTAAAATGTAGACCCTAAAGTCCTTTAAAGCTTTCACTAATGCTAAGGCTTGCTTCTCCATGATGTTATATTTAAGAGGAGCATCTCTTAAAGCCCTGCTAAAGAAAGATATTGGTTGATCTTGCCCCAAGTCATTATTTTGAAGCAAAACTGCAGCTATTGTATGTTCAGATGCAAAAGAAAAAATGTAAAAGTCTTTGGTAAAATCCGGACTAATCAGGACTGGTGTTTGGGTAAGAGCTTGTTTGACCAGTTCGAACGATTGTTTAGCGGGTAAAGTCCATTTTACACCCACATCTTTTTTAAGCATGTTTGTAATGTTTTTTAATAGCTCGACAAGGTTGGGGATGAATCTCCTTAGAAAATTAATCTTTCCAATGAAAGATTGTAATTCTTTGAGGCTTCTTGGATGACTGATCTGCAATATGCCATCTATCCTTGTAGGGTCTATTTTGAATTCCCTCTTCTGAAATTATATGGCCAAGAAGTTTACCTTCTTGGAGACCAAAGAGTGTCTTCTTGGGATTCAATGATAAGCCAAATTTCCTACACTTCTCAAAAACTTTTCTCAGGTGAATCAAATGTTCTTCATCGGTTTTTGAGAAAACGGTTATGTCGTCAAGGTAAATGATTATGAAATATCCAATGTCTTTAGAAAAGGCTATGTCCATGACCCTTTGGAAGGTGGCCCCTGCATTCATTAACCCAAAAGGAATTTTGACATACATAAAGGTGCCCCAAGGTGTGCTAAAAGCGATTTTGATTTGATCACTTGGGAGCACTAACACCTGGTTGTAACCTAAGAACCCATCTACGAGTGATATCCTTTTTGACCCAACTACCTTCTGAAGTATATGATCCATCTTGGGCAATGGGTAGTTGTCTTTTAGGGATGCTCTGTTTAGGTTTCTCTGAAGTTAATACAGAGCCCGATTTCCCCTGTTTTCTTTCTAACAGAAACTAATTTTGATACCCACTCTGAATATCTAATTGGCACAATGATCCCAACAGCATGCATCTTTTCAATTTCTGCCTTAACTATAGGTAATAAAGTAGGGTTTATTCTCCTTAGTTTTTGTTTAAAAGGCTTTTGATTTTCCTTCAGGGGAATTTTAGGTCAATGACGCTGTATCATAAGACTTCTATATAGCCATGAAAAGATTTTAAACTCTTTAAAACAGCCTATGTATTGCACTATGGGAGCAGAGAGTGTTAGAGTTCTGATCATCTAGGTTTTAGCTAGACCGCCATGTTATGCCTTTCACATTCGCTTCTGCTGTGCTCCATTCTGCCTCTGGCTACACGTTAAAATCAAAAAGATGTTCTAAAGGTGCTATACCTCTTGAATTTACTATTTTTGTATTTAAATTTAAGTCTTCTATCTATATAATATCTCGTCAAAGGGATTTTCATAATGATTTATATCAGCAGTATATGTCATTTCAGCTTCTGGGATTTGTTCAATATACAAACAATTTTCTTTATGGCTAGTTTCTGATATTGGTATGCTGAAATCATTTTCTAATTTCAATAAATCATCTATGTGCTTGTCAAAATCAAACACTTTCCAGTGATCTTTGTTATCAGGCACAACAGGCCTATGTTTAACCTTCACACTAATTTTTTCATTTATTTCGGGTATTTGGCAATTGTTGACATTGAAAGCGAGTTCATTTGCTAGATGATTTAGTGCTCTTGGAATGAAAATAAGTTCATACTTTTCAAAGGTTTTTAACAGATCAAGGGCAGCGTTCCAATACTCCCTAAGCCTTGGATTTATAGCTGAGTATTCTCCTTTGATTTTTCTTATGATAATTTCAGAATCTCCTAAGATTGATATCCTCTGGGCTTCTAATTTTTTAAGCAATTGTAAGCCTAGGAGAAGTGCTTCATACTCAGCAATATTGTTAGTGCATGGAAAATCTAATTTATATGAAAAACTATGATTTGTATTTTGAATCCACACACCTGCTCTTGCACTTGTTTTATTACAAGATCCATCAAATTTTATTGTCCACAGTATGTTTTCCTCATTTTCATTTTCTTGTTGCTGTTGATTGTCAATGTTTCGAATTGGATTGGAGGGAATACTTGATTGTTCTGGTGAACTGATTGGGTCTATGTTTTCCTTATCTTGTCGAGTGATTTCATCTTCATTACATAATATAAAGGAATCTAAACTGAATTGAATGGAATAGATTGGAGAGTTTTTTGGTTTTTCTATATGTTGCTCACCATGTACTTCATGTGAGATTCCCTATATAGTCTTCCATTTTGGTTAAAAACGAGAATCGTGGCATACGACATATCCATTTGAAGGCTTCCCTGAAGTTTGGCTCCCCAAGATCTTGATAAGAGCATGCCATACTTAGGGTGAATGTTAGCTACAACTATGTCCATGACTAAAATCTTAGCAGGGATTTAGGATAAGTTTACACACAAATATTTGATTAAAACCAAACATTTGAATCTGCTTGAGTCAAAAGAATACAAGTCTTTGTATGGTTTAGTAATTTCTAAGCCTAAGCTTTCCATCACTACCTTGGGCATTAGATTGTGTGAGGCTCCTGAGTCTAACATAACATTGCGTAAAATTTTTCATGTATATCTGGTTAATATAGGTTGAGGGATATGCCTCTTTGTGTTTTCTTCATCTCTAGATCAAACAATAATTAGTTTATTAGATTCATTAATTTTATGGCTAGTATTACTTAGGTTCAAGTTTTCAAATCATTTGTACACTTCTTGGGTTACTAGTTCAACTAGGGGAATGGTAATTTTTATCTTGGCGATCTCTCCCTCAAGGCTGAAAGGAACAATTGACTTGTTGATATTTACATCCATCTTTTCAATTGAATTCTTTTCAGCGCTTTTGATGTGCTGAACCTTGTTTGAACTGGTAATTGGGATAGTTTTATTAGGAACACTAGCTGAAGTGCTAGGGGTACTCTGCTCAACATCTTGCTGGACACCTTTGTCTTTGTTTATGTCTGGTTTCTTGGTCAAAATGTTGGTTTTTTCTACTGTCCTTTTGGGCTGAGTTTCTGTGTTTTTCTTGACAGCAGTATTAGTGTTTTTGTCCTTTGAATTATCTATGTTTCCCTTGCTCCTAAGATCATATTGTTTGTGCACCTCCATGATTGCATTTTCAAACCCCAATCTATAATCATTAGAATCTTCATAGGTATTTGTACACTGATCAGAAAAGAATCTTTGCTCTTCCTCAGTGAGGAAAACATCATCCCCACTGTCTGATCCAATCAAGTTTACGTGAGATTCTCCCAACCTTTACATCTCCCTATCTTCCTCATATTGATCTACATAGTTCTGTTGGAAGGGAGGTCTGATATGTTGGTCACTTTCTTTTTTCTTATCTTGATTATTGTCTCTTCTAAAATTCTGATTTCTATTTCTATTTTGGTTATTTTGAGGTTCTCTTGGTGGCACTCTATCATTTAAGTTGATCTTTTCAAGCATCCTCTCCATCACCTTCACTATGTTGTCAATTTTTGTGTCAGAAGTTGAGGTTGAGGGTAGTAGGTCATCTTTATAAGTTACCCTCTTTTCTGATCTCAACCTATTTCTTTTTTCAATTATGTTTTCTTCTACACTCATAGCTCCTTTCTACATGTCTTCTAAGGTTAAGTAATCCCTCTCCCTTAACTGATACATCATGTCAAAATCAAGGCCTTAGGGATATCTTACTAAGGCCATGCCTTGAGGAGGTTTCATGTGAGGTGGAAGAGTATTGTACACACTATTGAACCTAGTGGAGTAGTCAGAAACACTCTCTCCTTGATTTCTCCTGGGGCTGCTATATTCTTCTAGTATTTGGAGGGGATTATTTTTGAGTTCCCACTTGTTGATGAATGTTTGATGCAAGGCAGGGAGATCATTTATGCTGTTAGGAGGTAAGTTTTTAAACCATTTCTTCACATCTCCTCCTAAACTTTGGGCAAAGATCCTCATTTTCACAGTTTCTTCTTCTATTTCCATGTAATCAAATGCATCTTCCATCCTATCTACATGATGTTGAGTTGTTGTGGACTCTTTTCCAGTGAAGTGAGGGATTTTGGATTGGTAATCATTTGGTAGGGGAAGTAGAGGTTGTGGTAACACTAATGGGGCATACCATGTTGCCATGGCTGGAAATAAGGGTGGGTTTACAAGAGGTGGATTTACAAAAGTGAAAGTGGGCTGAAAAGGAGTGTTTTGAGCAGTGGTAGTATGAACCGGAGTGGAAGAAATACTTGGGCCAGCAAACTGATTTTGAGCAGAATTGTTATGGAAAAGGATAAAGTGATGAAGAAGCTGGGAATCAGGAGGAGTGGAAGGTGAGGCTTGTCTACTGAAGCTTTGTTTCAAATCTGCAATATCAAGGTCAGTTTGGTTTAAGTCACCTTGAGATCTAGTTCTAAAGATGTTCTTTGTATGATGTAAATCAAAGTGTGAATCCTCTAAGACAACAAGGTTTTCAGGGACAGAATTTGTTCTTAAGAGGCTCCTATTAGTATGTTATGACCTCATAACATACTCATCAATGGATATGGGGTATCAGAGGGCAAATCTAACTTGGCCGCAGGATCCTTTGGTTTTGGAATGAGATGGACATCAATGATTTGGAAAGAGAAATTTGATTCTCAACGAAGGGAACTTGAAAACATAACTTGAATCGATGAAGAAATATTTGATAGAAAGGACTAACCATAGATTCTACAAACATTCTTTAAGAAAATAATGACTTCAAGACAACTTTTGAAATGAAATCTAAGATTCAGGGAACACCCTATTTCCTCAAAGATTTTATTTCAAATGACTTGGAAAACATAAAATATTCACTGATAATTGCAGTCATAGAAGAGGGAAAACCTAATACATCTATGATTACAACTATAAAGACCTTTAAGACAACTGTTCAAGTAAGGACAAAGGGCAAGATCAGAATAGGCCTCCTTGGCTTACTGTAAACAAAAATACTACAAAGGGAGACTTCAATAATATCCTTTTAAGTGGCAGCAGACAAGCAGGGAGAACCATAAATCATGCTGAAACCATCTCATTCAAACTATTATATAAATAAACAAGCATGAGGAATAAAGAGAGAGATTAAAGACTCTAAAATACCTCAGCAGAAGAAAACATGAAACAGTGAAGGATGAACAGGTCTAAGGTGCTTCCAGGAGTCATTTCTTAGCCTAAAACTTTCAACCTACTGTAGTAAGAAATTATGGAACAGAATGAAAACAGGAGAAAACATTAAAAAGTTCAGAATACTTCACCAACAACCAAGCTCATGGATCCAATGATAGAGCCTTCTCAGGAACAAGCATGCAACAACATCATTAAGGCTTCCAAGACTTCAATTTGTTTTTCAACTTCAACAGACTATATATTATTTGAAAGAGTTTCAAAATTATAACTTGTGATCAACAACAGCTAACCCCTCACTCATCTTCCTTAGAAGTATATATAGAAGAATGAGGAGGTGAGATCTGATAAAAGATTTCAAAAAACTAATTAATACAGACTTAAATGACTTCTTGGACCTTGGGGGCTCAATGAAGAAACTTACATACGTATCCTCTGTATTAAATGATTTATATTAAATGTTAGGCTTGCTGGAAGAAATTTGCTAACTTCAAGGCTCCTGTTTATCTTTGTAATAACTTCTACTGACAGTTTTACAATAAATTCCTTTGGTTGGAATAATTGCTCAGCTGTATTGATACAAAATATCTCCTGGTCTGATAATAACTTCGACCTTCTTTTGATTTCTTCAAGGCCATAAGTGGCTATGTGGTAGCTGGGGATTCAATTAGCCCCTCATGTGGCAGCATAGGTTTTTCTATCTGATAAAACAATCTGATTTTCTTTTAAACTGTGTTTGAGTCTGGAGGATTAGGTTTTGATAATCCTTTTTGGCCGTAAAACTGTCTTCAATCTTCCATGCTGGTGCGTTTTGCCTTGGACGCTGATATTATTTGATTTGTGATTGACTTGCTGTGTTTGTTTGTGTGCAGGGCTGCGCAGGGGTGATATGGCATCAATGCCTTGTGAACCACTGATAAAGCATGAAATATAAACCCTGCAATGATTTTATTTGGTGAATCGAAGGCAGGAGGATAGTCACCCTCGACCTCTGAATTTTCTTCAGTCATGGCAGAAAAAACCATAAAAAACCCTGCAAAATACAAAAAACGTTTTAAAATCCTACATATATAGGTCTGTTGCTTCATAAAGCACGTGGAGGGAGCATGGTCGTTGGATGGCATCATCCAACGGTCAGGGTTTATCAGAGGAATAAAAGGCAAGGTGGAAAATAAAGTTAAATTAGGGTCGTCAATTGCGCAGAGATCGACGGTTGGGAGCGCAAGTGGAAAGTCAAAACAAAGAAAACGGGCGATGAATTTTGGGTCGTTGATCTACAGATCAGATCGACGGTGGAGATGCTATTACCGCTGCGTCGTACCCTACGTTATCGCGTGGGCATCTTTGGGGAGCGATCACCGTCCGATGAGCGGCCTGAGATCGGACGGTGAATGTCAATATTGCACGGGGTCTACGTCCAATGTTTAACACACGATGGACGGCGGTTTTCTGAACAGTGCCCAGGCCACACATCAATTGGTGAGTGGAATCGCTACCTATCGGAAGAAAACTGCCCTCTGCTCGAAGGCAGTGTGATGGATACCGCTAGTTTCTACACATTAGCCGTGGCGCGGGGACCACCGGGCGGAAGAAAATGGACCATCAGATCTGCGGTTTCAACGGATGGCTGTGATGAGATCGGGCGGTGAATAGGAGTGGGGACCACGGGTGCGATTGGATTGCGAAGACTGTCAGATTTGCAGGGAAATCAACGGTGAGGAATGCTCTCGATAACCAAATGCGTTAAGCACTTTTCGGGCTAGCGCTTGGTTTTGGCATCCGGGTCACATGGGGAAAAGGTCAAGGGGGCTAGCCGAAGGGGGTTAAGACCCATATATGTCCAAAATGTGGGTTTTCATGGATTTTTAATGGTTTTCAAGGCTAGAAATGGGCAACGATAGAGGGAAAAGGGGAAAAAAGGCTAAACAAGGGGTATTCTGAGTGAAGAAAGGGGATTTTGGGAGGAATTAGAGGGTAAGAGGGGAATTTTGACGAGGGGAAAAAAGGATTAAAATGAGGTTAGTTTTGGAAGAAGGGAAAAAGGGAAATGGTGCCTGCAGCAATATTCTTCCTTGGGAATCAGAAGGATTTCTAAATGGGGAATAGGCACAGTAGCAAATATTGGCACAGAGGCAAGAGGCCTTCAAGAGTCTTCAAGAGCCAACACCTTTTAGTCATAAAATTTGTTCCTTGAAGGCTCCAAAGATTTTTTAGCCAGCATTTGGTATAACAAAATTTTATAGCTGGCTAACACCTCCGATTAACCATTGTTGAGGAGCATGGGGTCACTTGTTAGAAAACCTTAGATTTACCATGTCGAGAAGCCTTCAAGGGGATTGAGCTTCATACTCTTCCCTTGCATGTATATCGGATCGTAGACTATTCCCCCAGGTGCATTTGTTTTCGTTGGTGACCTTAGTGGCCATAATATTTAGGATTTTTACCAAGGTGACGGTGGAGGGAAGGTCCCACTGTACCTGGAGCAGATGTTGACTAGACTCACTTCGAATTTTCGGAGGGTGCACTTCACTTCGAGATGGCATAGTGGAGGTACTTGCACTAGACTGCTTCATTAAGAAGGTTGTTAGGGTAACCGTTCCTACTGCTAGTGTTTCACATTGATCTCTGCGACATTGGATTTCATCACCAAATAGTGATTTCACTATGGAAACATACTCTTTGTGTGTGGTTTGACTCCTATATTTGATAACACGTGTTCATTTGTTTGTTTCTACTTTTTAGAGACCTTAAGTGTCGATTGTGAATTTGAATTTTTAATAAAATTCACTGAAGTTTAATCTAATGGAAAATGTTCCGGAATTTACCAACCAAGGAACCCGTCATAATGAGAATCCTAGTACTATTCCTTGCTTTGGAAATGTTGGTCCTCCTTATATAGCTACATTTTCATTACTTGGATTTACCATAGGTTTTCCAGTATGGTTATTTTCAACTTCGTTAGCCTCGAATACTCAAATTGTTCCACCTCAACCGGATGCTTCACCTCAACAAAGTTTACCATCTCAACATCAAAAATCTCATGTTGACCCTTTACCTTCTTCGCCCAACATATCTTCCTCCCTTTCCTCCTCTTCGCTTGGTAAAAGCCTTAATAATAGTAACCAGGTGGCTAAGAAGAAGAAGAAAGGGAAGAAGAAGAAGACGCAAGATAAGAGACGCGAACCGACCAACCATGGATATAAGTGTTGGTAGTGTTGAGGAAACCTCCAACATGCATCGTAAACCCAAATACCCTTGCAAGATTTGTAAGGGTGACCACTTCCTTATCAAATGTCCTATTATTCCTAAGGTGTTTGAATTATGGTCAGAAAGATCTCATCAACTTACTATTGAGCCATCAACCAGTGATAGTCAGGTTCCTAGGAAAAAGGGTAAAGTTAGGTTTCCTTGTAGGTTATGCAAAGGGAGTCATCAAACTCACATTTTCCCTCACATGGATGAAGCCTCAAAATTGTTGGAAAACCTTACTATTCCACAACAAAAACTTCCAACTGGTTACCGTAAAATTTCTTCCAACCTACCATCAACTGACGAGGTGATTGACCTAATTCCACGTGCAGTCAATCCCACTCTTCCATTGAAGTGTGAAACTGATATCACTCAGGTTGATGATCCATTATTTGATCAAGTGGTTGAATTGATTTCACATCTAGTCGATCCCACTCTCCCTCTAGAGAATGAAATTCATACTGCTCAGATTCTTCTTGTTACATCATATTCTTCTACGCCAGGGGGCATTTCACCTGTTTGTTCAGAACCCCCTCCAAGTACTGAGGTCTTTTCCTTTGACTAGAATATACTGATAGAACCTCATCTTCCTTCTTCCATCCCTTTCCAAATCATTGTGAAGGCTTGTGTTAAGAATGTGCATCGCACAAATATAGATGAAGGTGCATATGTTAGTATTTTATCCTCAACTGCTTGGTAATATTTGGGTTCCCCTCATCTTTTGCTTGTTACACAGAATCTGCCATCTTTTAACAGAACCATTAGTGAACCTTTAGGGATCCTTCCTAAGTTTCCTATTACCTTGGAAGGTAAAACTCTCTGTATTGATCTTATGGTAGTCTGGGGCCCCTTGGATTTCAATTTTCTCCTTAGGCGAGACTATATCTATGAAATGAAAGCTGTCGTATTGACACTCTTTCGCGTGATGTCTTTCCCTCACAATGGAAACATTGTGACTATTGACCAATTTTCATTCTCTAGTCTTGATTTGACTACCAATAATTCGACACCCATAAATTTTCCTTATCCAGAAGTGGTATCCACCCTGCCACGGGTTAATTATGTGGCAACTAGTCCCATGTTTTAAGTTACTGATGCAAGTGAGCATTTCACTATTTTCTAGACTTCCTTTGACTTAGATCTGGTAATTGACATGGAAAACCCTATGGGATTATTTGAACAAGATTTTCTTATCCCTATTGAGTCCCTTCACATGTGTTCCTTCCAAAGAACTGTTCTTCCATCTGATGAAGACCTCTTGGAAGCCATGATCGAGGAGTGTCCTTTGACATGTGTTTCTTCCAGTTGGAAGCCATGATAGGGAACAATGAGGATGGTTATTTTACTATGTCAACCTCGTTAAAAAATGAAATAAGCCCTTACGAGGAGAGTTCCTATTACCTTGTGAACCTCATTAAAAAATGAAACAGGTTTCCATGAGCATAGTTCTTTTCCTGTGCCAACCTCATTAAAAAATGAAACATGTCACCATGAGGATAATTCCTTTTACTGTGTCAACCTCGTTAAAAAGTGAAACATGTCTTTGAGAATAGTTCCTTTTCTTTTGTCAAGCTCATTAAAAAATGAAACAAGATTCCATGAGCATAGTTCTTTTCCTATGTCAAGATCATTAAAAAATGAAAAACAATCGTCTCCTAATTGAGTCGAGTCTTTGATTAGATCTCGTAAGTGTCAAGTCGAGTCTTTCATCTGATCTCATAAATGAACCTTCATTCCATCCACCTATGAACCAATAGTCCACTTAGGTGAATGAAATGAAGCTTGGGGGGCATATGCTCTTGCAAGTTATGCTTGGGGGGCATTGAAACTTATCTCAAGCATGGTTTTTTACTTTGTTTCAAGCTTGTGTAAATATTAAATAAATCACTTGGCAAGCACAATTTTCCTATGTTTCAAGTTTGTGTAAAAATGAAACCACTCTCAAGCATAATTTTTCCTATGTTTCAAGCTTGTGTAAAAATGAAACAAGCCTATCTGAAGAATAGCTTTCCTCTGTTTCAAGCTTGTATAAAAATGAAACCTATCTTGAGTCCATTTCGGTTATTATTTTCAAGACTCGTTAAACTCATTAAAATCCAAAGATTATTTTACTATCTTTCATTCTCGTAAAACACATGAAAATTTCGAGTTCTTTCTGTCTTTTCCTGCTCGTAAATTAAATTGAAAATCAACCAACTGAGTATACTTTTATCACTTTTTCAGGCTCTTTAAAATTGTGAAAAAGAAAAACCCTGGAGTTCTCCTTTAAGCCCTTTTTGCACTCTCTAAATATGAAAATATCGCCGAGTACTTGACTATTCGAACTCGTTAAAGGAAATTAATAGTCGTCCCTTCAGTATAAGTTTACCCCTTTCTGGATTGAAATGGACTATTTACGAAAAAGGTATATGTTGACTGATCATGGTCAATAGAGTTCTCTCTTGTATTATTTTATCCTTTTTCAGGCTTGAGAGACTAAATTTCCGAAAAATTACAACCACAGAGTTTACTTATGTTTTTCTTCTGACTCCCTAAAACTGAAAAACACCGAGTTTCTCCTATACTAGACTCGTTAAAATTTAACAGTAAAGGACCTGTCAATTACAAACAGGACCGAACCACTCCTTCTTAGGGTCCGATTTTAATACTAAGATGGACTCATCCGAAGGATTAGATTACACAAAAAGCAAATGTTATCCTCCTCAAGCTTGTCAAAAATAAAGAGGTACTTGCCAGTAATGGTGGGGGGAAAAGAGAGAAAAGGAATCCAGTTATCACCCTTGTTTTAAAAGTAGTATACCACACTTGAACACAACACATTTTGTCACACTTGTACCTGAGTTGGGAAAATCCTTTGTCTAATAGTTAATAAAACTACATTGAAAGTCTTCAGCCAGTTTCTGGGTATTAGCTTTAGGTCAATTGTTAAAAAACCATCTGTAGTGTCGTTATGTGTTCAAGATATAGTTAAAATAAACCATTCATTGCAAACATTTGCCTCCATTCACGTTGACCATCCATGAGTCAGTACTTGCAAATATTTCTTCAAAAATTTATCTAATGGTTTTGTGTCATGGGATTTCATGCGACGGGTCACTTTCTATCGACGACAGCTCATCATCTAGAAAGTTGATCTAGAATTCTATTAGTACTTTGGGATCTGCATGCCCTAATGGCAAGTTTCTCTCCTTCAATGACAGGTTGTAGGTTGTATCATTAACCTTCAATCGAAAGATTCCGTGAAGTGTTCGACTGCAAATCATTCATTCACACTTCGTGGATTGTACTGAGTACTTTGAGAGCCATTGTCATTATTGGTGGGTTCTCTCACACTTGTTAATAGTTAACATCATTGACTGGTAATCAAGTGGTTTCTACCATGTAATATTCCTACATTGGCATGCAGCTAATAAGAATATTGATTTTTGATGTTTTCACCTAGTAGATGAATAAATGGGGGAAGGGACCTATACTTAACTTGAATTAGCATAAAAACCTTCTTGGTGTGAAAGGAGATCATTCTCGTAGTTGGATGTGACACCATCATGTGTGAAAAAGGGCATTTGGATGTGGACAAAGTCAAGTTTGACCAAGTCAACATCATTCATGGAAGAGAGTGGATCATCAATGCAAATAGCTCAATATGAACAAGGATCCGTTTAAACAAACATATGAGAGCTAGCTTGAAGACACTTGTGTGTGAAAAGGGGTGAAGCAGGTTGAAGAGGTCAACTTTGACCAAATAAAATAGCGTGGTTTTGGAGGAGTGGCCTTGATGGAGATATAATGCAATTTTGGAGGGAGATTGATCATGTGATGTAGGAAACCCTAATGGGTGGGACCCAAGGTGAGGAGGCTCACATAGCTTATAAGGAAGAGGATGGAAGCCATTTGAGGAGCTTGATGATTACTGATTTTATGGTCTACATGACTATTTTGCATTCTCTTTCTATTTAGCAGAGCTACAATTCCATTTAGCACAAGGCATTCCTCTTCAAGAATTCCTTCTCCTACCTTGAGAGGCCTCTTGGAGGAGTATTGTACTTCTGTTTTCCACATTCAGACTTGAGGCCAAGCATCCTCCTTTAGCTACAACTTTATTTCTGTAGAGCATAATGTTGTGTTGCAGGGTGTTGCAGTGGAAGGTCCACAACACCACTTCCAGAGTTTGTATATCAGAGGAGGAAGCCTTGTTTCTCTAGGAGATCAGTGAGGAAGTATTTGAGCTGATTTTCAGATCTTGGCATGTGGCCAATGTAATTTCCATCTCCTACAGCACAATCCTTTCCAGGAACTTCGTCATTTCTCTCTGTGTTGCAGTAGCAGGGTCAAGACCCTTGATCTTGAGCTTGTTCCTTAGGGAAAGGGCCAACCCTTCTCTCGGAAGGATTGTATAAAGCATATAATTGTATTTCTTGTATTATTTAGCTATCTATTTTCAGAGCTGCATCATAACTACGTTGTTTTAGATCTAGATCTGTAGATCTGGTGTTTTATACTTGTACTTTCATGGAGCCCTTGCCAGGCCATTATTATATTGTATAAAAGGAAGAGATCTCCATTTTTCTCAGCCATTGGATTATTGTAATCTCTAGATCTATTATTTCTTGTGATTTTCTACATAAACCCTCATTAAAATAATGTTATCACATGCTCTAGGAATTTTTTTTGCATAATTCATGGGGTTTGGGAATTTTTGAGTTGTATTGACTTGGGGAGACCTATTTAACATGGCTAGAGAGATTTTTTTTTTCTCCCATTCTGCATGTGAGATGTATATAGCATAAAATAAGGGATCCAAGTCCCATTTCTCATATTTATAGCGTAATTCTATCTAAATAACATTTTTATGCCCTATATTGCTACATTTCCTCCCTTTGGAATGAGTTAATGGGACATATTCTTGCTGCTGAAAATTCATTTGATGGCTAGGTGTTCCTTTCACACTTGATGAGCTGATTTACATTGCTATTGTGTTCATGCATTGTTGCATTCTCAATTTGGGATATTACAGTGGTATCAGAGCACAATCTTGGCTTAGCCTGTGAGTTCCATCTAGTATGCTATCAAAAGAATAAGAAGACAAAGGGAAGTAGCAAGATAAGAATGATGGAAAGGATGAGACTTATCTCATCACTTTTTAGATCTAGGAAGAACCTCTTTAAGGAGGTTAAGTAGATAAAGGATAAGAGGTGCCATGAAACTCCTAGAGGGTTTCAAGAAGAGGAAGGGCCATGCACTTCCTATTCTCATAAAGAATAAGACAAGAAGCATGGAGGACACTTGGATCATAAAATTATAATTGAATACCTTGTTGAGTACAAATCTCAACCTAGAGCCTTCAAGGGGACTCTAGCCTTCCCACAGTTCCTTCAACTGGAGGAAGAGAGGAGGTGTTGCAACAAAGGGGAAATCAAGGGAAATAGGTTTCTATTGTCCACTTTTGATGGGACATCTTCCGCAAGGGCTTGGGAAAGAAGACTTAATGCATTATTCCTACTACATCCAGTGGTAGAGAGAGAGGCAATGGAGATTGCAGTGCTGCACATGGAGGGTAAGGCAAGCACTTGGTGGTTCAGTCACATAAGTCATGAAAGGGTAACTACTTTTGTAGATTTCACTCAGAGGGTGATCAAGAGATTTTATGAAGAAAAATCAGAGAGGGAGAAGCCCTCACCACCACTTGAGGAGACTTGTATCAGCGCTGTCACAACCTTGGAGGAGCATCCTTCAACATCAGCAGTTGAGGGAGCCAACACAATGGAAGAAATAACTCTTGCAGCCATACAAGGTGTTCCCAAATCCCATCAAGGTATGATTGAATTTCCACTTTCTATTATTGTAGAAAATATTTTAGAGGATTGTGGAAATCTGCTTTTGCATGACCCAGGATCAACACTTACTTCTAATATAGAAAAACAGAGTGGCACTGCGTTGTCCAAGAGTAGTAGTGAAGTAAAGAGGACCCATTCCTCACGGAAGCATTCAAATGGCAGATTCATTCAATAAGCCATGGAGGAATAAATGACAGAGGGTAGACATCTTGAGATGAGAAACATTTTCTCCTTTCTAGATGACACTTTCTCAATGAGCATGCCACAGCTCAAAGAGAGACTTCTACCTGCAGTAGATCCAAGACCCCATTGGTTTTGGAAGGCCATGTCTAAGAAGAAGGTCTCATTAAGAGATCCCATTGGAGGTGCACTTCAACATTTCATGAAGTGCAAGGTTCTTCAAAGGTTTGAGGAGGTTGGTTTCCTACAATGGGAGGATACCAAGTATTTGAATAATGAGATCCATCACCCACATTGGGATGAGTGGATGATAGTATGGAGCAAGGGATTTCCAAACCACTTGCAGATCTATGATACAGGCCAGCAAGAAGCATGGCTGCACTGGCTACTCTTGGGTGAGTATGGTTACTACCCAAAGATTCATATTTTCTTGTCTCACGCCTTATGTCTCAATGATAGAATGCATAATAAGAAGGCATGGTTGCTTTGGTTGTTAATAAGAGGGTTTGGACATCACATGTTAAATCTTATATCCATGTATTTACTCTTGTTTGAGGTATGTCTCATATATTTACATATATTTCTGTTTGAGATGTATCTCATGTATGTACTTTGGTTTGGGAGGAAGGATAACTCCCACATGATGTGGCATAAGGGAGCTTGTTTTTACTATGTTGATGAGACATCTCACATGTCCATTACTGTATTGTTGCTCCATGATTTGCATCATGATAATGCAAGAAGGAAAAAAGAGTCCTTGTTGCTATGGTTACTATTGGGAGAGTATGGGCAGAAATTTCTCCATACTCATCATGATATTTTAGGAGGGATGTATGGCACATTCAAGGTGCAAAGAGGCTACCCTTAAACATTGAAGGATAAGGAGGGGCTTCCACATAGGAAGAATATTTCCCCACATAGTAGCATGATAGTGGATGACTTTGACATGTGGAATGTCAAGGAAGGGGATCATGGAATGACAAGAACCTTATCACTAGGGCCAACAATGTTGTCACTTGGGAGTATGTTTCTATCGATGGAGTGTTCCAAGGGGAGCATGCATCCTCTCTTGTTGCAGATTTTTATGAGAAAATTCTCATGTGAGGACTCATCCATGGACCTCAATTTCAACCTACTCATTATGCATGGTAAGGAATATATTTCTGTACTTATTGATTATTTCATTGAGTATGTACACTTTCTCACCGTGTATGTATAGTGCATTGCTCCACAAGAGGGCAAGATTATTTATGTGATTCCTAGTCATGCTAGAACCAACCTCTATGATGGAGATAACCCTTCTCTACATGACTTTGGACAAGTGCGTTGTCATTTTCATTGTACTCAGCTGATATATAATGCTATTTACCACCTCATGGTAGATGTGAAAACATGCACAACTGTCATCTTGTTGAAAGACCACTTGCCACATGATGATCTAAAGCAGAAGTTGGGAAGACAACGTTGTATCCACTTGAGAGACCATTGGTATCATCCAAAATTACACATAACCTTCAACATTTTTCTAATTTTGATTCCAAACGGTGTTGATGTGCCATTCATTTCGAATGGGATGATTTGGGCCAGCATGATTCATGACATGGGAGAAAGGATCTTTGGAGATCTAATCTTATTCTCGCCACTTGAGGGGAAACCTTATTGCAGCCCAAGATCAGCATATGCTCTACACTTATTATAAGTGGAGAGGAAGACAGTGTGGGGTAGGCCATTTTGTCTACCATTTTCAGTTATTCAGCCCACCTACATTGCAGGAGCCAAAGGTGGAGGAGATCTTTCATGAGTTGCCATGTTGGAGGGTGACTCATCTTGTCTGGATGATAGCTTGGGGATGGAGGTTTTACATGGGAATGATAATTCCCAACACATTTTAGTCTCCATGCCTTGATAGGACCTCTAGATACCACATAGCTGCCTCCTTGAGTATTTTACCTTTTCATGATGATGGCTATTTGGGATGCTCACCAAATGCTAGCTTTCATGCTTGGGAGGGGCACTATGGAGATTCATTATTGAGACAACATCATACTCCTTGGAGGAGTTCATCATATGAGGATGCTATAGGAGGAGGAGATGGAAATCTACAGTTCTATCCTTGTAGTTGATTGAGTACAGGCAACATTTGGGAGGGGACGACTGTAATATTCCTACATTAGCATGCAGCTAATAGGAATATTGATTTTTTATTTTGGCACCTAGTAGATGAATAAATGGGTGAAGGGACCCATAACTTGAATTAGCATAAAAACCCTCTTAGTGTGAAAGGGGATTATTATAGTAGCTGGGTGTGACACCATCATGTATGAACAAGGGCATTTGGATGTGGACAAAGTCAAGTTTGACCAAGTCAACAACATTCATGGAAGAGAGTGGATCATCAATGCAAATAGCTCAATATGAACAAGGATCAGTTTAAACAAAAATATGAGAGCTAGCTTGAAAACACTTGGGTGTGAAAAGGGGTGAAGCAGGTTGAAGAGGTCAAATTTGACCAAATCAAACAACGTGGTTTTGGAGGAGTGGCCTTGATGGAGATACAATGCAGTTTTGGAGGGAGATTGATCATGTGATGTAGGAAACCCTAATGGGTGGGACCCAAGGTGAGGAGGCTCACATAACTTATAAGGAAGAGGATGGTAGCCATTTGAGGAGCTTGATGATTATTTATGTTATGGTCTACATGAATATTATTCATTCTCTTGCTATTTAGCAAAGCTGCAATGTTGTTTAGCAGAGTCACAGTGCTGTTTAGCACAAGGTATTCATGTTCAGGAATTCCTTCTCCTACCTTGAGAGGCCTCTTGGAGGAGTATTGTACTTCATTTTTCCACATTTAGGCTTGAGGCTAAGCATCCTCCTTCAGCTAAAATTTTATTTCTGCAAAGTATAATGTTGTGTTGTAGGGTGTTGCAGTGGAAGGTCCACAACACCACTTCCGGAGTTTTTATTTCAGAGGAATAAGTCAAACTGTTTAAAATTGACTTAGTCATATTTCAATTTCATGTTATAGATTAGAGAATAAATATCTAGCCAAACAGTTTAATCTTGGCAGATAAGTAGCTAGGTAGAGTGAATAAAAAGGTGCTCAACAGTTTAATCTGAGCCCTTGGATGTAATAAGGGTAGAAATAGATAGATTCATCATGTAAAAAGAAAAGATTGATCAGGGTTTGCAAGTCTAAATGCACCCTAATAAAGAAGACAAAATGGTAGTGTTAAATAGATAGGGTAGGTAGATGGTGCAGCAAAGTGTTATCTGATGAATGATGCTGCTACATGTTAGTTAATCATTTACTTTCATCAAAAGTACCGAAGCAGAAAATACACTGGAAAATCACAGCAAGCAAAGTCAAATTCATTAACCTCCCCCATCATTTTTCCCCCTCAAGAGTTTTACTAATTTCCCCAAAATTACTAAGGTAATTGGAGATCAAAGGGGCTCAAGGCATTTCCTTGACTTCTGGAGGGACCGGACCCTCGGCCTAATGATCAAAAGACCTAAGCACTTGAAATAATCCATCATTGATTATCTTCCATCTTTAACTTTTTCCTAAGTAAAATCCTATTTTACTTAGAAAACTGATGCAATATTCCATAAAATTCCTCAAAACAACTTGTTATTCTAAGTTTAAGTGTTGAAGATAAAATGTTGCAATTTACTTCATAAGTTATCACTTTCTTAGATGTACAAAGATGTTTTGATTTTCCTTGTCCTTTTTCATATTAACATTTGATTTTACTATATTAAATCCCTAGTAAAATCCCCTTTCCTAAGTATATAACTCCCTTTTCTAATAAATATCCCCAAAACCCCTTATTATAATGTTTTACCAAAGTATATATTCCCACACGTTGAAAATAAAACCCCGCTTTATAAACCCTTTGGTAAAATATATCGTTATATCATTAATCCCCGCCCTATGGTGAATTAGTTGTGTATTAATTAATTCATCGTATAATAAAATATATATAAAAAGCGTTAGACATGTAATATATGTGTTTAACACCAAAAACAAGAATAAAATGCGACGGAGTCCTGCGCCACCGTGGTCCGTCCACGTGGCATTCCTCTCAAGCCAACTCCGCCTCGACCCTTTACCTTTGCATATGGGATTAATTAGTTATTTGAACTAATTAATAACCTTTCACTTACCAATCGAAATCCTCCCGGGGCGATTAAATAACAGTTAAACGAATGTAAATCCCGCCAGGTCCACTTTTCAATCCCCCGCATGTTTCCCTTTCCTTCAGCCGTCGGATCATCCCTCCATTGATCAACGGTCATGATCAATCCCGCTGCCCATCCCGTGTGAGTTATTTAGCCAGCGGGGAATGGGTGGTTTTGACTAGTCAGACCATCCACGTGGCGTTAGAGCTATGGAATCGCTCCCCCCGCGTCCTTTACCGCCTTCGTCCATAAGCGGTGCGGGCTCACCGCTTACCGCTTACCGCATACCGCCGGCCCCACTTTCCTACGTCACCCCGTACGTCAATGACGTCATCACCTCGAAAAAGACAAAAACCCTTTTTGACTTGTAAATAAGCCATTTTCGTGTTTTTTCAGTTATTTTTAGTTTCTGAAAGAGACAGAGCTCCTGCTGCAATTTCAAATTCCACTGCAAATACACCAATTTACTCCGAAATTCAGCTGCGCCCGTGTTGAAGAACGTCCCCGCCATTGTTCATTACCTGTTAAAGAACCAGTTCCATCTAAAAACAGGTATTTATCATTTCGCGCCCCGACTGCAAGTCAAGCTTAGTTTCCTTTGTTTTTTCTCTGAAAAAATGGTTAAAAATCCTCTCTGAGTCCTCATTAAAGATTTAAAACCTGTGAATTTGCTTCCCAAACCTGCGAATTGTTCCAATTTCCTCTTTTGTCAGATAGCCCGCCCGGTCTGCAAGGAAAAACGAAAACCTCCATTTTGAATCCACAAGAACCAAAATGGAGGCCCTGACAACTTTAAATATCACTCCATTGAATGCTCCTCACCGGGAATTAGACTATTTACCTCTAATAGATGAAAATTTCCAAATTAAAGACCTGCATTTTGATGAAAGTCCCCGTTTGAGTTTATGTCGCTGCAGAGATGAACACTCGAAGGGGCAAGATCTTATAGGGTTGTGGGAATCCAATCTCCTAAGGTATTTTATTCCTACAGTCCACGTTTTCCCTGAAATCATTCATTACTGTCATGCAAATTATGATCCCGCACAAAGAGCTGTATTAGCTCCTGATCAAAGTGTTTTGTTCCCTATCACACCTCAGGCTATCAATGCTATGTTACAATTTGAGCCAGAACAAGAATTAGCACCTCTATCCATGGAAGGGTTGATTGAGAAAACCAGACTGTTAACTCCAGAGAAATTGAAAGCAATGTGTCAGTATTTCATGTTACCCGAGCATCAGCCAAAAGGGACTCCCCCCTATGGTTTTTACTTTTTCAATAAATTGGGAAGGCTTATTGTGAATGTAATATCCTTTGTCTTAGGATTCAATACCAGTGAGTATGTAGATGAGATAACTCTGGCTTTGCTATCTATCTTTACCCCTGGGCAGCCTCCCGAGATTAAGTATGATTATGCTTCCTTCATTGCCAACAAAATCCATGATCAATTTTTAAGGCTAGATGATGAAAAGGTTTTCAAGTACTCCTCAGTTATCTATCATCTCATAATTTTCTATCACTCAGACAGATTCCCTTTCCCTGTTCAGAAACTTGATACTAAAGGTAATCCCAGGTCTGTTATTTTTTGGTCCCCCATCATTCATTTGTCCTCTGATTCTCCCTACTCTTATTCAGAATTCATTGATCAGTTTGTACATCCTGCTACAACCTTGTTAACAGGAGTTTCTCCCCCCAGGCTTAGTACCGAGATTAGAAAGACCCTGCAATTGTCAAAGAGTTATAAAGTTGGGGATTGGTACTTATACCAAAACCATACAGTCATCAGGATTTATGGATGTGAATTACATCCATTCAAGTTACCCAGATATGTACCAATGAGAATTTTTGCGTTGGAATACTTTAGACAGATGAATAAATCAGATGTAATCCATTTCTGCAATGTAAAGAAGAAAGCACAGTTAAGGATCAAAAGCCAGTTAGGTCCTTTCATTTGCAATTCTAGAGAAGCTGAGAGAGACGCAGAACTTATATTAGAGAGAAAATTCCAGACATCTTTCCGTTGGGTCCCTTATGACCCCTTTGGTTTCATTTGTGAAAGAAGGTTAAAAAATAAGTCATCTCCTTATGTACATCACAGAAATCCTGACATAGAACAGTATGCAAATCAAGATGAATGGGTTAAAGGAACACTTGTTGAAGAGGGAAGTGGAGCTGCCAAATTGAATAAACTTATGAAAGATGTTGAGAAGAAATTTGACCCAGAAACATATGATCAAATGCAGGTACCCTACATTGGCACATCTTCAGCAGCCACTCTACAACAAGCTCTACAGGAAGATAGTCCATCAGTAGCAGCAGAGCCCAAGGGTAAAGAAAAAGAACCTATAGTTCAGGTCATTGAAACCCTGGTCATGGAAGAAAAATCACAGAGTTCCAAAGCACCAGAACAATCTCAGGCTTCTCAAACACCAGCAAAGCAAATCCAAGTTCCAGAGATGCAAACTCCACTGAATGTGGAAATAGGGAAAAAGAGGCTAGCTCCAGATACTACACCTTCAAAAGGAGCCCCACAAGTTTATCAAGCTAAAAAACACAAGTCTGATCCACCTCCAGATGTAGAGATTATAGATGAAGTATTTGATGATGGTAGGGAAGATAGTCAGCAAACAGGTACAGCAAGTGAAACAAACATAAGCCAGAAAGGGATACAAAAGCAATTAAGCACTGAAGTATCTTCTTTCAAACCGCCAAAGACAGATACTGGAGACATTAAGAAAACCTTCATTAATATCAAAACAAAGAATGATCCATTGAAAATGAAGGTATACGATCAGTATATGAAGATGGCTCCTCATAATCAGCAAAGGCTGATGTCTGCATTTGATCTTTCACAAGGTAAAATGCTAATGAGCCACTTCAAAGCAAAGGTGCCAAAGCCAACTTCAACAACAGATTACATCAGATCAAATTTTGAAGTTTTAGCAAAAGATATCCATCCCCTGGATCAGATAGAGCTTCATAGACAAACAGGGGAAATGGTTTATTCTACTCTCACCAACAAAGCCATGGCAGCTTTAACGCTGCAAGATTCCTTGAATAATACCACTGCAACATTGAAGATTGAAAGGGCCTCCTCACAGGCCAAGGACAATAGAATAAAGTCTCTAGAAGAGATCATCATTGGTTTGGGTCACAATCCAAAAGACACTAAAGGAATTGAGGCACTGATAAAAAAGAAAGAGGATGATATAGCTGCACTCAGAAAACAGCTGAAAATACCAGCCTCGAGGCACCCCCAGACACAGGAAATTATAAAAGGAAATTCACAAGAAGAAATGATGGAGTTGCTCTTGAATTTGACAGAGCGACTAAATGAAACAGAAAAGGAGTTGGAAAAAGCATTGCAGGAACAGGAAAATATCAAGCAGACTTCAACAACAGGTACTACAACTACAGGACAGCAGGAACAACCATCCCAGGTGAACATTTCTAATTTGAATTCTGAGGATTTAATTAAAAAAATGGAGAGTTTGCAGCTAAAGGTCACAGAACTCCAAGAAACAAAATTACAATTAACAAAATTGGAGGGAAAATATGACACATCCAAAAAGACAGTTGCTGACAACCTCAGGGAAATAAAAAGATTGGAAAAATTGGTTGAGGCTTTGCAAAAATATCTTTCACTGGAAAAGCCTCTGAACGAAATAAATGATATTCTTTGGTGCAACATCATTGAATTAATAAGAGATATTTGGCCCTCCATTCAAGCTATTTTTGAGCAAAATGAATTAGTCAAGATAGCACAAGAAGAAATAAATAAAACTAGACATGAATTAAGGGGCAAGCCGGAGCATGCCCAGCAGATCATTCAATTTTTGAATTCCAGAACAAAACAACAGCTTGCATTGTTAGGAATTGATGACAGAACAGGTGTAGTGTTGGAAGCAAAGAGAGTTTTCACCAAGAGGACTTTCATGCAAAATCTAGAAAGAAAGTGTACTGACATTTTGGTTGATATCAACGTTTTCAGAGAGAAGTTTCAAGCTTTGCTGGACAGTGAATTGCCAAGTCCGATGCTCACAGAGGATCAAATAGTAGACTTGGAAACATATGAGAAAAGAATAAAAGCTCATGCTAAAAATACAGCTATAGGTTCTACTAGCTCATCAGAACCTGTATTACCAACCGGGAAAAGTATTTATGAAAAAGTGAGGAACCTATTTCATCTGGAGCATGAACTAAAGTATCTATTTCCGAACGAGCCCACTTTTTATAAACTTACTGAAGCAGATGAAACTTTAAGGAAACTCAGAAGAACAATGATACCAGATGATCAGTGGTGGAAGGAAATGCTGGAAATTTTGTAAAAAATGTTTTCCGGATGAAAGTTTACCTTTACTATTGAGTAAATGGAAAGAAACAGAAAATCAGATGAAAGGTTAAAGAGTATCAGATGAAAGGTTAAAGAGTATCCGTAAGAAGAAAGAGTATTCAACAAGTCAAAGGAATACGCAAAGGACAGCACAGAGCCCTATTTTAAGCACTTATCCTTAGCACGTCCATGAAGAAAGGAACAACACATCAGCCGTTACCCATTATTCTATTTTCGAGACCATTTGTCTCTTGTTTGTTTGTAAATATGCTTTAAGTCAGCCTAGATTATTGGCTAAGTTAGTGTAAGATTGTTTTAGATTATTTTATGTATAAATAAACCCTCAAAGAGACTATTGAGGGTGGATTCTATTACTCTGCTGTAACATTGAGGTTTTCGGAATAAAAAGCTTTTGGACAAATTTACTTGTGGCTTACTGGATGACGTTTTGAAGCACTGGACTTGTTACAGGATTCATGTGTTGGACTTCAGTTCAATAAGTTTTCCAACCCTTGTGTTTAAATTTTATATTAGTTTATGCTATCATCATATCCGTTTCTGAATAGTTTACATAAAAGATTGAAACAGAATTTGCTTAATTGTACTCTGTTTTCAAATGTGATTATTCTCGATGTTTTCTTCTGGATTAGTTATAAGCATGAATTCTTAATTGCTCATGTTTTGCTGATTCAATATTGTTGATTACTATAACAAAGAATCCTTCATTGCTCTTTTCTTGTAATCATTTCTCTTCTTCTTTTTGAATATGGTGAAAGATTCTTAGTTGCCTTTCATCCCTTCAAGACCATCCATCCACTTTAAATTTTAAGGATTGTTCTCTGTCTAGCTATCTTGCCCTGTAATACCATCTTGTGTTTCAGAAAAAAAATCCAGTAAAGCCATCCTTAGACTCCATAGCCCAATGGACTGAAAGCCCTCAACCTTGCCCTTAGTTTGTGGATTCCACCATTTTCCCAAAACAAACTTTGCATCTATAACTAGCCTAAAATCATTCAAAAACAAAGATAAATCATAAAGAGAGAGCCCTCTCTGGATGCAAATTGGCTAGATTCTGCATCTAAAAGATTGGTTTGTGGTTACCTCGGGTATACTTTCCTCTTACACAACTTCTAGGAAAACCTGAGTGATAACATAGTGGCGACCATACTGGGGAACTGAATCATTTTATTGATATTATTGTTTGATTTATAAGCTATGGACAGAGTCTGAAGATCAGCCAGGTAGCCTTTGAAATTTCTTTTGCTATGCAAATGCAAAAGTAAATAAATGTTGTTTCAGTCTATCTCTGATTTAGCTTATAAGTTGAATCTTAGTTTCAAATTTTTCAATCAGATTCTCTAGATTAAACAGATCTTTGAGGAAATCTTAATCACATATCATTATTTCTTAAAGAATTTGTAGAAGTTGTATTTATTTTTCAATTAAAACCCAAAATCCAAAAACACATATTCTAAGAAAACTGGCTTCAGAAAGGATTTGACATACTAGGTCAAACCCTGACCCCAATCCACCACCAATATTTGAAAATCCAAATCTGATCCCTAGGATTCTTAGAAGACAAGGAAGTCAAGAAAGTTCTGAAAGAGGAAGTCAGGAAAGTACAGGTAGTTCTAGACCACTCTCTAGATCCGCATCTTGTCCTGTGAAAATTATTTATATTGATGACATTCCTTTTGATGCACAATTTGAAACATCTTTGTTTGTAAATTTCTCTGAGACTGAATTATCTAGATTAATTCCAGATCCTTTGTTCTTTGAAGATTTGCAATACAGATTTGTTTAACATCATCTTGACAGAGAATTGCATAACTCCATTCAATCTGAGCAAGCCTTTGAAGAAAGCTCAAACATTTCTGTGATAACTGAAGCATCTCCGAGCTCAGCCACTTTTCAAACACCTGTTAGACCTCCATCTCCTCCTGTTAGACCTCCATCTCCTCCCGTAAGACCACCTTCTCCTCCTACTAGACCGGCTACTCCTGCCACTCCACTTTATCTTCCAATGGCTAATCGATATGCCCCTTTACAGTTACCAGCCAACCCTCCAGCTTTACCACAAGACTACCAAAGTAAGATCACACCTTTTGACGGATCAGGTACCTACACAGCTCAACAACACACCAAAAGGATGACAGATTACTTTGAGTTTTATGAGATTGATACCGATGATATCCGTATGAGAATTTTCGTACAAAGTCTTACTGGAGAAGTTAGAACTTGGTTTAGGGCTCTCGCCCCGAACAGTATTGCTGACCTAGAAGCTTTGTATAGGGCATTTTTGAACAGATGGGAGAAAAAGAAGGATCCTCTCCAGATCCTATCAGAATTTGAAAAATTAAGAAGAAGACCAAATGAAACCGTACAAGATTACATCATAAGATTCAATGAATCATATCATGCAGTTCCTCTGAACTTAAGACCCCCACCTAATAACGTGTTGGTCAAATTTCCAGACGGTTTTGACTCTGATATAGCTTATTCTCTTAGGGAAAGAGCTCCACAAACATTAGAGGAAATGCAAAGCATAGTGGTGAGTGTAGAAGCAAATCTCATAGAAAAACGAGCCAGAGCTAGGGCAGAGAGAAGAATGCCTATGAATGAAGAACCTTCAGCTTTTGAAAAGAAGCTGGATGTAATCATTAAAGGTATGGAAAGATTAGGTGATAGAGTGGAAACCATTGAAAGAAAGTCTGCTACTGATAACCAGAATGTTGCAAGAAACCCAAACTTTAGGAGGAATCTGAACCAAAATATTGGAAATAATGTCCCTGATCAAAACATTAGACCACCTTTCCAAGAAAACTTTGTTGAAGGTTCGACCTCAGAAGGACCTACAGAAGATGTAGAAATAAACAACGTCAATGAGGACAAAGATGAATCAGAAATCTTCCTATCTCAGGATGATCAAGAGAATCATATCCTTGAAACATTCCACACTCATTCAGGTGAGACTTTTGATTTCAAAGAAGGCTATGACACAGCAATCTACGAGGTTCATAAGCAGTACAACTTGAGAAGTAGACAGATAGATGTACCAGAGAAAAATAAACAGAAAACCACAAAACAAAATGTCAAAGGAAAACAAAACATTCCCCCTGTACAAAATACTTCCCCTGTACAAAACATTCCCCAAATACAAATTTTGCCTAGGATAACTCCTAGTTTTTCAAATCCAATAATTGAATATGTCTCTGACAACCAACCAATCGACAAACAGCAATCCAATACATCTCCTCATGTAGGAACTGTAGAAGAAACAGTAGAAGTTAGTCCTGAAACATCTTCAAAGCAAAACTTCATTCATGAAAAAGAGAAAAACATTGAAGATCCAGTAAACAGATAAAATCCAACTGTGCAAAACACTAAAGCTCAAACAGAAAAACCCTTTAATCTAGAAGCTGAAATAGGCAAACTCAAGATAGCTGTTCCTTTATCAGAATTGGCTAAACATGATGTCTATAGGAATCAAATTTCCAAGTCTTTAAACATTAACATTACTGGATTAGATGATTCAGTAAATATTCTTGATGATCAACCCAAACTTCTTTTTGGCCCTGAGGTTAATGGCAAACCAGAAAGTGGAGGAACTCCTCCATTTTATGTAAGCCTGAATGTTCACGACAAGATACTCCATAATGCAATGCTTGATTCTGGAGCATCTCACAATTTGATGCCAAAAGCAGTAATGGAAAGATTGAATCTAGATATTACCAGACCGTACAAATATTTGTTTTCATTTGATTCCAGTCAGGTAAAATGTTTAGGTTTAATTAAAGATCTGTGTGTCACTTTGGTTCAATACCCTGCTAAGTCTGTTTTAATGGACATAGTAGTTGCTGATATTCCACCCAAATATGGTATGTTATTGTCTAGGTCTTGGGGTGCTAAACTTGGAGGATCTATTCAATTAGACATGTCTTATGCAACTATTTCAATATTTGGTCAGCCTAAAAGATTATATAGAGAAACTTTGATGAAGTACTTAGTGAGTAGCCAAGAGAAGCCTGAAAACTTCCCTGTTTATTCTGTACATTCTGACATGGATTCTTTTATTTTATACAACGCTGAGTCAGATCTTCCTACTGAAATAGAAGCTCCTGAAATGGAAGTCATAAACAAAACCACGGTTAAAATTGAAGAAATCTCTGAAAACAAAGAAACAACAGATGACCGAGAAATACCTAAAAAAACTAAACAACTAGCTCCTGTCAGGAAATATGTTAAAACAATTGATGAAGATTATAAACATGAAATTCTATGGCATTTAGAGTTTGATGGCTCAGTAAACAGACTAGGGGCAGGAGCTGGGATTTGGTTACACAATGTAGAGAACAATCATGCAGAGGGTCATGCTTATAGGTTAAATTTCAAATGCACTAACAACATGGCAGAGTATGAAGCTCTTTTATTGGGGCTTAAACATGTCAAGAAGTTAGGAGGCATTAGGGTATCAATCATAGGCGACTCTGAACTAATTATCCAACAGATTAAAGGAGAATGTGCAACAAAGGACATGAGACCGAAACAATACCGAGAGACAGTTGTAGAGATTCTCAACACATTTCTACAAGCCCAACTTGCCAAAATTCCCAGGAAACAAAACTTGCATGCTCATAGTTTAGCAATGTTTGCTAGTACATGCAAATTGCCTTTTGATCCCAATCATCAGTTTTCAGCTGAGATAAGGCACAGGCCTGCAATACCAGACAATATTTTGAATTGGCAAGTATTTGTGAATAACAATCAAATCAATAATTTTTTGACACTTCAGAATGAGTTTTCCAACTGTAATATAGATGAAGACATAACTATTGATAAATTCGATCAAGAAAAAGAACAAAAAATAGAAATTTCAATAGAAAATGCAATTCATATGCTGCATCCAACCACGTTCACTGAAAAAGACATACAAAATTTGAAACAAATGGAATTTGATGAGATCATAGATGAAACAGAAATCATCAATTTAAAAGATAATCAATTACCCAAAGGATTAACACCTTTGGAAGATCTATTCGACTCAAATGATATTCCATTCAGACCTAAAATGGAACCTGTTAAAGCCGATATGGAGGAATGCAACTTAGGAACACCAGAACATCCCAAAATTGTGAAGTTGTCCAAGTCCCTCCCAAAAGATCAGAAGGTTAAATATGTTGAACTATTAAAAGAATTCCAAGATGTCTTCGCCTGGAGCTATGAAGACCTCAAATCTTATGATACATCCATCATTCAACATACTATACCTTTGAAACCAGACCAGAAACCTTTTAAACAAAAGCTTAGGAGAATTAATCCTGTTTTATTACCCTCAATTGAAAAGGAAATCAAAAGAATGTTTGAAGCAGGGATTATAGCTCCTATCAGATTTTCAGAATGGGTTTCTAACCTGGTACCAACAAGGAAAAAGACAGGAGAAATCAGACTGTGTGTTGATTTAAGGAATTTGAATAAAGTTTCTTTAAAAGACAACTATCCTCTGCCGAAAATGGACCACATTCTGCAAAGGGTAGTGGGATCTTCGAGAATATCACTACTGGATGGATTTTCATGGTACAACCAGATTCTGGTTCATCCTGATGATCAGGATAAAACAGCATTTACCACACCATGGGGTACGTTTAAATATGTCAAAATGCCATTTGGGCTCAAAAATGCAGGAGCTACATTTCAAAGAGCGATGGACATTGCTTTTGCTAAAGAGATACATGATTTTCTGGTTATTTACTTAGATGATTTGACTGTTTTTTCTAAAACGGATCAAGAACATTTAGATCACCTAAGGCAAGTATTTATAAAGTGCAGAAAATATGGAATTTCTTTAAACCCTAAGAAGCCAAACAATCATTCGAGGAAATTAAAATGGCTTTAACAAGGACACCAGTTTTGACCAGTCCTAAATTTGATAGAGACTTTATTATTTTTTCATTTGCTTCTGAACATACTGTTGCAGCTGTTTTACTTCAAAAAGATGACCAAGGGTGTGAAAAGCCAATAGCATTTTTTAGTAAAGCACTAAGGGATGCACCTCTAAAGTACAATATTATGGAAAAACAGGCTTTTGCATTGGTAAAAGCAATCAAAGATTTCAGAGTTTACATATTATATTCTCATGTGATAGCATATGTGCCTAATGTAGTAGTTAAAGATATTTTGACTCAAGATGGCATTGAAGGTAAACGAGGTAAGTGGATAGCTACCATTTTGGAATATGATATTGAGATTAAACCAACCAAACTGATAAAAGGCCAAGGTTTAGCACAACTTATGACAGAAACCAATTGCCAAGCCTTAGATATCAATGAACTGGATAACGAGCAGGAGATGGCGACTCCTCAGATCAGTCAAGCTTTCTTAGACTCACCTTGGTATACTGATATAATTCATGTTTTATTAAACCTGCAAGCTCCTCCAGGGTTGTCCAGAACCAAGCAAAGATTTTTAAAAATGACATCTTTGAAATATTGTATTTTAGATAGCACTTTATTTTGGAAGAATCATGAAGGAATTTTATTGAATTGTCTTTTAAAAGATGAAGCTGATAAAGTGCTTAATGAATTTCATGCAGGGGATTGTGGAGGACATCTCTACTGGAAATCTACTGCAGACAAGATCTTAAGGGCTGGCTTTTACTGGCCAACATTATTTTCTGATGTAAAGAAATTTGTAACAAGTTGTCACAAATGTCAGATATTCGAGGGTAAAAGAAAGTTGTTACCTCTACCTTTAAAACCAGTTTCCACGGAAAGACCCTTTCAACAATAGGGATTAGATTTTATTGGAGAAATTCACCCCCCGTCTTCAGGGCAACATAGATGGATTTTAACTGCTACAGACTATTTCACCAAATGGATTGAAGCCATCCCATGTAGACAGTCCAATGATTCTGTAATCATAGGGTTTCTAGAAACCAACATACTTTCAAGATTTGGCTGTCCAGAAAAGATTATAACAGACAATGTTGCTGCATTTAAATCAAAGAAAATGATTAGTTTCTGCCATAAATATCATATTACTTTAGGCCATTCAATAGCCTATTACCCCCAGGGTAATGGACTAGCAGAATCCTCCAATAAGAGTTTGATCAATATCATTAAGAAATTGTTGGAGGAAAATAAAAAGAACTGGCATAAGAAACTGACCTATGCATTATGGGCAGACAGACTTACAACCAAGAAATCCATTGGGACTAGTCCATATGAGTTAGTTAATGGTCTGGAAGCAAGATTCCCATCATCTTTAGGAATCCCTGTCATGAAATTACTTCAGGAGGCTCAAGTGGAGCCAAATGACATTCAAAGAAGAATTAATCAAACAATCCACCTACAAAAAACCAGAGAAGAGGTATACCAAAGATCACAAGTCTTACAGGAAAAGCTAAAGAAAATGTTTGATAAAAGGACTAAAGCAGAGGATTTTCAGTTAGGGGACAAGGTCCTAAGATGGGATTCTAGAAGAGAAGAAAAAGGAAAACATGGGAAGTTTGATTTCTTGTGGAAAGGGCCTTATATCATTCATGCCTTGCAGGGAAACAACACTTATTTTTTGAAGGACTTGGACAATTCAGAAGTTGAAGAAGGACCAGTCAATGGTCGAATGCTTAAGCATTATTTTGATCCAATTTACTAGAATGTTTAAATGTTTCTAACTTGTACATAATATATTGTTTGCTTGTTTTATTTTTGTTACTGCAGTTTGGATTGGATGGTGACTTCTTGGAATTGAAGCCCGAAGTGAAGGCCCTAAGTTCCAAAAGCTTCACTATCATATGTAAAATAAAGCTACCAGAAGAAGGAAGATTTCATACTTTCAGTTTGAAGACATTCCGAGGCATCTGACCTGCTGTTCTTGACTTTCCACAAGGAAAAGCCATCCCCAAGTGGAGCCAGTGTTAGCCTCCTATATCAATAGGTTTCATCTTTCATGATTGTCTTGATGGAAGTATGGAATATGTTCAAACCTTCTTACTTGAGCAAAGGTGTTCCATATTCTTGAAAACAAAAAAAAATTAAAAAATTTAAAAAATGTAAAGAGGGTATACCCTAAAAAGAAAGATCAAAGGGTAAAAAGAATAAAATGGTCAAAAAAGTGAAAGAAATGAACCCCAAGCAAAAAATAGACCAAGGAAAGTGTGCAAATCCAAATGCCACTGCTATTTCACTGTTGTAATAAATCAATTGTGTGCAGCTTTGCCACAATTCATGAATAAGTCAAATTGTTTAAACTTGGCTTAGTCATATTTCAATTTCATGTTATAGATTAGAGAATAAATATCTAGCCAAACAGTTTAATCTTGGCAGATAAGTAGCTAGGTAGAGTGAATAAAAGGTGCTCAACAGTTTAATCCGAGCCCTTGGATGTAATAAGGGTAGAAATAGATAGATTCATCATGTAAAAAGAAAAGATTGATCAGGGTTTGCAAGTCTAAATGCACCCTAATAAAGAAGACAAAATGGTAGTGTTAAGTAGATAGGGTAGGTAGATGGTGCAGCAAAGTGTTATCTGATGAATGGTGCTGCTACATGTTAGTTAATCATTTACTTTCATCAAAAGTATTGAAGCAGAAAATACACTGGAAAATCACAGCAAGCAAAGTCAAATTCATTAACCTCCCCCATCATTTTTCCCCCTCAAGAGTTTTACTAATTTCCCCAAAAGTACTAAGGTAATTTGAGATCAAAGGGGCTCAAGGCATTTCCTTGACTTCTGGAGGGACCGGACCCTCGGCCCAATGATCAAAAGACCTAAGCACTTGAAATAATCCATCATTGATTATCTTCCATCTTTAACTTTTTCCTAAGTAAAATCCTATTTTACTTAGGAAACTGATGCAATATTCCATAAAATTCCTCAAAACAACTTGTTATTCTAAGTTTAAGTGTTGAAGATAAAATGTTGCAATTTACTTCATAAGTTATCACTTTCTTAGATGTACGAAGATGTTTTGATTTTCCTTGTCCTTTTTCATATTAACATTTGATTTTACTATATTAAATCCCTAGTAAAATCCCCTTTCCTAAGTATATAACTCCCTTTTCTAATAAATATCCCCAAAACCCTTTATTATAATGTTTTACCAAAGTATATATTCCCACATGTTGAAAATAAACACCCCGCTTTATAAAGCCCTTTGGTTAAAACTATAGCCTTATACATTAATCCCCGCCCTATGGTGAATTAGTTGCGTATTAATTAATTCATCGTATAATAAAAATATATATAAAAAAGCGTTAGACATGCAATATGTGTGTTTAACACCAAAAAGACGAATAAAAATGCGACGGAGTCCTGCGCCACCGTGGTCCGTCCACGTGGCATTCCTCTCAAGCCAACTCCGCCTCGACCCTGTACCTTTGCATATGGGATTAATTAGTTATTTGAACTAATTAATAACCTTTCACTTACCAATCGAAATCCTCCTGGGGCGATTAAATAACAGTTAAACGAATGTAAATCCCGCCGGGCCCACTTTTCAATCCCCCGCATGTTTCCCTTTCCTTCAGCCGTCGGATCATCCCTCCATTGATCAACGGTCATGATCAATCCCGCTGCCCATCTCGTGTGAGTTATTTAGCCAGCGGGGAATGGGTGGTTTTGACTAGTCAGACCATCCACGTGGCGTTAGAGCTATGGAATCGCTCCCCTCGCGTATTTTACCGCCTTCGTCCATAAGCGGTGCGGGCTCACCGCTTACCGCCTACCGCATACCGCCGGCCCCACTCCCCTACGTCACCCCGTACGTCAATGACGTCATCACCTCGAAAAAGACAAAAACCCTTTTTGACTTGTAAATAAGCCATTTTCGTGTTTTTTCAGTTATTTTTAGTTTCTGAAAGAGACAGAGCTCCCGCTGCAATTTCAAATTCCACTGCAAATACACCAATTTACTCCGAAATTCAGCTGCGCCCGTGTTAAAGAACGTCCCCGCCATTGTTCATTACCTGTTAAAGAACCAGTTCCATCTAAAAACAGGTATTTATCATTTCGCGCCCCGACTGCAAGTCAAGCTTAGTTTCCTTTGTTTTTTCTCTGAAAAAATGGTTAAAAATCCTCTCTGAGTCCTCATTGAAGATTTAAAACCTGTGAATTTACTTCCCAAACCTGTGAATTGTTCCAATTTCCTCTTTTATCAGACATCCCGCCCGGTCTGCAAGAAAAACTAAAACCTCCATTTTGAATCCACAAGAACCAAAATGGAGGCCCCAACTGCTCTAAATATCACTCCTTTGAATGCTCCTCACCGAGATTTGGACTATTTACCTCTAATAGATGAAGATTTCCAAATAAAAGACCTACATTTTGATGAAAGTCCCCGTTTGAGCTTCTGTCGCTGCAGAGACGAACACTTAAAGGGGCAAGATCTTATAGGGTTGTGGGAATCCAATCTCCCAAGGTATTTTATTCCTACAATCCACGTTTTCCCTGAAATCATTCATTACTGTCATGCAAATTATGATCCCGCACAAAGAGCTGTATTAGCTCCTGATCAAAGTGTTTTGTTCCCTATCACACCTCAGGCTATCAATGCTATGTTACAATTTGAGCCAGAACAAGAATTAGCACCTCTATCCATGGAAGGGATGATTGAGAAAACCAGACTGTTAACTCTAGAAAAATTGAAAGCAATGTGTCAGTATTTTATGTTACCTGAGCATCAGCCAAAAGGGACTCCCCCCTATGGTTTTTACTTTTTCAATCAATTGGGAAGGCTTATTGTGAATGTAATATCCTTTGTCTTAGGATTCAATACCAGTGAGTATGTAGATGAGATAACTCTGGCTTTGCTATCTATCTTTACCCCTGGGCAGCCTCCCGAGATTAAGTATGATTATGCTTCCTTCATTGCCAACAAAATCCATGATCAATTTTTAAGGCTAGATGATGAAAAGGTTTTCAAGTACTCCTCAGTTATCCATCATCTCATAATTTTCTATCACTCAGACAGATTCCCTTTCCCTGTTCAGAAACTTGATGCTAAAGGTAATCCCAGGTCTGTTATTTTTTGGTCCCCCATCATTCATTTGTCCTCTGATTCTCCCTACTCTTATTCAGAATTCATTGATAAGTTTGTACATCCTGCTACAACCTTGTTAACAGGAGTTTCTCCCCCCAGGCTTAGTACTGAGATTAGAAAGACCCTGCAATTGTCAAAGAGTTATAAAGTTGGGGATTGGTATTTGTACCAAAACCATACAGTCATCATGATTTATGGATGTGAATTACATCCATTCAAGTTACCCAGATATGTACCAATGAGAATTTTTGCTTTGGAATACTTTAGACAGATGAATAACTCAGATGTAATCCATTTCTGCAATGTAAAGAAGAAAGCACAGTTAAGGATCAAAAGCCAGTTAGGTCCTTTCATTTGCAATTCTAGAGAAGCCGAGAGAGATGCAGAACTTATATTAGAGAAAAAATTCCAGACATCTTTCCGTTGGGTCCCTTATGACCCCTTTGGTTTCATTTGTGAAAGAAGGTTAAAAAATAAGTCATCTCCTTATGTACATCACAGAATTCCTGACATAGAACAGTATGCAAATCAAGATGAATGGGTTAAAGGAACACTCGTTGAAGAGGGAAGTGGAGCTGCCAAATTGAATAAACTTATGAAAGATGTTGAGAAGAAATTTGACCTAGAAACATATGATCAAATGCAGGTACCCTACATTGGCACATCTTCAGCAGCCACTCTACAACAAGCTCTACAGGAAGATAGTCCATCAGTAGCAGCAGAGCCCAAGGGTAAAGGAAAAGAACCTATAGTTCAGGTCATTGAAACCCTGGTAATGGCAGAAAAATCACAGAGTTCCAAAGCACCAGAACAATCTCAGGCTTCTCAAACACCAGCAAAGCAAATCCAAGTTCCAGAGATGCAAACTCCACTGAATGTGGAAATAGGGAAAAAGAGGCTAGCTCCAGATACCACACCTTCAAAAGGAGCCCCACAATTTTATCAGGCTAAAAAACACAAGTCTGATCCACCTCCAGATGTAGAGATTATAGATGAAGTATTTGATGATGGTAGGGAAGATAGTCAGCAAACAGGTACAGCAAGTGAAACAAACATAAGCCAGAAAGGGATACAAAAGTACTTAAGCACTGAAGTATCTTCTTTCAGACCGCCAAAGACAGATACTGGAGACATTAAGAAAACCTTCATTAATATCAAAACAAAGAATGAACCATTGAAAATGAAGGTATACGATCAGTATATGAAGATGGCTCCTCACAATCAGCAAAGGTTGATGTCAGGATTTGATCTGTCACAAGGTAAAATGCAAATGAGCCACTTCAAAGCAAAGGTGCCAAAGCCAACTTCAGCAACAGATTATATCAGAACAAATTTTGAAGTTTTAGCAAAAGATATCCATCCCTTGGATCAGATAGAGCTTCATAGACAAACAGGGGAAATGATTTATTCTACTCTCACCAACAAAGCCATGGCAACTTTAACACTGCAAGATTCCTTGAATAATACTACTGCACAATTAAAGATTGAGAGGGCCTCCTCACAGGCCAAGGACAATAGAATAAAATCTCTAGAAGAGATCATCATTGGTTTGGGTCACAATCCCAAAGACATTAAAGGTATTGAGGCATTGGTAAAAAAGAAAGAGGATGATATAGCTGCACTCAGAAAACAGCTGAAATTACCAGCCTCGAGGCACCCTCAGACACAGGAAGTTATAAAAGGAAATTCACAAGAAGAAATGATGGAGTTGCTTTTGAATTTGACAAAGCGACTAAATGAAACAGAGAAGGAGTTGGAAAAAGCATTGCAGGAACAGGAAAATATCAAGCAGACTTCAACAACAGGTACTACAACTACAGGACAGCAGGAACAACCATCTTAGGTGAACATTTCTAATTTGAATTCTGAGGATTTAATTAAACAAATGGAGAGTTTGCAGCTAAAGGTCACAGAACTCCAAGAAACAAAATTACAATTAACAAAATTGGAGGGAAAATATGACACATCCAAAAAGACAGCTGCTGACAACCTCAGGGAAATAAAAAGATTGGAGAAATTGGTTGAGGCTTTGTAAAAAGATCTTTCACTGGAAAAGCCTCTGAACGAAATAAATGATATTCTTTGGAGCAACATCATTGAATTAATAAGAGATATTTGGCCTTCCATTCAAGCTATTTTTTAGCAAAATGAATTAGTCAAGATAGCACAAGAGGAAATAAATAAAACTAGACATGAATTAAGGGGCAAGCCGGAGCATGCCCAGCAGATCATTCAATTTTTGAATTCCAGAACAAAACAACAGCTTGCATTGTTAGGAATTGATGACAGAATAGGTGTAGTGTTGGAAGCAAAGAGAGTTTTCACCAAGAGGACTTTCATGCAAAATCTAGAAAGAAAGTGTACTGACATTTTGGTCGATATCAACGTTTTCAGAGAGAAGTTTCAAGCTTTGTTGGACAGTGAATTGCCAAGTCCCATGCTCACAGAGGATCAAATAGTAGACTTGGAAACATATGAGAAAAGAATAAAAGCTCATGCTAAAAATACATCTATAGGTTCTACTAGCTCATCAGAACCTGCATTACCAACCGGGAAAAGTATTTATGAAAAAGTGAGGAATCTATTTCATCTGGAGCATGAACTAAAGTATCTATTTCCGAACGAGCCCACGTTTTATAAACTTACTGAAGCAGATGAAACTTTAAGGAAACTCAGAAGAACAATGATACCAGATGATCAGTGGTGGAAGGAAATGCTGGAAATTTTGTAAAAAATGTTTTTAGGATGAAAGTTTATCTTTACTATTGAGTAAATGGTAAAAAACAGAAAAACAGATGAAAGAGTATCAGATGAAAGGTTAAAGAGTATCCGTAAGAAGAAAGAGTATTCAACAAGTCAAAGGAATACGCAAAGGACAGCACAGAGCCCTATTTTAAGCACTTATCCTTAGCACGTCCATGAAGAAAGGAACATCACATCAACCGTTACTCATTATTCTATTTTACGAGACCATGTGTCTCTTGTTTGTTTGTAAATATGCTTTAAGTCAGCCTGGATTATTGGCTAGGATAGAGTAAGATTGTTAGGATTATTTTTTGTATAAATAAACCCTCAAAGAGAGAGTTGAGGGTGGATTCTATTACTCTGCTGTAACATTGAGGTTTTCGGAATAAAAGCTTTTGGACAAATTTACTTGTGGCTTACTGGATGACGTTTTGAAGCACTGGACTTGTTGCAGGATTCATGTGTTGGACTCCAGTTCAATAAGTTTTCCAACCCTTGTGTTTAAATTTTATATTAGTTTATGCTATCATCATATCCGTTTCTGAATAGTTTACATAAAAGATTGAAACATAATTTGCTTAATTGTACTCTGTTTTCAAATGTGATTATTCTTGATGTTTTCTTCTGGATTAGTTATAAGCATGAATTCTTAATTGCTCATGTTTTGCTGATTTAAACATTGTTGATTACTATAACAAAGAATCCTTCATTGCTCTTTGCTTGTAGTCATTTCTCTTCTTTCTCTTGAATATGGTGAAAGATTCTTAGCTGCCTTTCATCCCTTCAAGACCATCCATCCACTTTAAATTTTAAGGATTGTTCTCTGTCTAGCTATCTTGCCCTGTAATACCATCTTGTGCTTAGAATAGAAATCCAGTAAAGCCATCCTTTGATTCCATAGCCCAATTGGACTCGAAAGCTCTCAACCTTGCCCTTAGTTTGTGGATTCCACCATTTTCCCAAAACAAACTTCGAATCTATAACTAGCCTAAAACCTTCCAAGAACAAAGATAAATCATAAAGAGAGAGCCCTCTCTGGATGCAGATTGGCTAGATTCTGCATCTAAAAGGTTGGTTTGTGGTTACCTCGGGTATACTTTCCTCTTACACAACTTCTAGGAAAACCTGAGTGATAACAGAAGCCTTTCTTTATCTGGGAGATCAGTGAGGAAGTATTTGAGCTGATTTTCAGATCTTGGCATGTGTCCAATGTACTTTCCATCTCCTACAGTGCAGTCCTTTGCAGGAACTGCGTCATTTCTCTTTGTGTTGCAGTAGCAGGGTCGAGACCCTTGATCTTGAGCTTGTTCCTTGGGGAAAGGGCCAACCCTTCTCCCAGAAGGATTGTATAAAGCATCTTCTTCTATTTCTTGTATTATTCAGCTATCTATTTTCATATATGTAGTATAACTACATTTTTTCAGATCTAGATCTGCAAATCTGGTATTTTATACTTGTACTTTCATGGAGCCCTTGCCGGGTCATTATTATATTGTATAAAAAGGAAGAGATCTCCATTTTTCTCAGCCATTGGATGATTGTAATCTCCAGATCTATTATTTCTTGTAATTTTCTGCATAAACCCTCTTTAAAATAACGTTGTCACATGCTCCATGAATTTTTTTGGCATAAGTCATGGGGTTTGGGCATTTTTGAGTTGTATTGACTTGGGGAGACATGTTTAGCATGGCTAGAGAGATTTGTTTTTTCTCCCATTCTGCATGTGAGATGTATATAGCATGAACTAAGGTATCCAAGTCCCATTTCTCACAATTATAGTGTAATTCTCTATAAATAACGTTTTTATGCCCTATATTGCTGCATTTCCTCACTTTGGAATGAGTTAATGGGACATATTCTTACTTCTGAACATTCATTTGATGGATAGGTGTTCCTTTCACACCTGATGAGATGATTTATGCTACTATTGTGTTCATGCATTGCTACATTCCCAATTTGGGATATTACATACCATGTTCGACCTCGACACAATCAATTGCATGGATAGAATCGTACTAGTTCGGGAAGTGGAAATGAAGACCTTGGATCTAGTTTCCACCATCCACGCCGCGAGGAGTTTTATTATTCATGATACAGTAGACTACTTATGACATATGGTTGTGCCCATGCCGTGTCTACTATTGATGTAATATTAAAATAATTTATGTACTAGAACATTTAGTTAGTTTTGATCTGAGTATGGAATGCCTACCTCAACGATGATATACATACATACATACATATATATATATATATATATATATATATATATATATATATATATATATGCTTGCATTGAATGTTTTTACAGGTTTTCGACCAGTGTGTCCGCAATCCAATCCTCGGAATCATAAAGCACTTCACTCTTCAAAACAACCTTAGACTTCACGCTTTAGGGGGCAATCTGTTACACATTATTTTTTCACCATGACATTTGAGTGTCCATATAGGTTCATCACTACCTATATTGTGCTCCCTTAGAAGTCAAAAATCCTAATGTTCCCAAACCAAGTCTTGGAATTGGAGAAAAGCTCATTAAAACCCTTAAAAGTCTAACTCCGCACTTTTCCTAGCTCTTTCCTGCAGATCCGCAGATATTTGTTTTATAGCCTGTGGCAGCTCTCACACATTCTACTTATAAAACCTGCGAACCCCTGTAAATAGTCAAATAAAGGAAAATTTAAGTTCTATAAGCCCAGCTGGTCGAATATTCTCCCAACTAGAAGCTTCTAGACGTGCGATCAGTTTGAGCTTTATCCCTCCACTCATGGAGCTCTATCCCTTCACTTATGGAGCTTATCCCTTCATCTATGGAGCTCAAATCCCTTCATGAGAGGAATCCACCCCCTCTTCATGGAACTGAAACTACCTCCATTTCCCTATAAATTGAGCTCATGTTTCAGTCTCAAGGGTAGACGATAGCTTGTATATGGTAATTACTGAAGAAATTCTCAAGAGAGCATACTCTCTATAATAGTTGTTGTTGGCATGAGAATGATCACACCCTTATGTCCATAACTCTATCCTAGTTCAAAGAGAGGAAGGCTTGTCAAACTGAAGGAGGAACGATTGTTCAGGACCCTGGGAGGAACTTGTACGACATCAAGGCATCGGGTTGTAAAGATACTCTTTTAATTCAAGATAATACATATGGATCTCCTTTTCTCATTGAGTTGTTCTTGTGCTTATTTGAATAATTCAATACTTATACTCCTTAATCACTAAGTTAGATTAGTTGTTCTTAATTGTTATATGTTGCAGGTGCTTTTAATTCTTTTGTCTGTCTTTGATTGCAAGTTCTACTTACTGAAGAAGCCTCTTTGGAGCGACTGGATAAAAGACTACACCGAACATTGGATTTCAAGGTAGGGGCATGTACTCTTTCTTTGTTTATAATAATTCTAAATTGAAAATAATCTAGAGAAAATGATTCAAAAATGGATGTTTGTTTCTAGCTATTCATAGAATACTAGGAAGATCTCTCTTGTACCCAAGAGGGATTAATCCACATACCAGACAGATGCTGCAAATATTGATGCATGGAAAAAGAAAGTGGCAAAGGTGAGGAGGATCCTGTTGGAGGGAGTATGAGACCACATTTTCTCAAGCCTCCATGGGAAAGCCACACCATATGCAATGTGGAAGGCTTTGACGGATCTATTCCAAAGATAAAACGACCATAGGAAATTGGCGCTCAAAGATAAACTCACGAAGATTAAGATGGAAAAGGGTGAATCCATACCAAAATATCTAAAAAAAATTGTGCAATGTCAAGATGAATTGGGGAGCATTGATGTAATAGTCGATGATGATGATTTGGTGATTTTGGCTCTCCTATGACTTCCCAAGTGTTGGCACAGTTATCAAGACTGTGTCAATGGAAGGGAAAATTTGCTAGATTAGGAACGACTGTGGTCGGATTTGGTGCCGGAGGAGTTCATACGGAACCCTAGAGATGGATATTATTCTAAGAATGAAGATGAAGAATTTTTTGCTTTGGCTGCCAAGGTGAAGAAGGGGAAGGGGAAGAAATTCCATTCCAAATCTGAATGAATGGAAAGAAGCAGGGCATGTTCAAGGTGAATTGTTTTCACTGTCACGAGCATGGGAATTTTTCTACCAACTGTCCACAAAAGAAGAAGAAGAATAAGGTAGGAGGATCTGCAGCTAGTGAGGATCTTGCCTCACAATTTGAGCTTGAATTCTCATTGATCACATGCATGGTGTCAAGTGCATTGGGATTTGTGTGGTATTTGGATAGTGGCGCTTCCTTTCACATGATGAGAGACAAGGAAATTTTCAGCAACTTGGAGGAGAAGGATCTCCAGATCCATATTGAAATGGGCAATGAAGGGCGGTATAATGATACCGCGATTGGTACCATTACCTTCCAGAGGTAGTCAGGTAAACCCTTTCAATTAAAAGATGTAATGCATGTACCAGGTTTGAAGAAAAATTTAGTCTCAGTCACAATGTATGAGGATAGAGGCTATGATGTTGTTTTTAGTGAAGGAAAAGCTTTCCCGCGACACAAAAAAATAGTTGATGGAAGGCTTAATTGGGAAAAGGATAGTTCTTACTTCTCAAATTTGGATGAAGAGTTGGAAAAATGGTAGAACTAGTTACATGAAGTATCTGCGCTGTGCTGCAACCGAGTGACTAGATATCTTCACTACATATCATCAGAGGTATGAGAATTACCGTATTATGATGGTTTAACTAATGTGAACATTTTTTTAGAAGAACTTGAAAGAAATATTCCAAAAGGATAGATATTTCATGCATTGGATATTGTGCTGCATGCTAATCCAACACGATGGTGGGAGGCCTACAAAGGAAACATCAGAAACTAGGAAGAATTCACTCAAATGATGAGGCTACGCTTTGAATGTCCAACTACAAGAATGGAAGAGATTTATTCCAAAAAGGGTGATCCACACAGACATCTAGCTAAATGGAATGAAGTATGGGGCACAGATCCAAGACCAGAATAGGTTCACATGTTCATCCACACCTTGGGGAAGGTTCCTACTGATTGGTACCTGGAGACAGAGTTGCATCGAGGAACCAATGAATGTCTACGCTGACTGAAACTTTCATTTTGAGTCTCAGCTTTGAAAGTGGGTTTGATTTCTTGGGTAAATCATTGTAAGGTATTTAAGAGGTTATATTTGATACAACAAAGCCAAATATAGAGCGTGCTTCACCAACATGGGATGCGCAGATGAGGGATATTGTCAACTGCAGAAATCTGATAATTGAAGAAAATGAAGAAGATCCAAGGAATATCAATCCCTGAATCTGAGGGACATCGCGTGGTTTTTGTGCCCTCAATTATGTCACTGGATGTCACAAAGCCTTTTAAGATATTACAAGTGAACATTGGTACATAATATCAACCGAAGTTGGCAAAGATTGGAGATTATTGGGAGGACGACACAGTGGGAAAGGTTGTTGAGCCGCTGACTAAGTATCAAGACCTATTTCTACAAAGTTTTTTGAGTTGAAAGGAATAATTGGAGAGCTTGGGGTCATGAATATCACTTGAAACCTAATGCGTGACCTGTGAAGCAGCGTCCGTATAGATTGAAACCTAGCTACAATAAAAAAGTTAAGGAAGAGATGGATAAAATGGTTGTTGTAGGCATTATAGAAGTAGTGGAAGAGTATGATTGGGTAAGTCCTATGGTAGTACATGATAAGAAAACTAAAGGAGAAATAATCATTTGTGTGGATATGTGAAAATTGAATGATGCTTGTGTTCATGATCCATTCCCGACCCATTTTCTGATGAGATCCTTGACAATGTAGGAGGACATGGGGCTTATTCATTTACATATGGTTTCTCAAGATATCATCAAATTAGAATTGCGCTAGAGGATAGGAGTAAAACAACCTTTGCAACTGAATGGGAATATTTTCAGTATACAGTCATGCCATTTGGGTTGAAGAATGCGCCTGCTATCTTCTTGCGCGTAGTAGTGGCTACATTCAAGGAGTATATCCACAAGTTCTTAGAAGTCTACTTTGACGATTAGACTATATTTCGATTGTTGAAAAAGCATGTATCAAGTCTGTGTTAATGCTGGATACTTGTATAAAGTATCATATCTCACTTAATTTGAAGAAATGCATATTTTGTGTGCCATTTGGGATATTTCTGGGTCATATTGTATGTCAGCAAGGGTTGATGGTAGATCCTTCGAAGATCAAAATGATTGTTAATCTGGAAGTTCCTGTGAATATCAAATAATTGCGCTTAATTTTGGGGCATACAGGATATTATCAGAAGTTCATTCAGGGTTATGCGTTGATCACTACCCCCATGGATAAATTTCTTAAGAAGGATGCCTCATTATGTTGGGATGAAGAATGTCAGAATATTTTTTAGTTATTGAAGGAGAAGATGGTCACTGCGCCCATATTGGTCTTTCCAGATTGGTCGAAGGTATTCCATGTGCATGTTGATGCCTACTGCATCGCACTTGGAGATATCTTAGTGCAGCCAGAAGCTAGAGATATCGACCACCATATTTCATTTTTGAGTAGGAAGATATCAAGTGTAGAGCGTAATTAATCAACCACATAAAGAGAAGGATTGACGATGGTTTATGCTTTGTAGAAATTTCACCACTATCTGTTAGGAGGACACTTCAAGATGTTTACTCACCACTTTTCTTTGAAGTACTTGGTCAATAAGCCTGTGTTGGGGGGGACTCATGTGCAAGTGGTTGTTGTTGTTTTACGAGTATGATTTTGAAGTTATTGCGAAGCCTAGGAGACTAAATGTTGGGCGAGACCATCTGTCGCACATTGAGAATGGAGAAGAGATGAATAGTTTTGAGGATGGTTTACCCGATGAGAAGTTATTTGCTATAAAAGGGGTTGATGATCATTTCCATGATATCATTCATTTATTGAATACTAGACATGCACCTGAGGAGTACAGATTTCAATAAAAGAAAGAGCTCGTGGCATGCGCAATTGACTTTACTATCATTGCTAGTCAATTGTACAAGATGGGTGTAGATGAGGTCTTGCAAAGATATGTATCGAAATTTGAGAGACGAGACATCTTAGCTGAAGCTCATGGAGGGGTTGCCAGAGGTCACTATGCAGGGAAAGCAACCACGAAGAAGATTTTGTGAGCTGGTTTATGGTGGCCCATGCTGCACAATGATGCATATTTACATTTTCGTGCATGTGATGTATGCCAAAGGACAGGAAAACCATCACACAATGATGAGATTTACTTGCATCCACATATGGTGTTGTAAGATTTTGATAAATGGGCCATAGATTTTGTTGGACCTATTGACCCCCTAGCGAAGAAGATAGGCACGTGTTACATAATCGTTGCAATAAATTATGTGACCAAATGGGCTGAAGCTAAGCCGGTGAAGGATTGTAGTGCAGACACAACTACAGACTTCATTTATGAGAACATATTGACTCAATTTGGATGCCCTAATATTTTGATGAGTGATCGAGGTACACACTTTGTGAATGAAACCATTGAATCTTTGGCATAATAATTCCAGATTCATCATCAAAAGAGCACTCCATATTACCCACAGGTGAATGGTGAAATAGAAGATTTCAATAAGATATTGGAGACTGCGCTCACTAAGATTTTCAATGATAACATGAATGATTGGGATGTGTGCATAACTTCAGTTCTTTGGGAATATAGGACTACATGCAAGAAGATGAAAGGAAAGACACTATTCATGATGGTATATGGGAAGGAAGCTATGATTCCAATCGAGTACATTGTTCCAACTCTACGCATTGCAACACTTACAAATATGGAAAAGCAAGACACTATGGAGGAAAATTTTTCGTAGTTGGTCATGCTCGAAGAGGATCGCTTTATTGAAAATTTCCATCAGCGAGTGTAGAAGGCACGCAAAAAGGCATGGAATGATAAGCATATCAAACATAAGGTCTTTAAGAAAGAATACTTGGTCTTGTTGTATGACATCAAATTTGCGCACGATCAAGGGAAGTTCAAGATGCATTATATAGGACCATATATCGTTACAGAGATCACTCACGAAGGTGCGATACGCCTGACCACGTTTAGTGGAGAAAATCTTACCGGGTATGTCAATGGAAGTCGATTGAAGCCATATAGGGATGACCCTCTCCCTGCGTGCACGAAATGACTATATGGCCGGAGAATTGGATCTGTGTAGACGAGATGGCAGATGCATAGACAAGTGCGACGCACGTGCAGTGGCTGTGCACGGAGGTTGACTGGGTCATAGACGTGCCTGAATATAGCCATTGGAATAATAAATCTGGACAAGACAATATTATTACCATTTGGAGGAGTGTCTAAGTTGCATTTAATGAGGATATTTTTACATATTTGGAGCCATTTTATCATTTATGGAGACACATTAATGCACAAGGGACCGTTTGATATGAGCCTAAGCTATAAATATGACCGAAGGAGTCACATTAGTTCCATTTTCCTTCTGTGTGATTTTTGTGAATTGAGCTTTCTGATTCCTCACCTCTATTTGTATTATATGTCTGGTCTTGATTCAGTGTTTGAGGAGGAGTTGCACCATAAATTTCTAGGCCACATAATCCTGCCCAGCATGATAGCTACCAGACCTAGAGAGGAACCCGCTACACAGGCCGCTGAGACCCATGCACCAGTAAATACCAAGAAGGGAAAAACCTTAGGATCCCAAAAATACATAAGAGAGAAGGCCCCTCAGCTGCGCTTCACTATGGATGAGCGTCAGAAGAGGCCCATGGTAGAGTTGCCTGAAAAAATCATGGAGGAAGAAGATGTGGTGGAAATTTCCACCATCTCACGGTTTCCAACCTATGTCGCACCGTGCAAAGCATCGGTGAAGGTCCTGAAGGACCTAGACAAAGTGTGTGCATACATCAACATGCCATTAATTCTAGAGAATGTACCAATGGATGGAGATATGTTTGCCAAAGTATCGATGTTTAAAATGGAGTACTGGGACCTTATAGATGCAGAAAAATGTAATATTCCCAATTAGCTTTGCTAATTGGAATATTGCATTTTTGCTTTATTTTGCTGCTTTAGATAGAAATAATAAATAAAGTGAGAAATAAGAGGGGTCACCTCACTTTAGTCACCTCACTTTATAATAAAGTGTTCTTTTTTCCTAGTAGATTGACGTTGTAACTTAGAGAGGGGGCCTTGGGGGTCCACGTGGATATGATGAGGGAGGCATCTGGCTAACCCAAGGTAAACTGCGCAGATCCAGGGTGAGTTAAGTTTTGGAGGGAGTTTGATGTTATAAAAGGAGAGGCTCTCACCTCATTTGATCATCCATGATTTGATATTCTTATCGGGAGAAATGGATTCCCTTGTCTCCGCTTCAAGGAAGAAGACGCGCCCGTTGTTTGGCCTGGCCTCGCAAGACGAAGTAGTGCACGAGTGTTCCTGCCGGAGATTCACCCTTAGCCTGTAAGTTGACCTAGGGCGTCTCGGTAAGTTTTCTGGTTAAAGTTTTCTGGTTTCACCCTTAGCTTCGAGGGACTTCGAGTGCCCGCCCTAGTAAGGTTTTTCCAGCTCCATCTTTCAGTTCCAGCAGCAGAGCAGCAGCAGTTTCTGAAGCATATCTGAGGAGGAGAAAGCCCTCTTGTGGCTGCGCAGAGCAAGAGAAGGAAGAACGCTGATTCTTGAAGGAGAAGGACGCTGTCTCATCTGGAGAGAGGACGCTGATCCTTGCAGGAGAGGAAGGACGCTATCCAAGGAGGACGCAGTTAAGGATTGGCAGAGAAAACGCTGATTTGGGAGGCAGAAGGACGCTGTCTAGCCCGAGAGTGAGGACGATGTCCATTTCTGAAGGTGAGGGTTGCAGATCTGAAGGCTTATTGTTAGATCCAGCTTTGGGAAGGATAGATCTTGCAGATCTAGTCCTGTATGTGGCAGATCTAGTCTTGTATGTTGCAGATCTGGGGGTTTTGCACTAGATCTACTAGATCCAAATTTCTGGATGATTGCGTATCCGGGGTTAGGGTACATTGGCGGCATCTAGTCCAGACCGAAGGGTTAACATCGATCTCAGCCTGGGCCGTAGATCCGAAGAGATATTGTCGTATCCAAGATAGATCTGAAGGTTTGGTGGCAGATCTGATGTGGGAGTGACTTGGCATCCTGAGAGAAGGACGTTGCATCTGGTTTGGAGGCTTCGGTATCCGTCGTGATTCGAGTGTTCAGGAGCAGATCCACTTGGTAGGACGCCGATCTGAGTAGCAAGACTTGGAGAGGCAAACCCAATGGGGCCGTTTTCTAGCCTTCAAAGGGCTGATCTATTGTCCTGGAGGGTTTCCTTCGTGGCCGTCACTAACAGAGCGCGTTTTCTATTGTGGAGGGTTTGCGCTCTGCTGCCCCCAAACTCTCCAACATAGCTTCATCTTCTCGGACAGAGAGCGGGGCCTAGACGCTGTCCTTGTTGCAGCCATTTGTCTGTTGAGAGGGTCTCCACTTGCCTAGGGCAAGGATAGGTGCACTTGCTTTGATTTATTGTACTCCTCTCTATGTATTTTCTGATCAATAAAATGGCTCAGCTTCGGTGTAAATTTTGATGTGATTCAAGATCCGGTTCAAGATATATTTCTATATCCGTCCGGTAATTTTCTCGTTTATCTCGGGGTTATTTCCTCGGGGATATTACGTTGGTATCAAAGCATAGTTCGGCTCAAAGGTGGTGCTAGCAACATGACATCCAGGGGTCACCCCCGTTTCTTTGGGGGAAGTGATTCTGATTCAGAGACAGAACGGCAGAATCCACTGGAGGCCATGTTTGCAAAGTTTGCAGAGAAGATGGATGTATTCATGCAAGATATGAGGAAGAGTGCAGAAGGGACGCAGAAGGAACCCCCTAAGGTTTTTCAGGTAGGGGAAGGATCGGGAACGTCTAGTTGCATACCAGATGCTATTCCCTTTGTGACAGCGCAGAAGGCCGATTCCATGGACACGCGACCTACTATGCCTACTTTCCCGGTAGAGGAAGAGGAGCAAACGGCAGCAAGAGATGGGGGTCTCGATCTTCATGCAGTTTGGTTTGTAGATTGGCGAAGCATGGGACAGGAATTCATGGATGCTCTCCCTTTCAATCAATATCTGCAATTCCGAAGCGGCGGTAAGCCTCATGATCGAAATAAGGGACGGCGCTCCCACCGTGATAGTAACCGTGCAGCCAGTAAATTTCATTTGCCGATGTTTGATGGGTCACCAAAGACCACAGCCAGGTCATGGGTGGAAAAACTAGACCTATATTTTCAGCTTAACCAGATGCCGGAGAAGGAGGCCATTAAGATGGCTGCATTACATTTAGAGGGTGAGGCCCAGGATTGGTGGTTTCATGGGTTGACAACACTGGGACATTCCGCAGTGACGACTTATGCTGAGTTCACCAGGAGAGTGGTGGAACGTTTTGACAGGAAGAACCCGGATCAGCCTTTCCTCGAGCTGACCAAGCTCAGACAGACGGGGAGTGCAGAGGCATACATTTCAGACTTCTTGAGGATTTCAGTGATGGTACCTGACTTATCCACAACTCGGATGGTCACGATGTTTATGGAGGGGCTGTCAGAACCACTTCGTGGCCTAGTCCGGTCAAACAAACCGGCTACACTATAGGATGCTGTTAGTAGGACCCGTGACCTACAAGATGTCTTGCCTAGGACTCGGCCACCTTATCCCCAGAGGGAGGCTTTCCAGCCTAAGGGTAAGGACACGAGGGTTCCGCCTCCCAAGGCGAATCCCGGACGAGGACAGTATGATGATGAGGCTAGGAGAGAGCTGAGACGGAAGCGATTGTGCTTCAGCTGCCAGGAGCCATTGGCACCAGGACACAAGTGCACAGCAGGGAAGGCACATTTCATAGAGGTCTTCTCCGAGGGCAGTGGAGAAGAGGATGCGTTGGATGATGAGGAGGCAGGAGAGTGTTATGCAGCGCAGAGTGCTTTACCGCCTCCGCCACCCGATGCAGGAGAGGGCATCATTTGCACCTACTGGGGGATCTCTAGCAGCATTACGAGGAGTCCCCAAGTATCTGACATTGCGCGTACGTGGGACAGTGCGAGGACAGCGTGTCTCAGTTCTAGTTGACAGTGGGGCCACCCACAATTTCATCGATGCCCCAGATGGTCGCACGGAGAGGCATACCCACGGAGAGCTTCGATGGGTTTTCTGTTTTGGTCCCAGGAGATCAGACCATGGCTTGTGCTCGATATGTACCAGAGCTATCAGTGACGATGGGCACCTATACTTTGACTGATCACTTCTTTGTGGTGGACATTCCGGACACCTATGTGATATTGGGAGTGCAGTGGCTTATCACTCTAGGGAAGGTCACAACAGATTGGAAGGCCTTGGAAATGGAGTGGGATGATCCCAAGACGGGAAGGCATGATAAGATCCGAGGGCAGAACACATATCCGCCCCAGACAGTATCGGCACACAGCATGGATGCGACATTCCGCAGGGGAGATATAGAGTGGGCAGTCGAGTTGCGGGCTTCAGAGATAGTAGATACGGGAAGGGCGGTGCACCTTGATCTACAGAATCTTCTCGACATGTATGCAGTAGTTTTTGGAGACATTCCACCAGGACAGCCACCAGATCGGGGGTTTGAGCACACGATCGAGCTGGAGCAGGGGATACAGGCAGTGATCACCACCCCTTATCGGCATCCCAAGGCCTATCGGGATGAGATAGAGCGGGCCATTCAGGAGCTGCTGGCCCTTGGGCACATTCGACCCAGGACCAGTCCTTTCGCTTCTTCAGTAGTGCTGGTGAAGAAGAAGGATGGCACATTACGCATGTGCATTGATTACGTAGCCTCAACAAGAAGACTTTGAAAAACAGGTACCCCATTCCCAGGATCGATGAGTTGATGGACGAGTTGAGAGGAGCACGATTCTTCTCACAGATTGATTTGAGGTCCGGGTACCATCAGATACGCATGAGGGAACAGGACATTCCCAAGACTGCTTTCAGGTGTCATTATGGGCACTTTGAGTTTCTGGTTATTCCATTTGGACTGACCAATGCACCTGCCACTTTTCAGTCTTGCATGAACCATATCTGCAGGGATCATCTGAGGAAGTTCGTGCTAGTTTTCTTTGATGATATTCTCATATCCAGCAGGACCTGGGAGGAGCACCTCCAGCACCTTGAGACGGTCTTGCGCATTCTGGAGGAGCAGCAGTTCTTTGCCAAACTCTCCAAGTGTGAGTTTGGATTGACAGAGATGTTGTATTTGGGACACATCATAGGAGTGGACGGAGAGAGAGTCCATGACGAGAAGATCCGGGCTATCAGGGACTGGCCAGAGCCGCGGATTGTGACAGAGCTTAGAGGGTTCATTGGTATCTGTACTTACTACAGGAAGTTGGTCAAGGGCTTCTCACAGCTTGCTGCACCCCTCACAGAGCTGACGAGGAAGGGGGCATTCAGTTGGAGGGATACCGCCCGGCGAGCTTTTGATAAGCTCAAGGAGGTGATGAGTAGTTGTCCTATAAGCCGGCATTGCCGGATTTCACGCAGCCGTTTGTCCTAGAGTGTGATGCATCGGGAGAGGGGATCGGTGCAGTATTGATGCAGGGAGGTCACCTGATAGCTTTTGAGAGCCAGAAGCTCCTTCCACATGAGCGGTTATATGCCATATATGATAAGGAGATGTTGGCCATCATGCATGACAGCTAAATCTGCAAAGAATGTGGCGGCGTATCTGTGAGTCGTGACATCATATCAAACAAGTACTTTCCCGGAGCGTAAGGCATAAAGAGGTACAGTATGGACCGCCAAGATCCAGGCTTATGACTTTGATATAGAGTATGTCAAAGGAAAGAACAATGTGGTGGTAGATGCCCTTTCTCGTAGACCAGCTACATTATCCCTCATGAGCTTGGACGCTGATTGGAAGGCTCGACTACTGGTTGAGTTTCCAAGGATAGATTTGCATGCGAGGTGCTGGATGGACAGATAGCGGATAGCAGATACGGGGTGGCAGATGAGGTCATCTATTACAGGGATCGGATCTTCTTGACTGTGAGATCTCAGCTCAAGGAGAAGATACTCCCTGCCTCTCATGATTCACCATTGGCGGGCCATCAGGGGTTCACCAAGATGTAGAGGGCCATCCGAGAGAGATTTGCATGGAAGGGCCGCAAGGAGGACGTAATCCAGCATGTTCGGGAGTGTGAGGTTTGCCAGCGGAACAAAGGAGAGATGAACCATCCCTCAGGGTTGTTGCAGCCGCTTCCCATTCCAGAGGGGAAGTGGGAGAGTGTTTCGATGGACTTCATCACGGGTTTGCCCACAGTGCAAGGCAAAGACTGCATCTTCGTGGTAGTTGACCGGCTAACGAAGTATGCTCACTTCTTCGCCATTTCGGCACACTACACGGCAGCACAGGTGGCAGAGCTGTTTTTCCGGGAGGTTTTCAGATTGCATGGTCTACCCAAGACCATTGTTAGTGACAGGGACAGCCGCTTTATGGGTGGGTTTTGGCAGGAGCTCTTTCGACTAGTAGGGACTGAGTTGACACCGAGCACCAGCTATCATCCCCAGACGGACGGGCAGACAGAGATAGTTAACAAGTGGCTGGAGGGCTACTTGCGTAACTACGTCAGTGGGCAGCAGCGAGCGTGGCTGAAATGGCTACATCTGGGCGAGTATTGCTACAACACAACCCATCATATGTCTATCGGTATGACACCTTTTTATGCATTGTATGGATATCATTCCTTATCTTTTGTGGATGTGATGTTTGGGGTTAGCAGGGCTCCGCGAGCCAAACTATGGATCCAAGAGAGCCAAGATATCCTTGGGACTCTCAAGGACAACATAGCCACCGCACAAAATCAGCAGAAATTATATGCAGACAGGGGCCGAGTGGAGAGACACTTTGAGGTAGGGGATTTGGTCTACCTGCGGTTACAGCCATACCGCCAGTCTTCACTCAAACAGAAGGGGGCAGAGAAGCTTAAGCCTCGTTTTTATGGACCATACGGGGTGATTCGTAGGATCGGACAGGTTGCATATGAGTTGGAGTTGCCCCAAGGCAGCCGGATTCATAACATTTTCCATGTATCATGCCTGAAGAAGGCACTGGGCCAGCATGTGACAGTCACCGGGGAGCTACCTCCGACGGATGATGAGGGGCACTTGGTACTACAGCCAGAGGCCATTATTGACACCAGGGAGAGACAGCTGCGTAGCAGGAAGATCAGAGAGTTCTTGGTGAGATGGAAGAATCTGCCAGATGAGGATGCCACTTGGGAAGATGAGAAGATCTTACAGCATCCCTCACTCCAGTTGCTTGAGGACAAGCAACGTTTTTCCGGGGGAGACTGTAATATTCCCAATTAGCTTTGCTAATTGGAATATTGCATTTTTGCTTTATTTTGCTGCTTTAGATAGAAATAATAAATAAAGTGAGAAATAAGAGGGGTCACCTCACTTTATAATAAAGTGTTCTTTTTCCTAGTAGATTGACGTTGTAACTTAGAGAGGGGGCCTTGGGGGTCCACGTGGATATGATGAGGGGAGGCATCAGGCTAACCCAAGGTCAACTGCGCAGATCCAGGGTGAGTTAAGTTTTGGAGGGAGTTTGATGTTATAAAAGGAGAGGCTCTCACCTCATTTGATCATCCATGATTTGATATTCTTATTGATAGCTGGACTCTTGTCTGCTTCAGCACGCCGGTTGTTTAGTCGGTCTGCAGCACTTTTTAGTGCACGAGTGTCTCCGGTCGGAGATCTCACCCTTAGCCTCGGGGGACTTCGAGTGCCGGCCCTGGTAAGGTTTTCTGGTTTCACCCTTAGCTTCGGGGGACTTCGAGTGCCCGCCCTAGTAAGGTTTTTCTGAGTTCCATCTTTCAGTCCCAGCAGTAGAGCAGCAGCAGTTTCTGAAGCATATCTGGGGAGGAGAAAGCCCTCTTGTGGCTGCGCAGAGCAAGAGAAGGAAGGACGTTGATTCTTGAAGGAGAAGGACGCTGTCTCATCTGGAGAGAGGACGCTGATCCTTGCAGGAGAGGAAGGACGCTGTCCAAGGAGGACGCAGTTCAGGATTGGCAGAGTAAACGCTGTTTCGGGAGGCAGAAGGACGCTGTCTAGCCCTAGAGTGAGGACGCTGTCCATTTCTGAAGGTAAGGGTTGCAGATCTGAAGGCTTATTGTTAGATCCAGCTTCGGGAAGGATAGATCTTGCAGATCTAGTCCTGTATGTGGCAGATCTAGTCTTGTATGTTGCAGATCTGGGGGTTTTGCACTAGATCCAGCTTGGAGAGTTGCAGATCTGAAGAAATATTGGCAGATCTAGACCAGATCAGAAGGGTTAACATCAGATCCAGCCCTAGAGGCTGTAGATCTGAAGAGATATTGTCAGATCCAGTATAGATCTGAAGGTTTGGTGGCAGATCTGATAGGGGAGGACGCAGATCAGGGAGAGAAGGACGCAGATCTGGTTTGGAGGCTTCGGATCTGTCAGATCTGAGTGTTCAGGAGCAGATCCACTTGGTAGGACGCTGATCTGAGGAGCAGACTTGGGAGAGGCAGGCTCTACAGCGTTTTCTAGCCTTCAGTGGCTGATCTATTGTCTGGAGGGTTTCCTGTGCTGTCACTAGCAGAGACAGCGTTTTCTATTGTGGAGGGTTTGCAGTCTACAGCCCCAGCTCCAGCGCAGTTCACCTTCAGATTGCAGCTAGGACGCTGTCCTTGTTGCAGCCATTTGTCTGTTGAGAGGGTCTCCACTTGCCTAGGGCAAGGATAGGTGCACTTGCTCTGATTTATTGTACTCCTCTCTATGTATTTTCTGATCAATAAAATGGCTCAGTTTCTGGTATTCCATGTGTTATGATTCAGTGATCTGGTTCAGTATTATATTTCTATATCTGTCTGGAAATTTTCTGTTTATTCCTGGTTATTTCCCTTTGGGGATATTACA